>JARBWK010000004.1:28584607-28651744 GCA_030556195.1 Anolis apletophallus | reverse complement strand
AGGAAGGAAGTGTATGAGACCTTCTCTTACTTAGGCAGTGCACTTTGGAAAGGGAATCCCTTCCTGATAAACTTTCAAGTTCTACTTGGCTGACAGAGAAAATGTGAACACTTGGCTTTAGGGTCTTTAAGTTAAAGGTGCGGTGCAGGTGTAGGAAGGAAGCCCAAGGGGCTTCCGGTGCCAAGCCCAACAGGCTGGTTGATCCTGAGGGTTAACTTATTCCCCCCTGGGGCATTCTTGCCATTCTTAGTGGAGATTGTTCACGGGAGAGGTGTTTTGACTGCGATTGGTCCACCGGCACCAGTAACCCTTACAGCAAGGTGGCCGGAGATATTGAAGGTGCAGAAAGCATGGGAAGGAAAAGCAGGAGGAAGAGGGAGGCCCGAGGGGATTCCAATCGTAGTCCGACGTTCTGTCCTTGGGGGGGGGGGGGCAGGGTCTTTAAATTAAAGGTGCAGGTGTAGGAAGGAAGCCCTAGGGGCTTCCAATGCAAACCCAACAGGCTGATTAATCGTGGGGGTTAACTTGTTCTCCCAGTGACATTACAGGCTTTCTTGCCATTCTTGGTGGAGATTGTTCAGGGGGAGAAGTGTTTGGCTGTGATTGGTCCTCCGTGAACCCTTGGAGCAAAGGCAGCGGAGAATTCAAAGGCAGATAAGCGTGGGAGTTCCTGTGGGCCTTCCAATGGCAGGCCAACTGGTGAAGTTATCCCGGGGGCATTATTGGCATTGTTGGTGGAAATTGGTCTCGAGGAGGAGTGTTTGGCTGCGATTGGTCTGCCGGTAACCCTTTCAGCAAAGCCAGTGGAGATGTTGAAGGAGGAGAAGGCATTACAGGCATTATTGGCATTCTTGGGCTTGAGAAGAGAGGTGAGCTGTGCAGGCTAGCAGGCCAAAAGGCCTGGGAGGTGTCTATGGGCAGCACCGGCTCTTTGGCTTTAGCATAGAAGGGAGCTGACATAAACCCATAACAAATTAAAGACACACATAGAATAAAGTTAGGGGAGAACTGACAGGAAGGAGAGAAGACGATAAGGACAGAAAGTGATAGCGTAGCAAGGGAAGGAAGGAAGGAAGGAAGAAAGGAGACAAAGGAAAAAAGGAGAGAAAGGGGGGAGGGAAGGAAGGAATGAAAGAGGAGGGTAGAGAAGGTCACAATTGTACTGAGAGCTAGTAGCTAGCTCTTACATTTATGTTATACATCTACAGTTGAAGGGGAATGTTCCCCCATTGATTTTGACTGTTTTTGACTTTAGAACCACTTTAGAATTTCGTTAGTAATTAAGTTACAGTTTAGAACTTTTTGCAAAATTTTTGTAAGTATTTGATATACTAACCAAAAAAATCCCCCCCATTTGATTTTAGACTTGCGATTTTAGGATTCTAAACCAAGCCTAGTGACGACCATTATCATGTCCTATTTGTTGATCCTCCATGGGTTTTATATTCACACCAGTCAGAACATTTCATTAGATATATCATATAGCTGGCCCAGCATGTTGATCCGTATCTATATTTATTTCCAGTTAAGAAATCTGTTGCTAAGAGATACCATTAACAAACAATTGCAAACATTTTGGACTGCCCCTGCATTGGGGATAATAATCCCTTTACAGATCCCTACTCTCTAACTTTCAAAGATGCCTCGTTATCAATGTTCCCTCCTGGTGAAGATCTTTTTCTCTCTCATTCAAAGTAAAGCACTGCTTTGCAATGGTTTCCCTGTCATCTACAAAATCAGTACTCACTCATTCCCTGCTAGTAGAAAATTATTTCCCATCTCCATCATTTAAAATGCTAACACTAGAACAGTGGGTGTGAGTATAGATTCCCTTTCTATACACCTGCAGGAACTATGCACATAAAACCATTTTTGTTTTCCTCACAACACACAAGAAATATTTCCTTGCCCCCAAATCTAATTTTCTCTAACCTGGAATTTCTCCCTGGGAAATGCTATCATTTTATTTAGACAGATATGATTTGCTGACAGCATGCCTCCAAGAAAGCAGAAAGCTGAGAACAAATATTTTGAGACTAGATTGTCGAATGATCAGACAAGTAGCAATGAAATAGTTTCTGATGTCAGGATATCACAATGATGGCACAAGAGAAATTGAATGATATCAAATGATTCATATGAACAAAGATATGAGATGCTCAGGTCATGTTTTTGAAAGATTTTTGCTACAGGCCAGTTATGTATATTTAACCTGTGGAATCTTTGTTACAGTGTAATGGTCCGTATGGCACAATTGAGTCATGTTAATCCAAAACAGCAAAGAGTTTTGTGATCTCTGTTAGACTGATCCAAAAAAAAGGGTTTAAAACTCATTTCGGATATAGGGGGCACTGGTGGTTCAGTTCTAAAGTCACTTCTGATTTTTTTAAAAAAAATCAAAACGTTCTTAAATTTCCGAATTGCTTCGTTAATGGCAGATACGCATCCGCTGTAGGAGAAAACCAGCACTGGCACTGGAGAAACTTCAGGGAATGCTCCCTCCCTCATTTTTAGACCAATCCTGATGAAACTTGCTAAAGTGGTAGAACACATGGAACACTGCAAGCTCACCAGATTTCATAACCTTTGATTCATCCATGGGTTTTTGGTGAATTTTCAATTTTTAATAATTTTTTTATAATAAAGAAAATCTGTTCCTAGTTTGAAAGTGTTGTTTCCTGTTTCATTGGGTTGTATTTACTTTGAAAGTAGTTGTTCTACTCCAGAAACTGTTTGTGTGGCACAAACTGTGTTAAATTGGTGGAGAACAGAAATCATAGTACAGAACCCCTAAAGGGACATCTAGACTTACCCTCTTCTTGCCAGAAAGGCAAAATCCAAATTCTCCAGACATCCATTTGTTTACTGAGTTGGAGGGAACCTTCAAGACACATCCATACATTTATTCCTATTTGCAGATGCAATCAATCATGTCATTTTATCACTAGCTGTACTCACCACACGTTGCTGTGGCCAACCTTCCCTCCCTCTTTCTCTCCTCCTTCCTTCATTCTCTCTTTCCTTCCTTCCCTTTTAGTCTTTCCTTCCTTCTCTTCCTCTTCCCTTCCTTCCCTTCCTTTCTTTCCCTTCCACTTTCTCTCCTTTCCTCCTTCTACACCTATTCTTGGACTACAACTCCCAGCAGTCCTCCTTTTATCTACCTACCTACCTATCTCTATCTAATCTATCTAACTTATCTTGCTGGGAGTTGCAGTCCAGGAATAGGAAATTGGAAATATGCAGGGATTGGGATGCTCTCAAAGAGCATTTTGGAAGCAGTGCATTTGGATCATCCTCCTCTCTTAAAGGGCCTGGTCTGGGGGATGCTTGGAGCTGTAGTCCGAAAGAGAGTGTGGATATGCTATTGTGTGTTTTGTTTGCCAGGGGAGTTGTTTTGTGCATGTGCTGTAGCGTCTTTTTGCTTTGGCTTTTTAAGTCCCTTCTGCTGTGTTTTTCAGTGTTTTATGAGTGATGCTCACTTCTTGGCCTGATAGGTGTATTTTTTCCAAATTCCGTGTCATTTCATCCAATGCCTTCTTCATGGCAATCAGGCCAAAGTGAAATGATTGGTTTTTAAGCAGTTTATGTTCTCTTGGTTTGCAAAAGTTGCTTATTCTTTTGCTGTCTTCTTTAGACATCTTTGTAGATTCAATCAGTTTATTTTATATTTAGAAGAAGACTGTTACTGACAGATATAGGGGCCCTTCAGCCATTTTGGCTAATGAGCAGCAGGGCAGTAGGGGAAATGTAGTTTAACAGCAGGGCCTTTTACAATCTCTACCATTAGGGGCCTGGCCTTAACAAACTACAACAATGGCTGTGCTTAGCCACGCCCACCTCATCCCTCCCTTGCATCACCAGGGAGGGAAAGCATGAGATTTAAAAACTTAAAGTTGCTTAATGGTTGTGAAAATTAAAATAACCTTGAGAATATTTCCCCCCAAAAAAACCCATAAGTGGTTCAAATTTGGATCCCCCCCAATTTCTTGCATGGTTCAAAACTGCTTTGAAAGCCAAAATTTGGAAGTTTTTTACGACCTTCAGGCTTATCCGAATGAACCTATCAAACCTTTCTATCATCTATCTATCTATCATCTATCAATCAATCAATCAATCTATCTATCTATCTATCTATATATCATCTATCCATCTCCATAAATACAGGTGGACAACAGTCAACTACAGTTAGGTTTTGTTTTTGTTTTTTCTTTTGGCTTAGAGGCTAGTTAGGGCTAAGTCCAATTTAGTTCCAATTAATGCTGGATATTTCTGCTTTCACACATTTGTGCCAAACTAGACCTATAAGGATTAACTAAAAAGCCTTGGGAAAGTTATTTTGGGGCTGCAGATTCATGAATTATGAGAACATATGGACAAATTTGACTGTGGAAATTTGAGTGATATAATTCCCCCCCCCCCCAAACCACCACCACCATCACCACCACAAAAAAATTCTGTACCTATTAAACTATATGCTTAAAAGGATATATGTCTTCTACTTCAGAGACTGCACTTACAGTTTTTACTATGTTCTGAAGATACTGAGTAGTAAAGTGTGACACAATGACTGCTTCCACATAAACTATTAATCCAAATGTGGATTATACAGATTCGGTTTGCTCTGGAGTGCCTAACCAGGCACCACACAAGCCAGCTGCAAGTTGCAAAGGGTTTTACAGATCCACTGAATCTCTATAACCCACATTCTGACCCAGAATGTGGGCTCAATCAAAATAAAGCTTTTTATCTCTTTTTTACCTTCTAGCAGATGCAAACAGCTTCCTCAGTGCTTGTTTCACTGTTAGGGAGAAAGGCATTCATTGCCTTCCAGCTGTGTTATACAGCTGCTTTTTTTTACTCCAACTGCTCCAGCTTTATTCCTATTTGCATATCTGGCATTCGGCTCTTTACCTTGCCTTGTTTATACACAGAAGAGATTTAAAAGATTTCATGGCTTGCATTGAGGTTTTCTATTTGGATGGATTTGCTCTGTAGCTTATATTGGGCCTTGCAAGTAAACAATCAAAACTGGGGGCAGCACTGACTGGTTACACAAAATAAACTACAAAGGCAGTGTAAATATAGTATCAAAACGCATTTAAGTGCATAACATGCAGCTCACAAAGTGAGTATCATAATGAACAGTAAGAAATCACATGAAAGTTACATAGGTAATACACAGGAATTAGATAATCAACAAGATTGTATACGATTCAAATAGCCATAGAGAAATCATACATTCAAATGCATTGCAAAAATAACAGGGCTACAAGAACGCTAATAGGGTCCATCTGGAAATCAAAACCTAAATGGTAAGCAGGCGGTCTCCCTTTCTGGAGGAGGAAAGTAGCAAGGGGCAAATAAGCCCTGGCTGAAACCCGTGATCAGGTGGCGAAGCCAAGGCTACTTCTGGGGTCTTGCTCTTGCCGAACAGTGTCTCCCTGGTAACAGACGCCGGCTCCGCCTCTTGTGGGGTAGCAAAGGATGGCGGGAGTGGTAGTCCACTGTGGAGCAAAGACGCCCGAGCTCAGCTATGGCGAGCAGCACGGAAAAAAGAACTCAAGTCCTGACACTGGCGTCTGCAGGGGACGTTTCGTGAAGGGACCAAGCCTGACGGCGAAGAGCTCAATACAATGCCGGCGGCGGGCCGTTTCGTCCTTTCAAACAGGACTTCCTCAGAGGCAGCGTTAATCATTCATGACGTCCTCACCAATGCGGGTTCATCAGGAGTCTTAAAAGAGTCGTGGAGGACGGACTATCCCATCCGGTGGAAATGGCTCCTGATGGTAAATATTAGGCATGAGAAAAATGAAATGGAAATTAAATATAATCGTAAGTGATTCGTATGTAATGGGCCTTTCAAGTTTATACGGATCGCAAGGCCAATCCCGGAAGTGGACTTTCTTTTACGCACCCCCTGGGCCCAAAATTTCGTTAGATTATTAAATATTTCGTTAGATTATTAAACAGGAAAATTTCCCCCTCCAAAATAGCTTTGCAGACATAACTCACAGTGAAATCGGGGCCTTTCCATGCTTGAAGCCTAATTATTTATTTATTTATTTATTTATTTATTTATTTATTTATTTGTTCCATCTTGTATTCCGCTCTTCCCTGCAGGCTCGGGGCAGATAACAGTACAAAATTCGGCAGACATGGAGTGGAAGGCCTCCTCCAGGAAGTGAAAAGGGAGCCGGAAACCATAGAGAGCCCGAAATCGGGACTCCTAGAGGGGCTGGAGGACTGACGAAAAAAGAGATTTAAACACCCAGGAAGGGGTTTAGATAGAAGAACAGAGTAGGAGGACATAAGAACTGCTGAGAGAAGGGCAGCAGGAGTGAAAAGAGCATGGAGAGGAGAAGGAAGAGTTCAGAATCAGAAAAGCCATAGAGTTCCAACGGAGGTCCTAGACTGCTATGGTAAAACTGAATGGGGAAAAAAAGATGGAGTGAGGAGAACTCTACAGATTAGCAAGGCCTGCACCAGAGGTAGGCCTAGGCATTTATTTAATAATATTAATAATAATAATATATTAATGCATTATATGTGTCCCTGCAAAGGAACCCTGTCCTTTAATAATATTAATAATAATAATATATTAATGCATTATATGTGTCCCTGCAAAGGAACCCTGCCCTTTAATAATATTAATAATAATAATAATATATTAATGCTTTATATCTCCTGCAAGGAAACCAAGGGAAATGTTGCCCCTTGATTTGCCTGTGTTTAAAACAGTATCAGTCCTGTTTCCCTGCTTTGCCTACTTTAGAACTACTAACGAATTTCGTAAGTAATTAAGTTACATTTCCGAAATTTTTGGGAAATTTTTTGTAAGTCTTTGATATACTAATCAAAAAAAAAACGATGCCTCTGAGGAAGTCCTGTTTGAAAGGACGAAACGGCCCGCCGCCGGCATTGTATTGAGCTCTTCGCCGTCAGGCTTGGTCCCTTCACGAAACGTCCCCTGCAGACGCCAGTGTCGGGACTTGAGTTCTTTTTTCCGTGCCGCTCGCCATAGCTGAGCTCGGGCGTCTTTGCTCCACAGTGGACTACCACTCCCGCCATCCTTTGCTACCCCACAAGAGGCGGAGCCGGCGTCTGTTACCAGGGAGACACTGTTCAGCAAGACCCCGGAAGTAGCCTTGGCTTCGCCACCCGATCACGGGTTTCATCCGGGGCTTATTTGCCCCTTGCTACTTTCCTCCTCCAGAAAGGGAGACCGCCTGCTTACCATTTAGGTTTTGATTTCCAGATGAACCCTATTAGCGTTCTTGTAGCCCTGTTATTTTTGCAATGCATTTGAATGTATGATTTCTCTATGGCTATTTGAATCGTATACAATCTTGTTCATTATCTAATTCCTGTGTATTACCTATGTAACTTTCATGTGATTTCTTACTGTTCATTATGATACTCACTTTGTGAGCTGCATGTTATGTACTTAAATGCGTTTTGATACTATATTTACACTTCCTTGCAAGTAAACTGCAGTGGCAGCAGCCTCAGAGCAGTCTTATAGGCCATCCTAATGTCCTGGAAGCCAGAGGAGAGGAGCACACCACCCCTACTGATGTGAACAAGGAGGTAGTCTAAGCAAGAGGTGAAGAGTGAACAAATTATTCCTAACTAATAAACTCATCATATGGAGGTCCAAAAGCCTAAGGACAGCATGGGAAACTGTGGGGCGGCAAGCATTCAGCTTCATCTCCTTATCATGTTTGGACATGAGCTTCCATCCCATGACATTTTCCCACTGTCCCTGGTTTCTTCCTGTGCTGCCCTTGGTTGAGGATATGGGTAGTCATCCATTCCCTCAGGGCTCCCTCTTAGCACACTGATGACAAGCTCCCAGCACACAACAGAGCCCTCCTCCCCAAAGTAGCCCCTGTGTTATATGATGGGCTCTGGCAGATTCCTTCACAGCAGCATGCTGGCAGCTTGCTAAGACAGGGGAAAAACCCATCTGATGGGGTGAAATGTGACTAAAATATTTGCTGGTTCCAATGTGGGGGTGGAAAGCAATAAAAATTCAGAGCAGTGTAGGTATGACACTAATTGGGTGAATTTGGGGAAGCTCCAGGACTGAATAATTAGAATTTTACCTGGGTTATTTTGATGGTGTGGACAAGCTCCTTACCTCATTAAGCACCTGGCATCCATAGATAGGCATCTAGAAATCTTTCAATAGCTTCCTGGAGTCCTTGTTGCTTGCAGCCATTCTGTCCAAGGTACAAACAGTGCCCTCAATTTTGTGTGCTCTTGACCTTTGGACTGACTATGATTCTGTCTATTACTCCTTGGTTAGCTCCAATTTTTTGGCTTAGTGTGACAACTCCAAGATCCACTGACAACCTTTCTCCTGTTCTCCCTTCACTTTTCTAGGTTATCTGTAACTGACTTGGACTGGATTATGCGTTATGACCACTACTGGGTTTTCAGGTCTCTTGCTGACTGCAACACAAGATATGAATAGGAATCTGTAACCTAACCACATTAATATCTTAAAGGTCTTATATCATTGAAAGGAAATAAATCATACCAGAAAAAACAGATTTAAGTTTCACGAGAAGCAGTTTGAGCACTGTTGCCTACGCACTGCTTTTTAGTACAGCAAGAATCTCAACAGGGGTCACGGGTATAATTTACTAGGGATTATCAGTTAGTTATAAGAGACAGAGATATGGCAATGATAAACAGCTATCTGAAACATGAAAAGTCTGCATGCGTATGTGCAATATTTTCCTTCCTAACATCACTCAGATCCATCCAGTCCAAGTAAATGTTCACATTTAAGCTGATTCAGTTCCATAGAAGTCACTCACAGCACATGAATCGGCTAAATGCCAAGTACTTTGATTTAAGCAGGATGTGGATCAACTATTAGTTATTTAGCTCCTTGCATAAATGTACTGTCTAAATGTATATGCTGACATGACTGAATGCCAAAGTTAGCACTTACGTGGTTAAAAATCCAGTGGAAAAAATTGATTTGGGAGGTTGTAATCATGCTTTATAAATTAAACAGTTTTTTGCCCATCTAAATTACCTGTTTCCTCAATTTATAGCATCATTCATTTGAAATTGTTGGTTCTTCTAAATCTTCTAGTATATTAGACTGTGCTGCTTCTAAAATGTTTAATTTAAGACGTTTTGTAACTAACAACCCTTGTTACATTATATACAACCCTCTATATGTTTACACAGATGTAAATCTTGTTGGGTTCAATGATGTTACATTCCAGAATGTGCATATAAATTTAGAGAGATAAAAGCAAAGAGTAAGACAAGGCTTTTCTATTTTCTATCAATGTCATTTAGAGGCAGGACCCAAAGAAAAGATTAGAAGTTTTTCATCTGCAGTGCCAATAACAGACATTGTGTTAAATTCACCAGTTTCTATAGCATCAAATGAAAGATTCTTCTTTATGGTGAAGTGAGTTGGGGATTATATACTGTAAGAGTCACTATGTGTGATGGATGCTTAAGTGATCACCTGCTGTTGGCCTTGGACCATAGAGCTGCCAAGAATACAGATATCAACAAAGCTATTGCAGGTTTTGCTAGTTTAAGATCACACCATTCTCTACTGATGTAGGAGCTATTTGATGGATGCTATAATCTCTGTCTACCTTCAATAAGAAGCTACACAAAATATACTTTAATTTGTTTATCCTTTTAAAATCCTGTCTCCAGTGGCTGATGGACAGTGATTGACCCATAAAAAACATTAGAAAGGGATTTAACAGGTGCTCATTTAAAATGGAATAGAAGCTCCATTCTAATTACATCTCTTTGTTTGTTGTCTATTACAATCACTTTCAATTTACTATGTGTGAAAGCAAGTAGAAAGTAAACAAAAGTTATAGGCAGCCTGGTTTGAAGTTTGGAATTAAGGAAGAATAAAGGTGCAGATTCACTCTCAGAAAGTGATAGCTGTTATTCCATTTTGCAGTGAATGTATATATGTAAAAAAGCAGTATAATACCCATGGGGCATGCAAACTAAATAACTGCAACTAGTTTTAAATTTCCATATTTTTATGCTCCATTTCATCATTTTATCATGTGCAATTGGTTCGACACTCCTTTTCTGTTTTCCACGTGCTACCAAGAATCTCAGCACACTCTCCAAATTGGAGTTTCTGATGCGATGTAATGATTATATAGAACTGCTTTGTTCTTTGATAGCTGGAATGCTTTTGAACCAAACAGATATTGGTGTAATGAAATATCTGTTTTGCATTTAATAAGGGAAAAAACTAGTTAAAATGGGCCCGTGCTATGTTTATTTCTTCCTATTAAAGTATTCTTAAGTTTCAAAACATACAGAGATTCTTCTTACATTTTATGAATAATTTATCATAAACATGAAGTTTAAAGTAAATGGCTTTTGATTTGATCTCATCCTGGAATGAGCTTCTCAGCTTTATTTTAAATGAGGCAGGTAATAAGATTTTTATATTTTCCCAATATTCTACTTATATGGCATCATTTTTTCTGGTGTTTATACTGATTTTTATTATTATATAGAAAAATGCTCATGTCTCATATATTTCTTGGATATCTCAAAAGGAAACGAGCTAAATGGAGTCTGACATCAACAACCTGTATTTCCGAGCACCTAGAATTTCCAAGCCTTTTAGAAGGGCTCAGCAGTCTGGATATCTTTTTGTATCCCATGCTTTAAGGAATTCAGAAGATGGAACACAATAACAGACAATCCAATGTCAAGAAGACATAAATCAGAACAGTTCTCTATGTTCATGTACACAAGTTGCAGAACAGTTGCATTTTGTCCCATTTTACTTCTCATTTATTCACTACTTGAAGAGTTTCACCTGTCATTCATTGAGGCTCCTCTTTCCTTTTAGCTTCAGAAAGTGTCTTTTTGCATTTATTCCTGATAATTTCCCTGTGTTGAAATTGATTGGGAATTTTTGTCAAATGGTGTAAATTTATTTTCATACTATTTTAAAATCCAGGTTGTATTTTGGCATCATTATTGGCTTAATGTTCTTCTTTAGTTTTACTCTAGTTTTTGATATTAGCATTACATGGTCTGTACAACAATCTGTTCCTGGCCTTGTTTTTGCAAAGAGAATGGGACTTTTCCATGTTCCACTTCCAATTTCATAGTCTGCTTGATTTCTGTATTGGCTATCAAGTGATATCCATGTATACAGTTACAAATACATTTTCACTCCCCTAATACATAATACAACTCAGGTTTTTTGGTGGGGGGGGGGGAAATATATTTTGGACTTCCCATAGATATGTAAAACTGAGGATAATAGTGAAGCCCATTATTTTCAAAGGGACAAACAGTTGTGGTATTACAAAGAGGGTATTGCTCAAGGGGTCTCAAATGAATAAATGAAAATGTGAAACTGTGGATGTGTGAAACCATTCTGTGGATATAGAGGTTGTACTGTACTTGGATATTTCCTTCCATTTAAGGCTTGCTGTGATAGACTAGCTGGTAAATAGATGTGAGTGTAGCTGTAGTGATTGATACATATTCAATTTTACACTTACAGTATATTCAAAAGACCTGGTAAAACTAAGAAGTTGCTCTTGAAAAATACTTATTGGACAGAAAAAAATTAGTTTAAAAAGTATATTTTAGTGAAGATAACTATATGTTTGAATCATTGCCTCCCGCTCCACCATAAACCCCTCCAAAACCATATTTAATAATATGGCATAGAAGTAAGTGTTAAAGAACATGTTCTTTTTTATGCTATGGCCTCAATATTTTACCAGAAGCATATAATTTGTACCTTGTGGTCTCTTTTGTCTGGTTATAATTTTGTCATATGACTCTTTATGACAATTGCAGGACAAATACCACATGCAAGCCCCAAGCAGCACATTTGGAAGATTGACAGACAGACAGATCCTGGTGGGGCAGGTACTGATACAGAGACTCTGTTTTGAAAACTACTGTAGGTGAAGGCAAAGATCTATTTTAAAGGCAATTTCCAAGCTCTTCTTTTCCTGTTCCCTAAGTCTGTCCTAAGTGAATTAAGCAAGTTTCATGACATTCATATGGTGCTGCTCAGGATTTACTTGAGCCCCAACTAATTTGCTTTCAGCTTTGTGATAGATTTATAATAGAAAAAGTTTCACACCAAATTAAAAAGGGCTACTCAGTAAATAACATGGCCCAAAGCATTAGAGAATCTCTCCCAGGACTAATCAAACTTTCTGAAACAGTGAGAACCAAACAGCTTAAGAGTGGTGCTAACTAATTCATATTCCAACCCACTACTAAGAAAACACTGCTTTAATGCTGAAAAGTGCCTTGGGGAGAGTATACCCAGCAGTGTTCTTTCCAAAGTGACCAGACACAGGAGTATAATAAGATTCTCTTTGATAGCAGTATAGAAGAAAACATTTCAGCAGATGTAGCCTTCGAACCATTTAGCATCATGGCCTTGGCAGTTGTACCAAACAGAAAATTCTCTTATTGTACACTGAAGTATGAAATGTACCAGTTGCCAGTGCACTGACCACTTATTACAAGACCAATCCAGGATTGGTTCCAGGATAGTTTAGACTGTCATCCCACCCCCTGACCACTACAGAGACAGGAGGCAGATCCAGATGTCCACTCTTATTTTTCTCTTTCATTCTCTTCATCGTGGAGGCCAGCCACAGTGACATGGGTTGTGCTCATCATTGATCACATGGAGTGAGGTTGGTCAGGGTGTCAGAGCTCCCTCCTCTCCCCCTCTTTGTTCCAGTTGTTTTGGGGCTCCAAGTAGCATCACTCCAAGTGACGAGTGACCAGCATGATCCATTTCATGCCCACTGGATGCTAAGTTGAGAAAGATGTTCATCCAGAAAACACAGAGTGGCCATGAAAACAGCAGCTGGTTCCATCTAGGAAACAGGCTGTTTACGTGGCTCAGAGTTGTGATTTGCTCCAGATTCTTGTGGAAAATGCAGAGTAGCTTGTGACTTTGGTTAACATGTTTCAAGGCTGCATTAAACAGCTTTGGCCTTCATTAACCCAGTTCAGCTCTGTATGTCATTTAGCTATCACAGAACTAATTTGCCAGCCATTTGCACTAAGTGGTCAGTGTGCATGTGCCCAAAGCTATACCTGATTGACATTTGAATTCCACTGTTGTTGTTTTCTGTGTCACTTCCTAGTACTGCTTTTCAAATTAATTATCCTGCATAAAAACTGTACCAAAATGTACCATTTGAGATGTATAAACATATGGTATATAGTATACACCATATATTTTGCCACTGCAGAATTCCTTATATAAATGTACCACCTGCTGTCCACAAGTACCTTCTCTTCTTACTATGGAAGATTTCAAAAATCTTAGTTCTATTTTAGGTCTCATATACACTTCCCATTTAGCTTGGTTTGAAACCAGTTAGGCAGGAATTGGTTTTGCTGCGTGAATGATTAGATTGACATTTCTGGAACAGGTTTGGGGAATACATTGATCATGGAAGATGGCCCTGCTAGCCAGCTATAATTTTGGGGCTTTTTTTTTTTTGCAGCCCCATGTTCCAAATTTTAAATGGTGAAAGTGCTTCAGCACAGGTAGGTGTCTAAATGCACTTTGCATTCTGTGGAGCCAATTTTGCAATGTGATGTGGTTCATATCTCTAATAGGAACTTCATTCTTCATAGTAGAAGATGGGAGCAAACAGTATCAGTGACATATCATTCTTTTTTGTTTTACCTGTATTAGGGTTTTGTGGAGCTACTGTACTTCTTATTCTTATCTATTCTACGCTAATCTCATGTACCTTTAAATTCATGGTGGTAGCACAGAAATTAGGATGTGTCTTACAATAGATGGTGTGGTATAATTGAAGAAATAATGTATTTATAAACTTTTCAATTTGATCATCTAAAATCCCTTAGTTTCTGCCAGTTGATGACTTCTAAATATTATTTCTTTATTTCTAATTAAGCAGGACTTAAGAACACTCTGGGTCTCTCAGGCACATGAATGGCCCAGAGAGAGATGGCTAGAGCAGAATTCTGGGGAATGTAGTTTAGGGCAGGAATTTTCTTCCACAGAGGTCTTCACCTTCCCAAACTACATTTTCCAGAATCCTGCTTACTGCCCTGTTCATTCTCTAAAGAGATTTTGAGATAAAAGGGGATTGTTGGTAGTTGTGAGGTAGGAAAAATTGAGAGGCAGTAACTCCAAAGTTTGCCTAGTAGGTTTCCTATTATATTTATTATTTCAAAGGCAGAAATATATATATATATATATATATAGAGAGAGAGAGAGAGAGAGAGAGAGAGAGACAGACAGACAGACAGACAGACAGACAGAGAGAGAGAGACAGAGACAGAGACAGAGACAGAGACAGAGACAGAGAGAGCGTTGACTGTACTGTACTTTTCCTGTCTGGCAGAAGGGGGTTGAACTAGATCTTCCTGTCATCTTCCAGCGGAATACTGTTAAGTTTATGTTGGTTAAAATTCCCTAAAAATCAGTAGATATGCAAATTCTTCTGAAACTTGAGAGGAATGATGCTCTGGTTATGTTGTATAACTGAGAATAGAAATTCAAGGAGATAGCTCTTGCATTTTTGTTTAAAAAATGTTATTCATATATTTTTAAACTTTTCCCCAAATTAGTGGATATGTGAAACATTTTGAAACTTGGGGCTGGGGGGATAACAGTGGTAAATGTCTTCTACAATTATAACATGGTTCATCCTGATAGCTCTACAAATGAGGGAGAAAGGAGCCTCAGAAGCTTCCCCGTTGATGCAATTACTTAAGAAAAGAGCAACGAAAATGTTATATCATTATAGTTACAATATGGACCCCTTACAATATTTTAGAAACACTGTAGAAACAATTCCACCACCCCCCTTTAGTAATGAGTATTGAAACTTTTTTTCATTGATCACCCAGGCCTAGTAGCTATACAGTTTGTTTTCATTGGAATTGAAATTATTATTTAATATTGCTGTCCTTCCATTTGTGGTCCCTGTCTGTTTCTCATGACAGTTTTGCCTGCTGGTTGAGTATGACTGAATTACTTCCACAGGGAAAAATATGTCTTTTATAAAACAGAAACATCCAAAGAGGCATCAAATTACAAGTGAAAAACACCATCCAAAGCAATATTTTTTGCTGCTCTTCCCGCTTCTTATAATTTTCACACATACTACAGTTGAAAGGAGAGGTGAGCTAGGTGTGAATCATAGGAAATGTATGGGCTATCATTCTATAAATGGTAGAAATCCTTCAAATAGAAAGGAATTAGTGGTTTTAATATAGGGCTAGATAGTCTAAGACCATACGAACTAGTCCCAAGAGCTGTGGATTCCTCAGCAGGACCTGCATATACACCAGTAATTCTAGTAAAATTTATTATTTATTTATTAGCTATGCTTCTATACCGCCTCTCTCAGCCCGAAGGCGATTGGAGGTGGTGAACAAGCAGCAGCAAGTGCCCACATACAACACAACATAATAAGATAAAAACAATCATATAAAACCATATAAATTAACAATTAAATTACAAGCTCCACAATCTTAAAATCTTAAAATTGGTTTCCGTTTCATCGTCATACTAATCCTTTGATCTCGATTAATTAAAGTTCATCTGCGAATGTTTGCTTGAACAGCCAAGTCTTGACTTTCTTACAAAATGTCAGGAGGGAGGGGACGATCTAATGTCACTAGGAAGGGAGTTCCAAAGCCGAGGAGCCACCACTGAGAAGGCCCTGTCTTTCCTCCCCGTCAGACGCACCTGCAAAGCAGGCAGGACCGAGAGCACGGCCAGATGATCTTAAGCATCTTGATGGCTCAAAGCATGGCAAGGGACCAGAATCATTTAGAGCTTTAAAGGCCAAAACCAGCACTTTGAATTGTCAGATGATCTTAAGCATCAACCATGGTCAATTATTCATCCTAGAAAAAGGAGAATGAATCAGTATCCTCAATTGCCTCATCCAGCATCAACTGACAGGTCTTTGGAAAGGGTGGATCATCTGCCATTCCTCACCTTTTCTATTTAAAAAAATTAGGTACCACTTGTGTGGTGAGACTAAATTTAACTGATTTATGAGGCCATGAAATCTCCAGGAAATACACACACACACACACACACACAAGAATGAAGGAATGCAACAGCTCCTCCTGGTGGCCAGAAGTTGGAATGTTAAATTGCCTCTATGTCTGTCTATATATGTTGTATGTCAAATGGCATTGAATGTTTGCCAGTATATGTGCATTGTGATCCACCCTGAATCCCCTGTGGGGTGAGAAGGGCGGAATATAAATGATGTAAGTAAGTAAATAAATAAATATTTGTAATTCACAGATTGCAGCCTTACATTGCCTATCCCATGCTACATCACAACTACTATTGGTGTCCCCCCCCCCCCCATGACACCTAATTAGGTTTTTACCTTAATGTAGTACTGGTACTTGTTTCATTTCATTTTTTTCCCTCCATTCATGATGTATCTGCTGAAAAAGAATAGAAAAAGAATAATGTATAAATTATTATGCGTCATTACCTGTCATCACATGCATTTGATTGTACTTTTGAATTGACTGCCTGTATGATTTATGCAGCAAGGCCAGGAAAAGGAAGGACGGGCAATTCAATGCTTGGTGAAAGAGCAACTCAAAGTTTAATTCATCTTGCTTCATTATCATGCTCCGATAAAGAAATTATCAACATAAAGCAACTTATTGTAACAAAGAGGGCCATCAAACACTTAACTCTGTGAAGAGGAACTAATATGCTTTCCTATTTGGGGTTGAGAGTTTAGAAGAAACAAGTGCAGCAACAACAACATCTGTTTGAGCCTTGTTTGTGTGTTATAATGTGCTGTGACCTTGAGTTCCACAGCAATTTTGCCATCCTGGCAATAAAACTCAAAGAACTCTTTGAGTGAATGCACAGCCATAGTGTTCTTATGGAGCCACATGAAAGAATGACAGATGTTTCCAACTTTTTTCTCACACTTGAAAATAATGTTCTTTTTGCCTTACAAAATATTTCCCCACTGGCCTTAGTAACATCATAGTAACAGCAAATAGAGCGAATAATAACAACTATAATATTCAAAATTTAGGCAGTCACTCTTAGCCTTGTATCCATTAATGACATTATGTTTGCATAAGAGACCTACTCCTCTGATTTTTTTTATTCTCACCACCACACTGAATTGTTGGTTTATTTGTTTTTTTGATTTGGTATTATATTAATAATACCAAAGATTGAGCCAGCTAGAATTTTGTTCTTAATAATAATGATGACAATGTTCCAAGTCCTGTCTCATCAAATAATAATTAGAGTTACATTCTAATTGGTCACAGTAGTCCACATTCTTGTTACAACTCAAATAGACTACTGCAACGCACACTATGTGGGGTTGACTTTGAAGACTGTTTGAAAGCTTTAGATCAGTGGTTCCCAAAGTGGGTAGTACCACCCCCTGGTAGGCGGTGGGGCGATCTAGGGGGGCACTGGAAGGCTCAGGAGAATTTGGGGGGTGCTGAACCCCTGTAAGGGGGCAGTGGGGTGAGCTAGGTGACAGGCTACCATCCATCTGTGTGTGTGTCTCTCTTCTTCCCTCCTCCTGCTCCTTCTTCCTCCTCTTGCCAAGCAAGGGATAATAATAATACCTTTGGGGTTCCCTTCCAACTGGTTGAGTCTTATAACAATAATAATGATGTCCTTCAACATATTTAGTGGGACATGGATTCAGTGCGGTAACCAATTTATTAACAAAAAAGAAACCGATTGCAAAATAGTCAATCGCGATGATTTGAGATTACTGCTGACGAAAATAGAGCTGAGGATTACTAGATTGGTAGCAGCATACCAAGTTCATCCTTCTCATTAAGATGATTTCGAATGTTTTAACTTTTTTTTGTATTACCTTCCTATTCTAAGTTCAATAAATAGTTTCATAATTTCAAACTTCAATGTTTCTCATTTACAACTTTATTATATTTTACGAAAAAGGTAGAAATATTAATACATATATATTTCTGTTTAATTGCTATTTAAAAAAAATTAAAAATTAATTTTTAGGGGGGCAGTGAGTAATTTTTTTTCTGGAAAGGGGGCAGTAGGCCAAAAAGTTTGGGAACCACTGCTTTAGGTAGTCCAATGGGCAGCAGCTAGATTCTTCACCAGAGTGGCATACAGGGAGCACACAACAACATCCCCCGTTATGACCGCTCCACTAGCTGCCAGTTTGCTTCTGAGCACAATTCCTAAGGCCCTAACCGATTCTAGTCCAGCTTACCTGTCTGAACATATCTCCCTCTATGAACCATCATGGAAGTTAAGATCTTCTGGAGAGGCCCTGCTCTTCTCGAGTACAGTTTGTGGGGATGAGAGACAAGGCCTTCTCAGTGGTGGCTCCTTGGCTCTGGAACTTTCTCCCTAGTCAGATTAGATCAGTGCTCTTCCACCTAGACTTCAGAAAAGAAACAATGACATGGTTATGGGACCAAGCTTTTGATTAATAAACTAATGCAGCACAAGAAATAATATGGAATATGTGTGATTGATATTTGGAATGGCCCCAGTCTACAAATTTACATCATGTGATTTTAATGTTTATATTAAGTGGTTTTAATTTTTATGTCCTTGTGCCTAAATGTTTTTTTATCTTATGTTCAATTGCCTTATTGATTTTAATGCGTAGTTATATGTTTTGTTTAGATTTGTGATATATGCATGTGAGACATTGAATTTTGCCATTATTTATTGTAAACCACTTTGAGTCCCATCCCCCCGCCCCGGGTGAGAAAAGCGGTATATAAACATAGTAAATAAATAAATAAATAAAATGACATATCTCTTGCTCTATAATTAAAATAATCAAAGATATTCCAAACCATTAATTAATTAACCAACAAGATAATTTCTTAATATTGACTGTTAAAACAATTCCTCACAGGCTACCATTTTCTTATTTGCAAAAATCTGAACATTGCATGTGACATCATACTCTGTTCTGATATATGTAAACCATTATAATTTTGTTTTTGTTTAATTATATTGCATATTGGTGAAAAACAACATATGATATGCAAATTCTTTGGTAACATGAAGTATGAGAAAATGCAAGCTACCATGTCCTATAATGTCCAGAAGCAATTATAATTTTGTTCAGATAGCTGAGAGAAGTTAGAAAATTTTCTGAAATATTTTATTATCTGCATACTATGTGTTCTGAGAGGAAACCATACACTGTACAATCACAGCTACTTTATCTTATATAAATATATAAAAGAAGATGCTTTATCTCCTTGCTTTCCTCTGTAAAAGGATCTGAAGTTGACCAAGCATGTTAAATAATTTCTCCCCCTTCCCTGTTGACCAACATATTTATCTTCTTTCTGCTTAAATGAAATGAATTATCAATAATATCTACACTGTTATAACTGACATTGCTTTGTATGCCTTTTTGGGGAGAGGGGGAGAATTTCACTGATACTACACTTGTGTATAATATTTGATTTCTACCGTGTCATTATAAATACCATGTTAATAACTGATTTTATAAATAAAGGATCTTATCCCCTTAAAGTGTTCATAACTTTCCTGTAAATTAATGTGTCATTATGCCAAAAAATCGTAAACATTTAGAATAACACTGCGATGTTCTTTAAAAAGAAGTAAAAACATGTATTGAATGTAAAATACAGATATCTCAAAGTAGCAGATAAATCTTTTAAAAATTAGAGGCTATAGATCTGTTCCAATAATCATCTTTAATGACTAGAAATGCTGTGGGGATGATAATAATTCTAGTAACAATAATCATAAGAAAACTAATACCCAACTTTTACTCTAGAATATTTAAGTTTATTTCACATGTAGCATTTTACTGACCCTTACAAAAGTTCTGAAATTATGGGTTAGTTTCCTCCTGGTTGTGGATTCTGAATGGTATCTGTAAACTCTGATGAAGCTAAACATTCCTACATCTTTATAATAAAAGGGGGAGGGGGGGAGAGAGAGAGCGCGCAAGCCCACAAAGTATTGGCAACAAGTCATTAGAATGATAAAGCCATTGGGTTTCATGGCCAGAATCACTGGGTTGTTGTAGGTTTTTTGGGCTTTATGGCCATGTTCTAGAAGCACTGTCTCCTGACATTTTGCCTGCATGTATGGCAGACATCCTCTGAGATTGTGAGGTTTGTTAGAAACTGGGAAAATTGGGTTTATATATCTGTGGACTGCCCAGGGTGGCAGAAAAAACTCTTGTCTGTTGGAGGTAGGTGTGGATGTTTCAGTTGGCCTCCTTGAATAGCATTTGATGGCCTGACAGTTTTTAGGTGTGGCTTGTTACTGCCTGGGGAAAATCCTTTGTTGAGAGGTGATTAGGTGTTCCGGTGTGTTTCTTGCCTGGAGTTCCCCTGTGTTTGAGTTTTCTTCTTTATTTACTGTTATAATTATAATATTAGTTTTTAATACTGGTAGCCAGATTTTGTTCATTTTCATTGTTTCTTCCTTTCTGTTGAAAGTGTCCATATGCTTTTGGATTTCAGTGGCTTCTCTGTGTAGTCTTACATGGCAGTTGTTAGAGTGGTCCAGCATTTCTGTGTTCTCAAAAAGCATTCTGTGTCCAGGTTGGTTCATCAGGTGTTCTGCTATGGCTGCCTTCTCTGGTTGAAGTAGTCTGCAGTGCCTTTCATGTTCCTTGATTCATGTTTGGGCAATGCTCCATTTGGTGGCTCTTATGTAGACAGCAGCATGGTATACTCCTGCAGAGGTGAGAGGATCCTCCTTGTCCTTTGCTGAATGTAGCATTTGTTGGATTTTCTTATTGGCTCTGTAGATAGTATGTAGGATGTGTTTCTTCATCAGTTTCCTTATGCGGTCAGCAGGGCCGTAGCCAGGATTTTGATTGGGGGGGGGGGCTGAGACTGGGTGGAAGAGGGTCTACCCTAGCAAACCTTTTGTATTGTTATCCCACTAACCCCATTACTGTGGGATATAATGAGCATGGTGATCAGATCCTGATATGAATAAACATAACAGTTTAAATAATGTACCAGTACGGCCTTTTTGCGGATCACCCTGAGAATTTGGGGGGGGCTGAAGCCTCTTAGCCCCCTGGCTACATGCCTGGCGGTCAGTATTTCCCTTGATGTATGGTAAAAATACTTTTCTCTGGGTGGATCTTTGTCTTTACTCTCGTGGCTTGTTCTTGGTCTTGCCTACTTTCCAACAGACCTCACAACCTCTGAGGATGCCTGCCATAGATGTGGGTGAAACGTCAGGAAAGAATGCTTCTGGAATATGGCCATAGAGCCCGGAAAACTCACATGAACCCAGTGATTCTAGCCGTGAAAGCCTTCAACAAAACTTTTTTTGTTCCTGGGTTGTAAATTTCATGTCCTAATTGGGGAAAAGGTTTATTAAACTAAAAAAACCTTTTTTTGTTTTGCCAGGACATAACATATTTTGCTACAGTTTGTCAATGAATATCTCATAGAGTCTCAACCAATTCAACATAGTTTGTGGCAGCTACAAAATTGAAGTTTCTGGGGTATAACAACTACTTTCAAATTAAGTACTGCACAATTAAACAAGAAATAATACTTTCAAACCAGAAACAGGTTGGGGTTTTTTTTCAAATTTTGTTACATAGTGTTATTATTGTTTTTTAAAAAAAATAATTCTATCAATGGCCCAGTACTACATTACTAGCAGACATATGTGGACTATTGCAATATGATCGTTTTCTCAAATTAGTTATTCAGCTATTGAAGGGCTACAAATACTCTTCATTCCAGAACTGTGCAGTTCTGGGACTGCTGAAATTCCTATGACTGTTTTCTTCAGATATTACAGAAGAACAAAGGAACACGGACACTGAAGTCACTTCCAGAAAACTGCAGTTAAGATAAAACATTCAAGCTTATAATTCCATGACTCTGAGAACCGCTGTGCATGCAAAAACTGAGCATCAGTCTAAAATCTTTGCTGAGATATGAAGAACAGCTGTTTGGAGCATGACGCCTCAGCATGAGTTACCATGAAAGGCATACAGCATCTGCAGAGGTCATGCTGGGACAAAGGCAGCACTTGTCACTAGACAGTTAGGTCCAAATATATATTTTCACCATCTGTCTCTGCTCACCAGCAGTATATTCATATTATGTATTGTTTATAAGGTGTGTGCCTAGTTCTTCTTAGCTGTCATATCACTGATGCCTACTGCTCCAATGACATCAGTACTATGTTCCAATCCAAGAGAATTGTGTTAGATACATACCCATACTTTTTTTGGTTTCATTTTTTTAAAAAAACTTCATAAAAGAATATCCAGTAGTTCCAGTTTGTGTTCATGCTCAGGAGGTACAAATTTAGTAAGTTCACACTGACTTGCAAACTGAATGAATTTTTCAGTCACATGTTAAGGTAGAAGGTATCTGTGAGAAACAGCATGGTGTTATTAGCATCCACTAGAATGTATTTACAGATAGTCTGGAAACCCAGCAGGAAGAACAGGAGAGATTATTTATACTATGTTTGTATTATATCTCTGAAATATTTATGACATATTTGTAATATTAGTACCTGGGTGTGTGTGTTTGGGGGGGGGGGTTGATGTTCATTCCCTAAAGCAATGCTCATAGTAAAGTACTGACAATGTATTCACCAAAATGCAAAGTTCTTCTGTATATATTAATGCACCAGCATGTATTAAAAAGAGCTGTATCTCCATAAATCATATTGAAATTTTTCAGAGTTAACTGTGAGTTTATTTCTTCTCCAATACATTGTACATACAAGGAAGACCAACTTCCCGAATCTACCATTAAAACCATTAAAACACTTATATTAAAAGATAAAGACATACAGTTCATATATTTGATTTCAGAGAAAGAAACTAATTCCACAGAATAGTGACTTACAACTTCTGGATTCTATTTAGCCTTTTACTCTCCGAATTCTATTTAGCCTTTTTGTGTGTGGTGAATTAAATACTACTCATGGCTGACATATTGTTAGTGACATATATAGGAAGAAATCAACCATATGTCTGTACATGTTTATTCTTGTTCAATGGAGAGTTGATATTCCCTTCCTCCTCCACACTGACCAAGCCTCCTGCTCAGCCTACTATAGAATCACCACAATTCTTTCCATGCTCATTCCATGCCTGACAGAAAGTAGCAGGGCATTCACCAATCACAGGACCTACCATAGATTTGCTTCAGCCTCTTCTTCATACACCTCCAGTACCTGGTGAGAGTGATGGGGGAATAAAGAACCATTTGACTATGTCCCCATAGCCATAAAATTATTACCTCATTTTCTAACACCTAGTGGACATCAGAAGAGGATATGATCATTTCCTATCTGGCAATAGGGAATAAAGCATATCTACACTGACCAATTAGATCGGATTGGGGCCACTTCAGCTCCATGGTGGCCAAACTCTACACAGAAATAATCTAGGGTAACACAGCACAAGTCTACTTTTATGTGACCTTGCCCACACATTAACCAAAGTCAGAGAATAGTCTGAATATTGATCCAGAATTAAGACTACCCCCTGACTTTGGGGTCATCTGAACACTTGGGCCAGTTCCAGAATGGGACCAGCTCCAACTGTTCCCAGTGTCATTCTGTGTTTTCCTGGATGGAGGCATTTCAGTGGATGGAAGCATTTTCTTGGGCCATCCTCTCAAGATTCTGGAGGGTGGCATTATTACCATGCAGTGGTTATCAGAATATAGCAGGTTGTAATTTCCTACCTGTCCCTCACTCTCCCCCCCCCCAACAACTACATGGCTCAACCAAAAGGGCAAAAAAAAAGATGAGCCAAGTGGGGGAATTATTCCCATTAGTGAGAACATTTTCTTAAGCTGGAGGCAAATATGAAGATATGTTCATATTTGTTGATTATTTGTTTTCCATATAAGGAATGATTTGTCTATATAAGCCCTAGGATGAGGACATTTCATCTCTTCTGTTTCATCTTCTTTCATGTGGTAATGTTGAAAAATAAGTGTTTTTTATTTGCTACATGGGGTAATAAGCTTTCCAAATGCTAGGATGCTTATATTATCAGTCATAATTGTTTTTTGAATTACCACTTTTAATAATGTAACAATCACTGTGTATATTTTCCCATTTTCATTTTCTCCTGACCTTCATGTATCTGATAAAATGGACACTCGCCCATGAAAGCTTATATAATAATGAATGTGTTCATTTTAAGGTGCAACAAAATGTGATATATGATCCATCTCTTTCTTCTTTCATTGATTCATAGCATTTAAATCCTTCCCTTCAATTCTAGTGCTCCCAGGACTGCTTATAAAACAGAGCATTTCTAACTAATTGCAGAATTGGTGCAATGTGCATGCATTTTACAATATTTTTCTTTCAACTCTGCAATGGAGGAATAATAGAACAGAGGTTGACTGTTCTTTTTCAGGGTGGATAAAGACATCCTTCAGATGCTGAGCACTCACACATCATTGGCTGTGGTGGATAAGGCTGATGGGAATTGCAATACAACAAGTAAAGGCTAATTTCACTGTCATTGACATTGATGCATAGTAAACTTATAAATAAGAAAGTTCCAAGTTATCCTGTTACCAGAAGCCCTGCTCCAGTTTTGCAAATAAGGACCATCATTTCCTTGATGATTCTGATTTTCTGGTCTTTTATGTCAGTGTGTGATTTTCAAATGTTTCTGCAATTCAACCATTGTATAAGATGTTGTGTTGTGTAACCAGGCATGTATAGAGTTAAAACAGCACAAGTGGTGTCCAGCACTGTTTTGACCTTCAGCTGTGTAAACATACTGAAAAGGGAGACGCTGAGCTGCTTGAGTCATCGCCATGCTGATTCCACTGTGAGGTGCAGTGTAAGGGTCTGTCGAAAAGAGCTGTTAGAGCTCTTATCTCATACCCTTCCAGCAACATAATCTCTGCCAGGTGTAGCCTTGAAGACGCACAGAGCTGGAAATGGGCCTTGGGCCACACCACACCAACGTGAGAAGCCCCGTCATGAACATTGCTGACTCAGGGAGGATATGAGGAAATATCCACTGGACATTGTGAAACTGGGTCAAAGGGGATATGATGCAATCTCTGTTGGGCATTGCAAGCCAGGGGGGTTGGTCTTTGGGATGATGGACAGGTGATGGGGGTGTGGTTAGTATATAAGTTATGTTTGTTCCTAGTGAAGCCAATTCTGGCTTCAAGAGCATGAGACCTGGAATAAATCTTGTGGGATCGAGTTGCTGCCTACGCGTCGTCCTTACAGAGAATCCCAGCGTTCATTACAGAAAGCCAGAATTTTATAAGCCTATCATGGAGAAATCTGCAGAGGGCTTGTCTTATTTTGGGATGCCATCCGCAAGGTTGAAACCCTTTACAGAAGTGGAATGGGTGAGTCCCGAGGAGTTCTGGGAGGATGCGGATGAAGACGGGGCCGGGAAAGTAGGAGTACTCCCCGTTTGGATTTGGAAGACGGGTGGATGGAGCATACCTTCCTTAGGAGGAGAGGTGGAGGCTTCTGAGATGACTGCCTACAAATTCTGCGGACCGTGTGAGAAGGAGGGGACGAGGGAAAGGCCCAAGAAGTCCCAGCCTTCCTGGAAGGAGAGTGATGTGAGAAATGCCCAAGATGGAGAAGGAGACTGCCAGAAGTCTATTCAGGTGGGCTATGAATCTAGGGGAAGGGGGGCAGCGAGGCCCCATTCAGATGGATGTCCGGATGATGGCCGGAGGAACCAGAGAAGCTGTGCGGAAGGACACGCCGGCTCAGGTGGATCCAGTTGTGCGCGGGACCAGAGAAGCTGCGGGGAAGAGTGCCCCAGCTCAGGTGGACCTGGCGGAGTGTGGCAGCGAGGCCACGAAACCTGAATCACCATCAGGAGTAGAGGTGATGAGGTGCAGCTTGAAGGCTGAAGAGACTGGGCAGGGGAGAGCCCAGTCTTCCGTATGGGATGAGTTAGTCCAGGAGTGGCAAGAATTAAAGGAAGCCTTTTATGATGGACGGCATGAAGTGAGTATGCTTCTAAAGAGAATGGGGGCTTTGGAGGAGAAAGCTCGCCAGTATCAGAGAATGATGTCGTGTCTCCCAGCCGAAGATGAGGGCGTTTTGAGGACGCTTTGGAGGAAGACACCGGTGCTTTGGAGAGAGAGGCTCAGTTGGTTGTCTTGGAGAACGAGCTTCCTGGGAAAGAAGCGGCGGGGGAATGCCGGTCTTTTGATGTCCCAGCTGGCCGTGAAGGGGTAAGAAGTGGGCCTGTTTTGGCCGCAGAGGCTGTTTTACCGGCAACCGCCGAGTGGATGGCTGAAGCAGTTGAACAGTGTCCTGAAAAAATGGGATTGGAGAGTTTGCCCCCTAGTTTGCTGTCGGCAGATGCCTTTATTCAAAGTGTGGGGATTTCAATTGCCTGGTCTGCAATGTTACTCTATCTGAGCGTGGAAGATAAGATTGCTGCGGAAGGAGGCCAGATGGTTGGTGTGTTCTCCGAAGGGGAGGAAGGGAGGCCCCTTTGTGAAGAATATATTTCAAAAGAGCCAGCAGTGCTTCAGGGAGAGGCCCAGCCTTTGCCAGAAGGAAAACCCGATAAGCCTGCCAAGGTTGCTATGGAGCCGAAGTTGCAGAGAGATAAGGCTGGAATGTCTCTCGGATTGGAAAGTGTGTGGAAGGTTTCTCAGCCGGAGAAGTTTGATCCCTTCCTTCGATCCCTTCCTTTGTGGTGCTTATGCCGGGAAGACGTGAGTGGGAATTCCCATCAAGTTTGTGGGCTCCCTGAAGAGAAGGAGCCAGCCGTGCTGATGGAAACAGAAGGAAGAGATGTCTTCATTTCGGAATGCAGTAAGATCCTGAATTCGGGAGGAGAATTTGTTCCAGAAATGGCAGAGCTATTCCAGAAGGGTCCTTTTAGGACCAAACAAATTATGTCACTCGGGATGGGGAGGTTAATGGGAACCTTTGAAAACGGTTTGGCCCGAGTGTTGATGACAAAACTTTGGGCAAAGAAGATGGCAAAGAGTGCCCTTGCTGAGTTGAGGAGCGGACTTGGCAACATGCTGAACTTGGGCCTTCCAGCAATTGAACTATATTCCGGCGTTTTGGTAATAGCCGAGTTGGGTTTGAACTTGGGGTTTGGCATGGAGAGAGAAATGTATATGCCCTGCCTGATGATGTTTTCTTGGGGAGAGAAGGTGTTTTGGGAATCAGATGTAACCTAAGGGAAATGTAACCATATGCAGTTGGGTCAGAATTGTAGGTGCTGGAATCATAATTGGAGTGTATGACATTGAAATGTTTAACATTATGTGCTTAATTAATATTTGTATGGGACCTTTAAGGTTTGCACATTGAGGGATTTTAGAAATGTATAAGTTGATGCTTATTGAAGCGAGATTCATGTGTGTTATGCAGTTTGGGGGTTTAATATGGTTATTTTCATGTATATAAGATGTTCCCAATATGCATTCAAGAACTGGGGTTTAGACTAGATACATGTGTTGCAAGGATGTTTAGAAATGTGCATTAGAGTTTCACTGTTTAAATAATGAATCTTTGTACTGTATGTTTTATTGTGTTTAGAGGTGTTTTGCTCAGGCTTTTGTCCTTTAGCAGAGGATTGAGAGAAGAGTTTTTGTTTCATGTGCTTATTGAGGAGTACTTTCTTTTCTTTAGTGTTAGGTGGAATAAGAGTTAGATTTGTGTATATGTCGCTCAGAGTGGATGTTTCTTTTCCCACGTGAGTGATGACTTGGGTAGATTAGGCAGATGTTAATTATGAGTAGAGAGTTATAGTTTTCCAGGTTCCTCTTGCCATGTGAGGAGATGTATTAGTTTGTTCATGGATCAAGGGGTTATAGGATGGTGTGATAGCTTTAGGGGCCATGTGGATGCTGTTTACTGTGTGATGAATTATAGTTTAGTAAGAGCTTCTTGTTGAGGAGGGAGGAGGGCTGGATTGTTTGTAGTTTGTCCTCCTCTGTACTGGAAAGAATAGGTACACTCTTTGTTGGTGCCTGTGGAGCAATGTAGCCTTAAAGTTGGTAGGTGCTAATTGCGGCAGGAAGGTTATTTTGGTGCTAGAATTGGTTAAGTTGAGGTGTAGTCTCCTGTTGAGTTTGCCGGGAGGACAGGTTTTGTTGTAATTGTTGTTCCCCAGATTAGAATTAGAGCATATTAGATTTAGCTTTGATGGTGTGTGTAATTTGATATAGGTGTTTTGTTCCTGTGTCATGGGATTCTGGGGTTGTTAGTGATTTATAGTTTTCTTGTGCCTCGTGGCTGAGTGCCAAGAGGGGTAGATTGGTAGAGGGGGTTGTAGTTTTCCCAAGTGCCTTTTGCCAAGGTGGCAAGGATAGTTTGTTTCTTGACTTCAGAGGGGTTAGGTTGCAGGGTAATTGGTAGCCTTTGTTACTGCCTGCTGAGTATAGTCTGGAGGAAAGTTTGGTGTTCATTCGTTTTGTATTTGATTGTATAGAAGATTATGGTTTGGGTGGTACCTCCTGCCATTGCAGTAGAGGGGATTGTAGTTTTCCCAAGTGCCTTTTGCCAAGGTGGCAAGGATAGTGGTTCATTTTGTATTTGATTGTATAGAAGATTGTGGTTTGGGTGGTACCTCCTGCCATTGCAGTAGAGGGGATTGTAGTTTTCCCAAGTGCCTTTTGCCAAGGTGGCAAGGATAGTGGGTTTCTTTTGTATGGTTGCTTGACACAGTTGAATTGGTCCTGTGCAGTTTGTAGGGGTTGTAGTTTGTTGGGGTCTCCTGGTTTTGCGGGGAGATAGTTAAAATTGGTTGTAAGCCAGTAGAGTTGTGTGGATGCAGGTCGCTTTATGTTCCCACGTGGAGTGACTTGGTTGGAGGATTAGCTTCAGGGCTAGTTTGGTAGGGAATGATGTTATCTCCTGTTGAGTCTGCCAGGAGAGAGTTGGTTGAGGATTGTATGGGTTCAGGAGTGGATGTGTGCAGGATACCTAGACGCAGATGCTCATACCTGCGTTCCAGGGGCCAGTTTGTTGTTGAATTGGAATTTATGTATAGTCGAATAGGATAGATATGGTTGTGTGGTGTTGTGCCTGGTGCCTCCTGCTTTTGCAGTGGAAGGTTTTGGGAGTTATGGGGTTTGGAATTTTGATTGTGTGGTTTTGATTTATACCCTAAGGATGCGCAGTTGATTTGTCCTTGCGCAATATATTGTTAGGATTTGTAGTGGTCAGTAGTTACATGGGAATTATAGTTTGCGGGTTAGTACCTCCTGCTATGGCAGTGGAGGGAGGAAGTTGTTTGGATTTAGGTGGTAGCTGAAGATAGAAATTGGCCTTGAACAAGCTAAGCGTTTGTGAATAGAGGAATGTCTGAGTGAGTGGGAGTTCTAGATTAGTGTATTAAGAAGTTTTGTCCCAGTGTGTGTTTAGCTGGAGAGAGGCTGAGGTGGGCTCGCTTCGCCTTGTGGATAATAGAGATAGTTATGACTTTATTTGGTGCTGGGATAGGATTAGAGTGGGATAACGTTTTGAGTCCTCTTTTTCCCAGGGGGGGGAGGGAGAGGGGTATTCTGTAAGTGTCTGTCGAAAAGAGCTGTTAGAGCTCTTATCTCATACCCTTCCAGCAACATAATCTCTGCCAGGTGTAGCCTTGAAGACGCACAGAGCTGGAAATGGGCTTTGGGCCACACCACACCAACGTGAGAAGCCCCGTCATGAACATTGCTGACTCAGGGAGGATATGAGGAAATATCCACTGGACATTGTGAAACTGGGTCAAAGGGGATATGATGCAATCTCTGTTGGGCATTGCAAGCCAGGGGGGTTGGTCTTTGGGATGATGGACAGGTGATGGGGGTGTGGTTAGTATATAAGTTATGTTTGTTCCTAGTGAAGCCAATTCTGGCTTCAAGAGCATGAGATCTGGAATAAATCTTGTGGGATCGAGTTGCTGCCTACGCGTCGTCCTTACAGAGAATCCCAGCGTTCATTACATGCAGACTGCTGAATTGCTCTGACAATAGGGTTATGGGCCCAGCATGCTTCCGCTGCACTAGAGTTCGGACTGCTGCCCATAACGGAACGAAGAAATGCTGACCGGAGAGTGCCTGGAAAGCTGTGCGAAGGTGAGAGATTGATGGATGGCCAGAGTAGCCAAAGCTTACCAATGCAAGCCAGTGAAGCAAGCCTGAGAGAGGATGATGAATAAAAAGTGAGTAAAAGCAAACAGATGCTCTGCCCGGGTTCTTTACAAAGGAGGCTGCATTTAATCCTGAAAGTGACTGTCAGAAAGCCAAACAGACATGGCTAGACGTAATCTCGGGGGCCGAGAGTCACACAGAAGGAAGTGCATATTAATCCTCTGGAACTTTGTGTTGTTCCTGTGTATCCAGTGTTTGACCCAAGAAGGGGGCAGAGCGGAGAGGAAAAGAGAGCAACATGGCTGGAATTAACCCAACTAGTATGATTGAGAAGTTAAATGATACTAACTACTCTGAATGGGCTGTGTTTATGGAGAATCTACTAGCCCGGGGGCTGCAGAAGACGATACTTGGGACATAGGATGATGCAGGAAAGAATTCATGAGGCAAGTCTACTTTGATCCTTTGCCTGACTCCTGACCAGCTGGTTCATGTCCAAGGATTGCAGACAGCCATAGAAGTTTGGGACGCGCTGCGGGCTGTTCATCAAAGAGAGAGCACCTTAAGCAAAATGATTTGGAGCAAAAGATTGTATGGTGCTAAACTATCAGAGGGAACAGCACATAGACATGATGAAGAAACTATTTGTGGAGTGTCGATTGAGAGGTGTGGAGATCACTGACGAGAATCGAGCCTACTTCGTGTTATCTAATATGCCATCGAGTTGGGATTTTCTGGTGCATTCTCTACAGTCTGTGAAACCCCAGGATTTGTCGTTGGATTTGGTTACTAGCAGAATTCTGGAGGAGATGGACAGATGGCGTTTTGAGGAGGAACAAAGCAGATGCTGCAAACCTGAGGTGGCACGTTTTCCACAGGAGATGGAGGAGGAAGATTACCATGAGGCGCCGACCTTGGCTGCTGCACGCGTAGTCAAAACATGGCGGTGTTTCGCGTGCAACAGAGTCGGGCACCTATTGAGCAACAGCCCAGAGGGGGCGCCAGAGGAACTGGAAGTTATCGTGGGAGAGGCCGTGCTGATGGGACTACAACCACCACACCCAGAATCCTGATTGCTGATGCAGAGACTAGTAGATACAATAAAGTAAAGTGGGTTTTAGATTCGGGAGCAATCCATCACATTGTGAACAATATTAGTATGTTACAAAATGTTCAATCACATCAGGGTTCGTGTTTGACCCTTGCAGATGGATCAGTGAGAGAATTTTCAAATTATGGAAATTGTTTTATTTCTTGTTTGCAAGTGAATTGGAAAGATGTTTTGTTTGTACCTGGGATCAAAACCAATTTGTTGAGTGTTGCCACATTAACTGAACATGATTTCAAAGTAGTGTTTAAAGGCATTTACTGTTTTGTGTATAATTCGGGGGGGAAATTGATGGCAAGGGGGTGAGAAGAAACAAATTATATGAAATGTTTGAAAAAGTAAATGAAAACAGAGATGAGAATGTAGAAGTTTGTTGTGTAAGTAGTCAGATACAGCATGACAGATGTATACACCAGTTACACAGAATTTTGGGTCATGCTGATATGGAAACTCTTAAGAAGACATTTAATTTAGATCCTAATTTTCAGTTAGAGAGCTGTAATATTGAATTGGATTGTTCTGTGTGTGCAGCTTTGAAAAGGACACCCATCAAAGTCCACAAGACAACTAAAATAAGAACAAGTGATTTGTTTGAGAAAGCACATATGTATGTTGCTGGACCTTTTGAAGAGAGTTGGAGAAGTTCCAAATATTCTTTGATTTTTTTGGACTGATTTACCAGGTATGGGTTCATTTATTTTTATGAAAGATGTACCAGAAATAGTAGACAAGACCACGAGATGGTTAGACATGGTTGAGGGGGTATATCAAAAGAAAATAAGCACATTGTTTGTAGATGAGGGGGTAGAAGCATGTACCTCAGAAGTGAAACAACTTCTAAGTTCAAGAGATATAGAATTTGTGAGGACTGAAGAACTCAAGGGAGAAGAGGGCATCGCACTGACACGAATGAGAATACTTCAAAAAATGGAAGCTTGTGTCTTAAAAGATGGTCAATTGGGTGACAAGCTTTGGGGTAAAGTTTTGTCTACGTGTAACTACATTGTAAATAGGTTGTGGGATGTTGGTCTTGATGATGTACCATTCCTTAAGATGTATGGCAGGATGCCCAGTAACCGACATATGGGCATCATAGGCCAATTTGCCAACGTTCTGATACCCACAAAAGAGAGAAAGAAAAATGTGTCCAAGTTCAGGTGTTTGATACTACTGGGATATCAGAGAGGAGGTTACCGGTTTCTAGAAAGACCACACACAATTAGATTTTTAAGATTGGCATATTTTGAAAAACCTAAAGATTGGAAGCGTTTGCACCTTAACTTTGGAGAATTGTCTGTGTTTCCAAAAGTTAGAGAAAATGTAAGTGGAAGGGATGAGGGTGCTCCAGTACTGTTAGTCAACAAGAACAGGTGGTGAAAGGGGAAACTAGAACTCCCAATAAACAGTATGGACAGGAAGGCGCAAGGCCAAAACAAAAGGAAGTGATTAGAAGAATAAAACAAGATAAACCAGAATCCACCACACCAAAACAAAAGGAGGTGATTAGGAGAATAAAACAGGACAAACAAGAATCCATCACACCAAAGGAGAAAGAAGTGATTAAGAGAGTGAAACAGGAGCCAGACGAAGAAGTAATAATAGAAACAGTCATTGCAGGGGGAGTAGAACGAAAGGCTCTTGTGATTCCTTGTTTGGCACAGAGAAATAAAGGGATAGTTAACAGAGCATTAATTAGAGAGAAAAAGGAAGATTCCTAAGTGCTTGAGGAATACATGTGTTGCTATGTACCTAAGGTTTTTCATATGTGTGTGATTAATGTGTAAAGATTTAATATTTGCTTAGGAATGCTTTATATGGTGATGGATGTCCACATGTAGAATGAGTATGTTTAGGATTGATAGTATTTGTGAATAGACAGAAATATTTGAAATTCAAAAGGGGGATTGTCAGAGTGTGATTTTCAAATGTTTCTGCAATTCAACCATTGTAGGAGATGCTGTGTTGTGTAACCAGGCATGTATAGAGTTAAAACAGCACAAGTGGTGTCCAGCACTGGTTTGACCTTCAGCTGTGTAAACATACTGATAAGGGAGACGCTGAGCTGCTTGAGTTAGTTGCCATGCTGATTCCACTGTGAGGTGCAGACTGCTGAATTGCTCTGTGTGAGAATGCTTTACTTTGCTCACTTAATCAATAAAAGAACTTTCTAAGTTCAGACCTGGCTTCGCTTCATCACTGGCACACAGACATTTTATGTGGTCTTCCTCTTTTTATGTGGGTTTTTTTTAAAAAAAAACTTGCTAAGCATTATTGTTATTTTTCCAGGTTTGCAACTAAAAAGGAGAAAATTGAAGAGAGTATTTTGGAAGTATCTCTTGGCCCAAGAGAAACAAAAGATAGAAGCTTGCACTGTGCATATAGAAGAAAGTGTCACATAGGTCAACTATTCACACTCCATTTCCTGAAGAAAAGGTTGGAAATTAGAACAGAATAGGGTTTGGGCTTCGATACCATGTTAAGAGTTTTTAAAACGCATAACCTCTTACACCCTTTATCTCTTTCTGCTTCAACAACTCACTCTTTCAGTATTTTGCATCCTGTAAGGTGGCTGCTGCAGTTTGCGATACAAAGAAGGCTGAAACGAAGACAAGTCGAACCCACATTCTGCACTTCAGGGGAACTGACTTCCAAACAAGGAAGGAAATCCTCAGGGGCATTCTGTGGACACCAATACTAAAATACAAGGAAGTTAAAGATGGATGGGAGTTTTTGAAGAGTGCAAACAGTGCCAACAAAGAGGGAAAAATAAGGTAAGTGCAAAGAAGCAGGAATTGATGTCCAAAAAACTTCTAACTGGGCTAAGACTCCAAAGAGACATGCACAAAAAGGGGAAAAGGGGAGAAATTACAAAAGAAGAATTCAAACTAATAACCAACACTTGTGAGGAAAAGGCTCACAAGGCTAAAATGCAAAATGAGCTCAGGCTTGCCAGGAACAATGAAAACAATAAGGTCTTCTATGCTTACAGTAGTAGGAAAAAAAGAACAAGAAGGCAATAGGGTCTCTGCAAGGAAAAAATGGGGTAATGCTGACAGGGGAAAGGGAAAAGGCAGAACTACTTAATGCCTTCTTTGCCTCAGTCTTCTCACAGAAAGAAAGCTGTCCTCAACCTCAGCAACATGTAGTGGACATAGGATTAGGGGGAAATCCAACCCCAAATAGGGAAACAAGTCATACAGGAATACCTGGCTGCTCTAAATGAATTCAAGTCCCCAGGGTCAGATCAACTACATCCAAAGGAATTGAAGGAACTAGTGGAATTGATTTTGGAACCACTGACAATCATCTTTTAGAGTTCTTTGAGAACGAGAAAAGTCCTAGCAGTTTTGAGGAGGGCAAATGTGGTCCCTATTTTTAAGAAGGGAAAAAAGGACGACCCAAACAATTACCGTCCGGTCAGCCTAATATCAAAACCAGACAAGATTCTGGAAAAGATCATGAAGAAGGTGGTTTAAAAACACTTAGAAATTAATGCTGTCATCGCTAATAGTAAACATGGATTCATCAAATCAAGTCATGCCAGACTAATCTGATCTCTTTTTTGATGGAGTTACAAGCTGAGTGGATGCAGAGAACACCATGGATGTACCGTATTTCGATTTCCATAAGGCCTTCGACAAGGTCCCCCATGACCTTCTGGCAAACAAACTAGTCCAATGTGGGCTAGGCAAAACTACAGATAAGTAGATTGGCAATTGGTTAAGTGAACGAACCCAAAGGATGCCCACCAATGCTTCCTGTTCATCCTGGAAAGGAGTGACGAGTGGAGAGTCACAGGGTTCTGTCCTGGGTCCGGTTCTGTTCAACATCTTTATTAATGACTTAGATGAAGAGTTAGAAGGTATTATCATCAAGTTTGCAGATGATACCAAATTGGGAAGAATAGATAATATTGCAGAAGCCTGGAGCAGAATTCAAAATGATATTGACAGATTAGAGAGATGGGCCAAAACTAGCAAAATGAAGTTCAACAGGGACAAAAAGCAAGATACTCCACTTAGGCAGAAAAAAATGAAATGCAAAGATACAGAATGGGGGGGTGCCTGGCTCAACAGCAGTATGTGTGAAAAAGATCTTGGAGTCTTCATGGACAACAAGTTAAACAATATGAAGTGGTAGCTTAAAAAGCCAATGTAATTTTGTTCTGCATAAATAGGAGTATAGTGTTTAGATCAAGGGAAATCTTGCTTCCCCTCTATTCTGCCTTAGTCAAACCACACCTGGAATACGGTGTCCAATTCTGGGCACCGCTATTTAAGGGAGATGTCGACAAGCTGGAATGTGTGCAGAGGAAGGTGACTAAAATGATCAAGGGTCTGGATAACAAGCCCTTAGAGGAGTGGCTTAAAGAGCTGGGGACGTTTAGCCTGCAAAAGATAAGGCTGTGGGGAGACATGATGGCCATATATAAATAAGTCACAGGGAGGAGGAAGCAAGCTTGTTTTCTGCTGCCCTGATGTCATGTATCATGTTCTGCAGTTGATGGTGGTTGGTGGTGGTAGGCCTAGCAGTTGGTGATGGAAGGATTAATGTAAGTCTTAGTTCTAAAGGTAAGAGTTCATGGGTAAAAGCAATTAAGGGTGGAGGTATGCAATAGATAGGTTGCAGCTAGGTGTTTCTGGATATAATGAGCTAGCCTTGGAATTGACCTTCGGGAGAAACGTATTTGTCTTATCTTGGTGATACTTGCTGATGGTTTTCCCCAGGTTTTTGAATATTGGGTACCCTGACCCTGTCTCCTGACCCCTTGGAATCCTGGAACCTTGAATCTTTGGACTGGCTTTTGACTACGGTATAGACTCTTGGTCCCTGGACTTTGCTCACTGAACTCTCAGCATTTGACCACTGGACTGGACCCTTTGAGTACAGTGTAGCATTTGCTATCCATTTTTGTTTTATATTCTGTGGTTGAGTGCTATCTTTGTGTTTTATATTTTGGGCTCTTCAAAACAGCCAGAAAGTAATTGCTGTTTTAATTAAATTGTTTATCACAAACTTGGTGTTTGTTTGGTTCATCTCTACCTAAATAAGGCAGAGCCCTGACATCATGACATCTGAAGACTAGAATGCAGAACAAACTACAGGAAAGGTGTTTCCACTTGAACATGAGGAAGGACTTCCTAACTGTGAGAGCCGTTCAGCAGTGGAACTCTCTGCTCTGGAGTGTGGTGGAGGCTCCTTCTTTGGAGGCTTTTAAATAGAGGCTGGATAGCTGTCTGTCAGGGGTTCTTTAAGTGCAATTTTTCTTCTTCTTGGCAGGGGGTTGGACTGGATGGCCCATGAGGTCCCTTCCAACTCTATGATTATATAATTATATGATGGCTCCTACATCAGTGAACTGGTGTTATCTCCTTCAGTTTATGGCTGCACTTTAAAAGGGATATCCAAGAAACCTTCACTATTATGTGGATAGGACTCACCATCTTGGATAACTCTGATTGCAGGAAAGCTATTTTGTGCTAATGCCAATCTTTTCACATTCATGATAGCTGAAAATCTACTTTTGTGGCCACATCTCTCTTGCTTATGCCAGTCACTCTCACATACAGACAGACGACCCTTTTACTGATCATGCAAAACCTGGAAGTAACTGGGTTAAAAGGTGGGGGTAAGTAAATGATGTTTAGCCAAAGTGCAGAAGGAATAGGGTTAAGAGCTAAAAAAAAAACACATGTTAAAAGGGTGTGCTTAAAACCCAATTCTGCTTGTAAAATGCAGACCTTTGCATGACTGGATATCTCTGCAGTCATGCAAAAATTGTACTTTCCTTTTCTCCCCACTGTGTAGACTACTGCAGCGCACGTGTACTTTTTAAAAGCCTGAAACAGCTGATCAGGCTGTCAAATGGACACACAGGTGGTTCAAGGGAAGCACAGATGGAAAGCCATTAGAATGCTCTGAAACCTTTTATTTTAAATTTTATAATCTTAAATAGAGTTTGAATAAAGAATTGCGGGGAGAGAGAGATCTGATGGAAGGTTGTTTTTTAAAAAACAAACAAACCCTGTGTTGTGTACTGGACCTTTTATGCACACATGTAAATATTAGGCATGAGAAAAAAGTTATGAAAATGATTCGTTTCGTAAGAAATTCATAAGAAATGCTACTTTCGAGCGTTTCCGCACCTGGAACGCCAACCAGGAAGTGGACTTTCTTTTTAGAACCTCGGGGCCAGGATTTTCTTAAGTGTCGTTATTAGGTCGTAAGGGGGCATAAGGGGGCACCCTCCTTCTCTCTCACCACCCTCCCGCCTCCCTTGCCAATATTATGGCAAGGCAAGTCCTAAACTCGCTCCTTCCCTCGGCTGGAAGGAAGCCTGGAAAAAATGTAAACAGAGAGGATTACTCAGAAGTAAATCTGCAAAGGAGGGCACTTTGGATGAAGGGCCCTCCTTTGCAGATTTACTTCTGAGTAATCCTCTGTTTACATTTTTCCAGGCTTCCCTGCCTCCCTGCCCTGCCAGGATCTAAAGCATCAAAGAGTATTGGGGTGAGAAACCAACCTAATGTATAATAGAATGAATGCTACTGTAAGTGCCACTGCCTAATATTATAAGTAATCCAACTGGTCATACCTAATTCTATGCACATGCAATAATACAGCAGTAATAACAATAACAAGAGGTAAAATTCAAACCGAAGTATTCTGAGTGGTCCCTGCCTCATGCAAACGGGCTCATGCGGTGCAAACGGTGCAAACGGAAATTAGCCCGGGAAAAGACAGCATTTTCTGCTTGGGTGCACACACATACATATTCTTGGGAGGGGGCTTTGTTGCAGAATCCCGGCCTCATAGAGAAGATTCTGCAGCACCCCCCCAAAGAATATGTATGTGTGCACCCAAGCAGAAAACGCTGTCTTTTCCCGGGCTAATTTCCCGGGCTCACAGAGAAGAGCCCGTTTGCACCCGCATGAGGCAGGGACCACTCAGAACACTTCGGTTTGAATTTTACCTCTTCTTATTCCCATTGCTATTACTGCTGTATTATTGCATGTGCATAGAATGTAGGTATATGACCAGCCTGGGCAAACTTGGGCCCTCGCTCCCTCGGGATCGGGGTGAGAGAGAGGCGCGAGGAGCCAGGGGGGGCTCCTCCTCCTTTTCTTTGCTGCTTCCAAGAATAGAATACCCCTCCCTCCCTCCCTCCTTCCTATTTGGAGAGTCCCATCTAGAATTCAGTGTGATTGATTCAAGTTTTGGCCTACAACTCCCAGAAATCCCAGCCAATTTACCAGCTGTTAGGATTTCTGGGAGTTGTAGGCCAAAACCATCTGGAATGCGCATGCGCTGGCATATGAATTACTAACGGATTTCGTTAGTACTTAAGTTACATTTCCGAAATTTTTGGGAAATTTTTTTAAGTCTTTCTTTTACTAATCAAAAAAAATCCCCCCCCCCCCCCCCATTTGATTTACGATTCACCATTTTAGGATTCTAAACCATGCCTAGTAACTATATTTAGATATTCACATGTACACATACTGTATATGGTCCAATGGATAATGGAGGGAATTTTTTAAAAGTCCACCGGATGTCCCCTTTTTGCCCTCCACGTTGATCCACTTCAAAACAAAACTGTGAGGATGGTGGGGAACCATATCCCAGTACTGACAGGCTTATGTGTGGACCTGATGTCAGGTGAAGGGACTTTTGGACTCAGTTATAAAACTCAGATTTTAGTGCGGTCTGGAAGTGCCAACAGAGCAGTGATTTGGACTTTTGTGTAGATGTAACTGCTAATGCAGCCAAACATGTAAATAAATTAAGGTTGCATTTTATTCATAAGTATGTTTAGATTATGTGCATTGCTGTCAACTTCCTTGTTTGAGAATTGATTTCCTGATCGTATTATATATAATGGGGTCCACAATTTCATGCAGTATATAAGGGGAGCACTACCTCTGCTTCACATACAGACTCCATATCAATAGCAAAAGTGAATCATTTCCAGCAATTCAAATTTTAATCTAAAGTCCTGAACCTATTTGGGGAATAAAGTTCAATAACGTCAAAGCAGGTGATCATCAGTCATACAACTGTACATGGATAAAAAGTCTCATCCCTTCCTATTGTTGAGAGGAAACCCTCTCAGCATCACAGCCCTTCTCAAGCACAGAACATTTCCCTTGAAATAACAGACCAAGACTGTTAAGCTTCAGACCCTGTTGAATAGCCCAGATTCATGAGTCTACATTTGTTATTCCAAAATAATTATGAATATATACATTTTCAACGGAACTCTTTTGGGGCACATTTACAAATTCAAATGAATTCCTTTTCTTCAGTTTTGCAGGTGTTTGAATGTGAGCCAACGTGAGGCTACTTCACCTTTGTTGGAATTCTTCAGGACAGTGGCTTAGGTGGACATTGGGTCACCACTAGAGCAGACAAGCCATTTAATTAAACATGTATACAACCAGAGAATGCTAAAATATATTAACTTATTAAGGCAGAAAAAATCTCATTAAAGCCAAACCGAGGTTATTTATTTTATTATATTATCAACAGCAAGACAACACTGCATGAGACAGATGAAACAGTGACACAATGTTTTCTCCTTTCTTTGTGATTATTCAGTTTGCTGGTCCTTTTCCCTCTGTGTGTGGGCTTGTTTTCTCTGTTCTTCATCCTGAAATAGTTTTAATTTCGTACATTTTTAGACATGCTGCAGTGACTAAAAACCACAATATTCTGACACAATTTAGTCTAAATCCTACTACTAGTACTACTATTAGTATAAACTACAGCAGTAAGATGTGTGTGTCATTCAAATATTGATGCAATTGATCTATTTTACATGGGACTAACTAGCAGCATAACTGTTTGATTCCTTTCAAATACATGTACACTCAATCTAGAAAAAAGAGAGACTTGAATTTCCATCTCTATCAATATCCCTATCAATAAACAATATACTGTATATCGAAATAAAGGCAAGACTTTTAAAGCAATAAGACGCAAAGGAGGATATGGCCTTATGAATTTGAATACCTATGTTGAAAAAGAAATTCCAGTAAGTGTAGCTTCTAATGAAGAGACAAGAATAGCCAAATCTATAATCATTAATTAATTAATATGCATTATTTTCTAAATATAAGAATTTCTTATTTGGATAGGAAATTCAGATGTGTAGATCATAGTCATAATAATGGTAGCAATTAGTATCAACTAGGTTTGGAAGTCGCTTCCACATGCCGTGTCTGGTATGACATGGATAGATGGTACTTTCAGTCAGAATGAGGGTGCTTCCAGACATGACTAAAACCCATGCCAACGTGGGTTAAAATAACCCGTTTCAGCATAGGTTCAAGTCCCCAACTCCTTCCACAACCTTAGGCTATTCCTCCTGGGGTGTTTACATGCTATCTCGACTACATTGCCAGTGTAGATGGGGATTCAGTGCCTGGTGAGTAGAGAATTGAAGCAATATCCTGTCTAATTTACCATTACCATGCATTCATAGCATAGTTGAGTTCACTTGCATGAGATAAAATTGCCTTTATATGTCTTGTGATTACTACATATGCAAGAAAACTCTCCCATTAGGACATTTCTAACAAGAGATCAAAACTTTACTATCAACTTTAACATCACTTTCCAAGATTCTATTGATCTGCCTATCCCTTTATTTAGATATGGTTAGAAAAATGCATTTGTTTTGATATTTGACATGCCCCCACCCCCAAAATCAGGGAGTTGTGAATATATTGTAACTTGTGCTACCTACTCAGGATACTCAAGTGTACAGCTAATTTTGCCAAAATCATATTAGCCCCCCCCACCCCACCCCAAATTGGAGCACAATCAGTTGCTTTGCTGGTTTCATCATATCATTTCTGCTAAACATGCAGCCCCAAACATTACCACATAGTGTGCGTATTTCTCCATATGACTCTGTTTCAATAAGCACTTCATAAAGTATAATTATACATGCTGGCCATATAAAAAGAAGTGTGCTTATAGCTTCTTCCCTCCCATCCAACTCTTAACTCACAGAGCAACTGAGAAAGCTAGTAGCCTGGATCAACCACTAAGTTGTGATTGTCACAATATCACAATCATGATTAAATAGTGTTTCTAAATACAGAATCAAATCTTCACAATCACTACTTAGTCACAATTATGACACTATTATCACAATTGTAACTCTTCCCCACCCTACTTTATCATGTATCAGCTAAAAGGGGAAGAGATCCATTCTGCCAGCAATACAGAACCCTGAGGAATAATGTTTAACTCTAGTTTGGGGGGTTGAGATCAGAGATGTTTTTCAGGGCTTTTTGAGGCAGGCCCAAAACTTGGTTTTACCAAATTATGCTTCAGGTATAATCTAATTAATCCAGATTAATAAAACACATGGAAAGCTCTAGACTTTAAGCTAAGACCTGGATCTTTCCAGGTGAGGGCCCTGTAGAGGCATTAACTACCTCCTTCACCCACTTGGCCAACCCCCCTCTGACTTCTAGGATAGGCAGGAGTCTGGGATGCATGTGGTTGTCCTTGCTTCTCCAAGGATCTTGTCCACATCCTCAAGCTGCACCAATTGAAATGAATCTATCAAAACCAGACAAGCAGACGCCATTAATATGGCATCAAGGTCGGATCAAAGCTATTGTCTGCAAAAATGCTTCAGAGCGTGCTGTTGAGTGGTCATGGATACCATAGAATTTAACAAACCTCTGACTGTTCAAAACAGCTCGGCTGGATGGTTCTTTGCGAATGCAGTGTTGGCCACAAAGAGAGATTTTTCCCCCAGGGTTGATTGCTGTGGCATATGCCCTTAGATAGAAGCATGTTTGGTTTGACTCGTTGCGCCTAGTATGTCACACACATTCTAGTCTACTCTTCATATATACAATACTGATATTTCATCTCCTGTTGCAAACAAAAAGGTCAGGCCATTTACAGTATTCCTGCCAGTTCTTTGAACAAGCAACAAACAAAGATAATGATGAGCACACACAAATATCATCTGAAAAACTGAGCCAAATGATCACTTAGTTGGTGCAAAGTGGGGAATCTCCATAGAATAAATTACCTCATGGAATTACAAATCATCAGCAAAAAAACCTCCCCTAAATTTAAATTATAGCTTCCATAATTGTCACTAGAAAAAAAATTAGAGAAGAGAAAATCATTAGGAAAACTGAAACCTTAAAAATAATTACTAGTCAGAAACCTACATCACAGAGTAAAATCACCCATAAAACACTTATAAAAGGCTGCCTAGTGTCAAACCAAACAAACTGATCATCCAGAAAATACTGAAATGACAAAAATAGCACACCTCTGGCCATTCCAGTATATATTCTTAGTAGCCAGTACTAAAACAGTATTCCTGTAGATCTTAAATTAGGTATAAAATAACACTTCTTATGGGAAATTGCACTTTGAGAATTCAGGGTGAAGAAATCACAAATAAAAAGACAATCTTGGATAATAGCTTTGATAGCATCATTGATCCCAAATACAGAGGCATACGCCTACAGGCAGAACTTACAAGAAGAGAATTTCCTTACATGGTAGGAAACTACTTTTCAGATTCCTTTATCCCCACATTATATGGTCAGTGTAGGCTCATATAATTTATTTATTTATTTATTTGTTCGCATTTGTCTGCCACCCCCCCCCCCCATGGCTCAGGGCGGCTCACAACAGATCAATCATTACATAGTAAAAAACAAGCATGTCACAAAACCCCATGCAAACCCATCAGAGTTAAAAATACAATTAAATACAGCATGTAAAAAAGACAATAGGTCACGCACTAGGCACAACAGCAGCAGACAATGTTGCAAGGTGGCTAGAAACACAGCAGGTGGCTAGGAACACAGCAGGTTATCCCATTCCGTAGGTCTGCCGGAACAGCAAAGTCTTGCAAGCCTTCCTGAAAGGGAGAAGGCCCAGGATGGCGCGGACATCGGCAGGCAATGAGTTCCAGAGGGTCGGAGTGATGATTGAGAAAGCCTGCCAACGAGTCGCGGTCAACCGGTACACCTTAAAACTAGAGATAACCAGGAGGTTCTGCTCTTCAGAACGCAGAGGTCTAGTGGGATGGTATGGGATGAGACGGTCCCGCAGGTACACTGGCCCCAGACCATGTAAGGCCATGTAAGGCCTTAAAAGTCAAGACTAACACTTTGAAGGTGATCCGGCATACTATTGGAAGCCAGTGCAGTTCGCGCAGAATTGGCGAGATGTGACAGCCAACCGGGACCCCTGCCACGAGTCGGGCTGCCGCATTCTGCACCAGCTGAAGCTTCTGGATCATGGACAAGGAAAGGCCAATGTACAGAGTGTTACAGTAGTCAAGCCTCGAGATGACCATGACTTGGACCACTGTGGCCAAATTGCACCGAGACAAATAGGGGGCCAGCTTCTTCACCTGACGGAGATGGAAAAATGCCACCTTGCTGACGCTGGAGACCTGAACCTCCATCGACAACAGGGGGGCCAGCGTTACCCCTAGGCATTTAACGGAAGACGACGGACATAGAGTCATGCCATCCAGGGTTGTAAGCTGGACATCCCTACAGTTCGGGCGGCCAAGCCACAGGATCTCTATCTTAGCCGGATTCACCTTCAACCTACTGGCTCGCAGCCATCCAGTGACGGCCTCAAGGCAGCGATAGAAATTATTGGGTATGGATTCGGGCCTGTCCTCCATCCTCAGGATAAGCTGGGTTCAATCAGCATACTGGTGACACCCAATCCCGAAGCTACGCACCAGCTGGGCAAGTGGTCGCATATAGATGTTAAATAACAGAGGGGAGAGGATTGCCCCCCTGGGGGACCCCGCAATGGAGCGGGGCACCCCCGGAGACAACCTCGCCCCTCCTCACTCGCTGTCCGGTGCTGAAGGAAGGAGGACACCCAATTCAGGGCAGTCCCCCTCACCCCAGCCCCGGCAAGACGGTGAGTCAAAAGATCATAATCGACTGTATCAAATGCTGCTGTGAGGTCCAATAACACGAGCAGCGCCGATCCACCTTGATCCAGCTGGCAATGGAGCTCATCCAAGATGGAGACCAGAACCATCTCCATCCATGCCCGGAACGGAAGCCAGACTGGAAGGGGTCTAACCAAGTTGTGTCATCTAGGAAGGACTGCAACTGCTCCATTGCTGCCCTCTCAACTACCTTGCCCAGGAACGATAAATTCAAAACTGGGTGGTAGTTGGAAGGGACCATTGGATCTAATCGCGGTTTCTTCAGCAATGGAGAGACCACTGCCTCTTTTAAACCCTCTGGAAACACAGTTTAACTGCATTGAAATGCATTATATGAGTCTACACTGACCATATAATGCAGTTTCAAACTGCATTATATGCCAGTGTAGATGGAACCATAGTCAATCCGCTGTTGCCTGATGTAAACAGTTGCCATTGCTGAACAAATACTTAGTAGAATGAAAACCAATGCAATATGTAAGAGTGAATGTGGAAAATAATAGGACTATACTGGGATTTAACAGAGTACATCGAGTCTGGAAAAGATTAGAGGAATTCTCAGTAGATATTTGTGAAGGTGGGTAACAATTGGATAGTTAATATAAATTTTAGGCATGTGCGATCAATAAAAAATGTTTCAAACGTCATTACAAAACTGAGGGCACTGGCGTTTTGTTTCTAAAGTGTTTCCAAAGTACCACTAGTGAAAATGTATCACTAGAGTAATAAAATTTTGTTACCTTTTTGTTATTGTAATTGCACAAATGGGGAAACTTCAGGGACTTCTTTCTAACTAATTTTTACAGCTATTGAGGTAATCTTGTTACAATGGTAGAACACATTTACCACTGTTACCCCACCAAATTTCAAAACATTTCATTTATCCACAGATTATCGGGTAATTTCCAGTTTTTATATACTTTTTTAAAAACCCTCAAGAGCTATCACTTTGAATTTTCTATACAATGACACAAGATAACAGAGGATCATCCCCCTTGCAACTTTCAGAAATATTCATACATCTACTGATTTTAGGGAATTTTGACAAAAACACCAGCAATCTCATTAAATGTCTCTCATATTTACCAAGAGAAACCAATATTAACCAATACTACATTTTCATAGAACCCTAAAGTTGGAAAGGAACCCCAAGTGTCATCAAATCCAACCCCCTTCATCCAGACAGAAGGGCACCATCAAAACTCTCCTGACAGATGGACATCTATCCTCTAAACTGTGAAGTGACCCCAAAGGGCTATCAATTTAGGTATTTCTTCACAGGCCAGCACAAAGATTTACTTACTATAAGTATCAGCCAGTCCTCCTCTTTAGAGATTCAACAATTTGTTACAACTCTCGCTAACTGCTGCTACATCTCTCCCCTATTCTGATTGGGGCTTTCTGATGCGAGCAGAATTTTGGGAAATGTAGTTTAGGGCAGGGCCTTTTTAATTCTCTTGCATAGGGCTCCTCGCCTTCCCAAACTACATTTCCCAACGTTGTGTGATTTCTCAGTCTTTTCCCCAGCAAACTCTGCTCCGTGCTTTTCCTTTTCTAGTGGTGAGAGCCTTTTTGGCTGCTCGCCATCAAAATGACACTGACTTTGGGAAACTTCAGAGCATAACAAAATTAATATGACAAAGGATTGGGTAAATTTTGATTCTTAAGTTTTAGGCACAGGCCACGTCCGCATGTCGGGTATCACTTTTGGAAGTACAGATTTAATTAATGTTAATATGATTTAGAGAACTTTCGGGAAAAAATTGCACAAACCTAATGATAATAATTAAATGTTTCTTTCCATATAAATGGTTACTACCGATGTTTAATGCTATCAGATTTATATGACCAGAACAATGTTCATTAGACTGATAGTATAATCCAAAATATGTCTACTCAGAAATACATCCAACTAGGATCAATGGTACTTACTCCCAGGTAAGTGAACATTGGATTGCAGCTTTAACTTAATTACACTTAACTCATGTTTGGCACATAAATCAATAGTACTTCTCTCTTTCTAGTGTACAGTCACATTGCTTACAAACCTTGCCTTGCCTCTTCTTTTCAGTACTATGGGGTGAAATGTATCCTATTACCAGGACATTTTGCTTTTTTCTAAGGTACATTGTATTCCAGAATCCTTGAAAATTCTAAAATGTTGGACTGTTGGTCTCTTTTGTTAGACCCAATAAAGATATTGCTGCACACATAGCACATCTGTAAGATTTTTACATTCACATCTTTGTTTTGCAAGAGTACAAAGATGAGTAGCCTATGGTCCTTTCAGGGTAAAATAGACTTCCATAAGTATTGTGTGTGAATCTTCAAGGAAGATTTAGGAAATGATCCAACCTAGCAGAAATATAAAGAATAAGAGTCTTAAGATAGAGTGGTAAAAGTTTGTTATGTCCTGATTGCTTTAAATGAAACAACTGCTATAATTTTGCTCAAAGTGAATCCCTGAAGAAGAGTAAAAAGAGTGGAGCACACCTAGAGTTAGCTTGAGTGGTGAAAAGCTTTGAGGGGGCCACAGCAAATGCTCTTTTAGTGATTTGACATACCATCAGAATACCTTCTAGTTCCTGAAGTAGATTGCTAGGTAAGGAGGTGTGTCAATGCTTCCACTATGGTTATAAAGCATATAGATATCTGAAAGAAGCTAAATTTTACGTGGATTAAAGAGCATCTCACTGCTTGAGAAAGTGATGGTTTCCTCTACTTTTTCACAAAGTGCACTTATGCACTCAACACCATAGAAAGTCAACTGGAAAAGAAAGTTCTCAGGAGAGTGAAAGGACTTCAGCAAGTATGACCAGTATTAGCTTGTCTGGAAAAGTAAATTTCTTATTATACTGGAAATATATTGCATGAGCCCTTCAAGGACATGTCCAGGAGACAGGGAATATATGGAAAGTTGACTGTCAAAGCTGCTAAAACTAAGAAGATTTTTAGGTTCCTTCTGTGCGACTGAACCACAACAGCAGACCTGGATCTGAAATATCATCCTGGTAAACAAAGTGGAACTTTATATTTGAAATGCAGAATATAGGAAATTTAAGACAGGGGCGGACCTACCTGTTCCCGGGGGGTATGCAAATTCCCCCCCCAGTTGCTCCCGAGGGGAGCCCAGTGCGCATGTGCCAATCTGTGCGCATGCACACTGGCTCCAGAGCGCGCCTCCCGCTTTGGAGCCCAGTGCGCATGTGCAAAACTGCGTGCACGCGCACTGGCTCCAAAGCGGGAGGTGCGCTCTGGAGCCAGTATGAATGCGCAGAGCTTTTCGCACATGCGGAGGCGTGGCCAGAGCGCCCCAGGTGGCAGGGCCGTCTAACAAAGGCCCGGGCGGCGCGGCAGCACAGCAGCGCAGCGCGGCTGCGGGCTGGCTGCGGAGGCCTGGCCGGTGCAACGGCAGGGCGGGGCAGCACGGCGCGACGGCACCACTGCCAGGTGGCGACGCCCCTCCTAGGTGACATCGCCCTACGCGCCTGCGTAGTCCGCCTAATGGACGAACCGGCCTTGGACAGGGATATTCTCTGATGCCATATAACTCCTGTTCTAAAAGTATCCATGTCTTTTATGGATGCCTGAAAAGAAATAAATACAGTATATCTGTGCACATCTAGGTACCCTCTGACAGAAGTAGCGTAAGAAGAGAAATGCTTTCCCTATAACCCCCCATCCCCTTAGGCATCTCTTGAATGACTGTATGTCAAAGAAATCAGTGACAGATCTCTGTTAAACTCTTTTCTAGAATGGAAAGCACTGGGCCATGCGCAAAGATGCACGTGGTAAATTCTTCTTCCTGGCTCCTCCTTTTTCTTGCTTAAAGAAAGCACTGGAGAAGGTTGCCGGATGTCCCTTTAACCTGAGAAAATTCTTCAGCATCCCTGACCAAAGGAGAAAATCTGTGGATATCTATTTTCACTACAAAGTCATTCTCATATCTTCTGATGTCTTTATCAATACATGATAAAGAAAGGATTGGCTCAGTATTATCCTTTGCTTTCCATGGATCATGGAGGAATACCAACATTCAATAGATGCTAATAAGAAAATTGAGTTTCAGCTATTGGCAAATGGCTATTTTATTTTGTTTTATTTTATTTATACACTGCCTTTCTCAAAGTACTGGAACCCAAGGTAGATCAGAATTTGGACAGCTGAAAACAAAATGGCTGAATCCTGTTGGCGCCTGGTACATGTATATGGTCCCTTATACATGCAGCTGTGCATTTTGGCAATGATGCAACCTATGTCCAATTCATGGTTGCAAAAGCAAAATTGCATCCATTTCACATGCATCTAAATTCTGTTGTTAATTATAACCAGGGAAATACTTTGAATCAGTTGCCTTTTTCTATGTTTTGACTCATTACACAATGTAACAAAATTTGAGGGGGAAAATCTGTTCCTGGTTCGAAAGTGTTATTCCTGTTAAACTGTGTGATACTTACTTTGAAAGTAATTGTTACATTTTGGAAACTTCATTTTTGGCTGTTACAAACTATGTTAAATTGGTTTGAGACTTGATGAGGTATTCATTGAAAAACTATAGCAAAAACAAAGTTTTGCAGTTTAATAAACATTGTCCATGTTTTTATCATAGATCCAGTTAGGAAAAGACATCTATAACCCAGAAACAAAAATTGTGTCATATACTGTTTTTGAATGATACTTCAGTGGGACTATAGGACTTACAGGGTTGCAGCCATACAGTCGTAAAGCTTTAAATTGTGCATAACTGTTCCTCAGTTTGGTCAATGTGTTACTTATTCTCTGGACTGCAGAAACATCCACTGTGAATTCCCTATTCAACAGTAGTAGAACGTGCAAGGACACTGGCAAGTATAGACACAATGGGATAATAGAACAATGTTAAAATTCAGTGTTAAGATGGAGAGCAGTCACCATGTAACTACATTAGGAATTTATTTATTATTTACATCATTTATATTCCGCCCTTCTCACCCTGCAGGGGACTCAGGGCGGATCACAATGCACATATACAGGCAAACATTCAATGCTATAAACAAACAACATATATAGACAGACAACGAGCTACACAATTGGTTGAGAGCTCACCCTGACCCGGGCAGGCCTCGAACTCATGACCTTCTGGTCAGTGGAGATCTTATGCAGCTGACTCCCAGCCAACTGTGCCACATTCCCGAATTGAAATGTTGTTACTTTCCACCAGCTTTTTGTGCAAAATTTTATGCATATTTCTCTCAGCATTAGAACCCCAAAGTGTTCTGGGAAATTATTCTGTACTGAAACATGGGGATTATTTTTAAACAAGAATAATGCATGGGTTTTGTGTATGCACTCACAGATAATATTTTATGTAAAAAAGAAGACTATTTTTCTCAAAACCTACATGGGATTTCAAACCCAAAAAAACCTCTGTGTCAAAAAAATGTACTTTTGTGTGCAAAAAACCCCACAAGTTTGTATGAAACTATGTACATGGTGGGGGTGTGAGAGTACAGATCTAGGAATAGTCAATGTAACAATTATAATTTTTTTAAAAAACAAAAATCATTTAAATAGAAAAACATGTGCAAACTCATGCAAATAAATACTTTCCCCACAAATCCACATGGGCATTTTATGCCAAAAGAAGCCTCTCTATGTAGGATTTTTGCCAATAATTTATAATATTGAAACTCAGTTAAAGGTTGTTTTCAATGAATATTTAAGCAACTCTCATATTAAAAACAATTTATCATAATATAAAAGTGCATGGGTGGAGGTTCAGGAGTGTAGGACTTCAATTAAATTCCCCTTTTGTTATTACCCAGATAACTGAATCTTATATGAATAAAAAGGGATGTTTATCTGTCAGCCAAAGGACAAGGGGTACTAAGTATTCAGACCAGACATTCACTGTATTATATAAGCAAAGGCAAGTCATCTAGTAATTTTAGCTATACAAAATAACAGCAGCACAAATATACGAAAAAGCTATATCCCACATTTATTGTCTGTTTGGGAAGTATTTCCCCCCCCCCCCTTTTTTTTTACTATAATTCAAATTGTTCATTCAAGTACTTATTGATTTATGGTGTCCCCATAACAAGCTTCTTCGGGTTTTTTTTCTGGTGTTGAGAAAGTGTGACTGTTATCCAGGTTTTTATAAGAGACAGAAAATCATATTTACATAATGGAATATTAACAGTGTCTTTTAAATGGAGTATTTATTGTCTAAATTGGTAACTAATATTATATAGAGCTTTTTAAAAAATAAAATTAATCATCACATATTGTGCTACTATAATATCTGTTCGTGTTGAATATTAAAACCTTATGTTATCTCCAGATACCATTATGATACAGCACATCCTATGTATACATGGTACCAATATCCATACTTTCATTTATCCATGTCTGACAAAATGTATCCTCTCTAGTAGGGCTGTGAACAGATCTTTTTTTTTAAAAAAAAAAATCAAAACAGTTTTAATAGTATTGGTAACATTAGAATGGAAATCTAGAGTAGAATTGTTAGTTTTACAAAATGGGCCCAGCTGTTCCAGCTCTTTCGGACAGTCATAATGACACAGGCTCTGCTGCCATTTTTTTCCAGCTGCAAAAAACCATGTGACTGCTGAAAATGGCTGCTTTGGGGGGGGGGGGGTGCTACAGTGGAGAAGTAGCTACAAGCGTCTTTTAGCCAAGCTGGGCTTCCATTTTTCTGTTGCGGGCAAGTTTCTATGCCGGTTGCAGCCTCTGCATCGCTTAGCTTGCTTTTTAACTCAAATAGCAATAAATAAGCAGTTTCCTTCTACACACTTTAAAAAAACTGCCACCGATGATGCCCTTCACATGAGGCAAGCTTCAAATGTAGGGGACGGATATCTTGACATTTTTAAAGCTGCCATAAAATGAGAAGATAATTTATGTCTTTGATCCAGGTCTTATTGAAGGATCTAAGGGGAAAGGATCCCAGAAAGGGTGGTTTCTTAAGAGTGATTCTCTAAAAATGATAGGGAAAGGGGGGCATCTGAAGTTCACAGATCTTTCTCTTGCCAGATCGATTTTTTCCCAACCAAATTTAGGAGGTTCCTGAAAAAATTGATCTGAAGGTCTACCAAAATCTGGATTATGAAAACAGAATGAGGTTTAACGGAATTGCAAACCCCTACTCTCTAGGCCTTTTCTAGGTTCTGCATTGCAACTCTGTGGGTTGTTTGTCTGCACCTTCTTCATTTCAATAAAGTTCTTACTATCCATGGTCATGTGAAAAGTCCAAGACCATATCCCCTGAAGATATGGGTGTTGTAGTTAACTTTGTCTGCTGAATAATATTTTTTTGTCTTCAGTTAACTTCACAATGGCAATGAAGTAAAATTAAAGGTGACTAACACATCTGTGTAGAAAATATTCATAAAAATGCACTTATAAAGAAATAGTAGTTCCAACCAAAATGATTAGTATTTCCTTGATTGTTTGATGTAGAGGTGTGAATTATGTTGGAATCTCATTGAGATTGGGAAGCCGCTTAATTTTAGGCTATCTCAGACAAATTCAGAAGAGTGCATTTCCTGGCTATCTTGAAAAAATGATATTTAAGAAGCAATTAACTATATAGAGTTCCAATCCAAATTAACTACTTACTCCCACAAAAGTAACTAAAGTATTTACATTTTAATTACATTAAAAAAAATATCCGAATGCTGCAAGCTACTGACTTGTGATACCAAAACAATCTTTGTTTGTATCCCCAGCAGCCCTTAATAGCTATTATAAATATGCAAAAAGGGGGAAATGATTTCACAATTACTGGTCCAAAGGAGATTTAGTGCAATCTATCTAGAGAGTTAGGTTTCAAAGAAAATCTGAGCCATAAATAATAATAATACACTTTATTTATATTCCATAAATAATAATAATACACTTTATTTATATTCTGCTCTTCTCACCCTGAAGGGGACTCAGAACGGATTACATTACACATACGGCAGACAGTCCCTGTCGCCTGACATACAATTACAATACATTGTACAGACAAACATGTGCAGACAAACATGTGCAATCAGAAGGATTTTTTTTCTCTTCTGGCTGCGTTGCTCCATTATGTCACAAGGGGGTGCTGTTGCTTCATCCTCAGACGAGAGCCTCTGGTTCCGCATTCCACCTCCGGCAGCTGATCTTCCTTATTTTTATTCAGGTGTTGTAAAGTCCTTATAAAAATCCTTCCCCGCTGAGCGGTTTCTAGTTCAGCTACTCACAGCTGGCTTGTTTTCAATCTGTTAGGTGGACAGTGGACAGGGCTCACACTGGGTGTCCAGACCAGCCCGGGAATCGAGCATGCAACCTTCTGATTGCAAACACAGCTGTTGTTTCCACTGTGCTATTTCTCAGGCCACTCATTCCATCCACAAAAACATACTAAGGACTTTATCACATAAAGTCACTATCCTGTGGCAGTCGTATGATTAGTGATAATGGCAACCCTTCTCTGCAATAGCACCATAATGAAAATTTGCCACTCTGATGTCCAGTGGCTGTACTTTCTGTTACAAATGTAACTGTACTTATGCTGCTCATATGGATCTTTTTGAAAGGATGGGTTTGTTACAGGGAGATGGCATACCTCCCTGCAACAAGCAATTGGTTGTACACAGGCCCATGATGATGCCCTTGCTTCAATGCTGGTTTGCGACCATCAAGTGATCAAGTTCTACCTCTCCAGCTAGATTGAATCAGATACCCTTCAAATCAGTCACAACACACTCCCTAATCCCACTCTCATTCTGCCCATCTGTGCGAATATATAAATAGTAAATACCTCTGTAGTTGTCTTCTTTTATTACTCATCGGTTCATTTAATGGAGAAAGTGTTTGAAATTTCTGCTGGTGATTAAATTAATGATACGTATTTCATTTTATTAACTTAGCAACTACGGTTGAATAATGTTATTTCTATGTTGTCCTTCTGTAAAAGATTTTAAGTAAACCTATACATTTCTATGTATCTTAATATAGCTCCTGAATAGGCCAATCTATTTATGTGAAGGTTAAAATGCACTGGATTGTTAAAAGAATAAATTCAGTCCAACTACAACCACATGGTGATTATTTTCCTTTTTCTGCACCTGAACATCCACAACACACATAGCATGAGTCAGTGCTTAATCCACACTATGCTTCTCTTTCATGCAGTACGGCCACACCAATGTTTTCAATATACAGCTTTTTAACAAAGGGACCTTGTAGGGCTTGTTAACAAAGATATTGGGGCCTATCTGTTAAGGACATACCATATATACTTGTGTATATATCAACAAAATTAAGGCTTTTAATGTGATCATTATGATACGTTGAGGGTCCTTGGAGAAGTGAAAGAGTCAGTGCTGCCTCAGGGGGCCAATAGCTCTGGCCAATACCACCATTTTCCCTTGCAGATATTCCAAAATAGCAGAAGCAGCATTGCAGTGGAGAAAGTATTGTTGATCAGTTCTTAAAACGATGGTTGGACCTGCTTTAAATGCCCATCAACGGTAAGATTTTGATAGAGATTGAAAAAAGGACAAACATCTAGGTTTCAAGACTTTAGAACCTGGCCGGAGATCTCCGCTTCTCTTCGGGGAGGAATCTCAAGGTCATAACATTGGTTTTTAATATTTTGTTTTAACTGTGTGCTGCTGAATAAGTGATATCAACTGCCCAGGAACTGTCTCTCTGTCCCCCCCCAGGCTTTCTCAAAGTGCAGCTCATACTAGGGCTCAACAGAGTTACTATCACACTAATTGCTAATGGTGCAATAAGGATTCCTACTTTGTGGCTTTCTCTATCATACTGTCAACTTTCCTATTTCTGTTTTGTAAAAGGCTTTCCTAGCTCTGATCGCACTTTCCTGACTTCTGAAAGGGTTAAAGCCACAATAAAATGTGGGTTGTATTGCTTTAAGCAAAACACTTGGTACAAATGTCCTTCTTCAGCTCTGCTGATTCCTTGCCTGTTTTCAGCATTTCTATCTCACTTTGTGTATATTTTTATCATAAGGCTGGTATACAAATAAAATCCAAATTGTATTTGGAGGAAGAATAAAACAGAATTAATTTAAGCAGTAATTAGGTGTATAAACAATTGAAGCAAATTAAAACTGTTTTACAATTACATAATTGTATAGATTTGGACAGAATCTTCACACACCAATGTTTCTATCTGGCCATGTCTGGTGTCACATTTTCCATGTCTGTGTATATATGTGGTTGTGGTTGTGTTTGTGTACTATATGAGAAGTTCAAAAATTGTGTACAGGATTATAGAAGATTCAGCAGCTTAAATTATTTTCTGGCTAATATGAGATGTGCTCAAAATGTATCCAACATAAAAATACTTGTACTAAAATGCAACAACCTTACACTAATTTACTTCAAAGTAGTCCCATTGGACTGCCACACAATTCTCCCAAAGGTTCTGCCACTGTCAGAAGCGGTGCTGAAATTCCTCCTTTGAGATTGGTCCATGGAATTCTGCAAAATTTCTACTCTGGACTGAAATCTAATTCCTTTCAGGGCATTTTCAGTTTGGAGAAAAGCTAGAAGTCACACAGTGCCATGCCAGGAGAGTAGAAAGCCTGACAAAGTACAGGTGTGCATTATTTGCAGGCCCGGATTAACACTTTGGAATTAGGCCCCCTTTAAGCCAACCTCCCACCACCTCCAAGGTCCCCATTCCCACCAGCTGGAAAGGTCCACTGTGCTCTGAAGGTCTCCTCGGGAGTCGGGAGGCTTGGGGAGAGTGCAGCGAGTGCAAACTCACTCCAAAGGCATGCACGGGAGAGGGAGAGAGTGTGAGAGAGAGAGCGAAAGAGAGAGCAAGAGAGAGAGAGAGCAAGAGAGAGAGTGAGAGAGAGCGTGCATGAGAGAGCGTGAGAGAGAATGTGTGTGTGAGAGAGAGTGTGCGAGAGAGAGAGAGCATGCACATGAAAGAGAGCGAGAGAGAGAGCGTGAGAGAGAATGAGAGAGAGATAGCGCGAGTCAGAGAGAGAGAGAGAGCATGCGCAAGAGAGAGCCCACGCAAGAGAACAAGAAAGAGAGCGTGCGCAAGAGAGCGTACGCAAGAGAGCGTGCGCGAGAGACCACGCACGTGAGAGACCACGCGAGTGAGAGAGAGAGAGAGAGAGCGCACAAGAGAGTGAGAGACGGAGGGGAAGGAGTAGAGACTTTGCTGGGAGAAGGAGCGAGGAGGGGCATGAGAAAGGGGGAAAGAGTGGCACAGACCAGGTTTTTTTGTCCGTGATCTGCGCCCCCCCCCCCCCGGCTTGCGCCCCTAGGCCATGGCCTCGTTGGCCTTATGGGTAATCTGGGCATGAATATTTGGCCAGATGTGCATCAAATGTGAAGAATGGGCAGATACATTATCATGTTGGAGCTGCCAATGCTCACTGCCCACAGGTGCAGTTGTTTGCATCTCACAGCCTTACAAAAGTATTACCTCTTGGTAATACTCCTTGGTGATGGTTGTGTTGTGCTGTGTGTACATGTGATGAACCATGCTACTGGAGTCTGGGTGTAAGGGTTAACTGGGTTTAAGGGTTAGCACACCTCTTGAAATGTGTCACGTTAAAAAAATCTTGATTTTCTCATGAATTGGTTAACCAGTTAAAATTCGTGAGTAAACCAGGTTCCCCCCCCCCAAAAAACTGGCATATTGGGGGGGGGTTAACCCTTAAACCCTCTCCTCTGGCTACAGCCCTTACTGTAGTCAAAGAAGACAGCGAACATGACTTTGACGTTGTTCCAGACCTGCCTTGGGTTTTTTGGCCTTGGGGAAATTAGATGCTTCTATTGTGATGAGTGTAATCTGGTTTCTGGGCCATGCCCATAAACCCAGGACTCATCAGCAGTTAGCACTGTGTTCAGGAAGTTGGGATCACTGTTCACAATCTGCAGCATGTCCTATTTGTATTGGCCTTAACCATTCTCTAAAGAAGTCAGAGCATATGCTTAACATCTTTCATTAAGCAAATACATATATATCCCCCTTTTTGCCTTCTCTCTTTCTCTCTCTTTTTTATACCCCTTTCTTTTCTTTTTATATCCCTGTCTTCTGTGCAGCCAATAGGTAGCCCTGAAGCCTCCCCTCACCATCCAGCCCTCCCTCCTTCCCTGTACTTTAACCTGGGTGCCCCCCCCCCCAAGTCAAACAGGAAGGGAAGAGTGGGGGTGGCAGAAATGCCAGCCTCCCAGAGAACAGACATCTCTCCAAAACCTGGGGCTCTTTTTCTTCCCCTCTTTCTCCTCTGCTTCTCTTTTGGCAAATCCAAAGTTGGCCAATACCTGCTTTAAAGAATACCAATGATATTTAATTCTGTTGTTATGTTTCATATATTTGTAGATTTGAAATTGTATTGAAATGTAAGCTGCTTTGGCCCCTTCCACACAGCTGTATAAATCCATACTGAACTGGTTTATATGGCAGTGTTGAAGGTGATCCCCAGAAACAGCCCATCTGTATCTTAATTGGTTCGACCTGCAGCAGGGAGTTCCGAAGTTCCTGCACATATGGTCTGGCATCTCTAGCACGAAAGGCTGGGATTTGGCATCAGAAGACCTCCAGCCATTTCTATCTCACTGTTTCCCTGCTTCACTTAACCTGAAACGTTGTAGCGCCACTCCTGTCAAAAACACTCCAAACCGCAACTTTTTTCCCATCCGAAATGATACAAAGGGTCCCATATGGCTCATGCTTTCTGCCCTCTACAAAAATAAACCTTTCCGGGCTCCAGAACACTGCGAGCCCAGCTGGGATGCCTTCAGGGCATCCCAGGGAAGCCGCAGCTGCATTATTCAAAAGCGCAGATACGGAATTTTCAAAATGGCATCTGTTTCCCTCGCTATCCACTAAAACATCAGTTCAACCGATTGGCTCCGTCCCAATGTCATATTTTTCTTTGGCTTATTCAAAGACTTTCTGTCATCTCGTTTTCTTCCTCTGAGCTTTTCTGCCTCTGCTGCAACCTTTGATTTTTAAAGAATATTTTCCTATTGACCAGCTGAGTGTCAGATTTGCCGGTTTTTTAAAACCTTTGCTCCCGCCATTGATGAGCGGCCTTAAGCCATGGACCCTTTGTGCACAAGGGTTGCATGCTAACGGGACATCCTGGGGCTGCCTACAGTGCGTTGGGAGACATAGGTTTCCAAGGACTTTCATGTATTTGGACTCTCCTCAGGCTATTAGCGAAAAGGACTCTTCTCTTATAGTTTTCCCAAGGACACAGACGGACTTTCTTTTATATGGACTTTTCTATTATGGACTTCCCCAAAGGATATGAATTTGATGCTTTTCAAGATCATATGGGTTTTCTTTCTACTCCTTGCATATGAAATAATTATGAGATATTGGTGATATTCCCCTGAAACCCTCCTATATAATTTCCCTGCATGTTTTTCCTCCCCATGCGTAAAATAATATGAAGAAATGCTACGTGAGCCAGCTGTTGTTTTGAGATCAGGGTGACCACATTCCTGACTGCACCTTTAATCCAATCAAGGACTTTTTTGCATGAAAGACTAGGGCTCCTCTGGTTTAGAAAAACAAAAGGCTGTTTTGGTTTTCTCAATGAAGACCCCTCATCCCTCAGGGGGAGGAGCCTCAAATTTTCATTCCCTCTTCTCACTGAAGGATAATGGCATAACTATTTTTCATATGTCATAATCGGCCACCTCTGCCAGCCTCGGAAACTGGCACGTGGCTACAATTATTTCATTTGTTTACCATCCAAAGGACTGAAACACTCATGGAAAGATCTGAGGTGGCTTCTTGTCAACAGGAAGGAGCCTTTAAGGACAATTCCCATTTCCCACAGAAGAACAAAACTTTTCTCTGACCCGAAAGATCAGGGGTTTGGATTCATTAACATATGGACAGATCTAATCAAAGAAACTCCAGCTGCTCTGATCTGAAAAACATTCCTGCCTCTCGCTTTCCATACCCCTGAATGTACATCCTCCATGGTCCGTAAAGACCTAGCTGTGTTGTTTCGGTCGATCCAATTAAAAGAGTACTTTGCACTGCATCCGTCTTCATCTGCTGTTAATGTAGATATACCTCATAAAATCAAACCCAAAAGTGATTTCACTCCACCAGTTGTATCTGAACAAATAAGAATTTTTGAAGACACAGTACTCCAAGAAGTCTCCAAATTTAAGCACAGAAAAGGACGACCCTACCCAAACCTATCTAAGACTGATATTAAAAGGCTTAAATTTTTTGGTCAGCATCCCCAGATTATTTTTAAGGTAGCCGACAAAGGAGGGTCCTTGGTCTGTTTGGAACGAAGTGATTATTTTAATGAAGCCCAATCCCAACTTTCTAATCAAAGATTCTATAAGCCAATTTCGGAGGATCCAACCCAGAAATTCCTCAAAGTCATATTTGACACGGTCCAAAGCAGGGCTGAATTAGGGGTTATTCACTCCAAAGTTGCAGATGCATTAGTGAACTTTCATCCAGAAGTCCCCAAATTCTACTTACTGCCAAAGACGCATAAGGGCATGACTCCGCCCCCCGGCCGACCTATCGTCGCCGCGACAGGAGGATTGTTGCAACCGATAGCTGTCTACCTAGACAGCTTTCTTCAACCTTTTGTTCCACTCACTCCTACTTATATTAAAGATACGGGCCATTTTATTTCCATGATTGATGGTCTTGAGATTTTTGTCACAATCGCCGACTTAGAACTGCCCCTTTAACACACACACGGAGACGTAGCAAAGGCTAACTACTTTATTGAGTATATAAAAACAGTTCCAAAGGGTAAATAGTCCAATAATAAGCAAGTGTTCAAAGTATTAAGCAAGTAGTCCAAAGTAACGTAGCAAATAGCTTGAAGCGTGGCAAGGCTCCGCAAACCAATGCGGATCAGGAAACAGGGCAAGGTTTCGCAAACCAATGCGAATCAAGAAACAGGGCGAGGTGCCGCAAACCACTGCGGCTCAGGAAACAAGGCAAAGGCAAGGCAAGGCTTGATGACCACTGTTGGCTTGTGGTCCCACTCCGCTTCGCGCCTATTCAGTATAGACGTGGCCGGAGAACTGAGGATCAGTTCCCACGGGGCCGTTCTTAATCCCTCGGCCTGGACCCCCGACGATCTAGGGCCCGGCGCCTCCAGTCTCTACTTTCCGAACGGTGACGGTCTAGGGACAGATGCCAGCTCCTCCTGCCCTCCTCTATGTCCCTGCGCCTGTTATGAGAACGGCCCCGCTCTTCCAGCCTAGTATCGCTATCTTCCTGAGAAGCAGCCTCCCCCGAAGTTTCCCAGCCGCTAGCCTCCATCTGCTGCTCGGCCAGCTCCTGGGAACCTCGGCCATTTGGGAATTCATAACTATCTCCGCTATCTGCTTCGCTGCCTCCCATCTCCACCTGGTCCGCTCCTTCCCGGGAGAATGCTCCCACTCAAGATCCCAGGCTAAACTCTCTACAGGTGAACTGGGCAAAGGCACGGCTGACCAATCTTGCTCTGGGCCTTCCAACTCATCCTCCGAGTCCCTTTCAGCCTGTGCGGGTCCCAATGCCAACGGGACCCCCGGTGCGTCACCCCTCCCCCGTGGCACGGGCGGGCCCATGGGTGCTACACTATCCCCCCTCAGGGCCCCCTGGGCCGCCCCCCCGGGGCTGGGCTTGTCAGGATAGTTGCGGTGGAAGCGAGCCACCAACTCCGGGCGTGAACATCTCGAGCCTTGACCCAAGCACGTTCTTCCGGGCCAAAACCCTTCCAGTCAATAAAGTACTCCAACTTCCTGTAACGGAGGCGGGCATCCAAGATGTCCTGCACCTCGACCTCCTCCCCGCCCTCCCGCATCACAGGGGGAGGAGGCGGCTGCGTCACGTCAGGCCGCACCCCCTTCGCCGGGCGGAGCAACGAACGATGAAACACCGGGTGGAGCTTCATGTCCGCTGGGAGTTGTAGTTTGAAGGAAACAGGCCCCACCTTCTCCAAAACCTTGTAGGGACCCAAAAATCTCGCGTCCAGCTTGCGGCTGGGTCGCTGCGTGGGCAAATTCTTGGTGGACAGCCAAACTTTATCCCCCACAAGGATGTCAGGACCCTCCTGGCGCCGCCGATCAGCCATTCGCTTGTAGTCAGCTTTCGCCTGGTCCAATTGAGTACGTAGCAAGTCTTGGAGTGCAGTGAGCTCTCGAAGCCAATCCTTAGCCTCTGAAACATCTCCGGACGGGTCCACCGGCGGGTAGAACCGAGGGTGGTGTCCGTAGTTAGCAAAGAAAGGAGTCTCTTTGATGGATTCCTGCGTCGCGTTGTTGTAAGCAAACTCTGCCAGGGACAACAAGGACGCCCAATTGTTTTGCTGATAGTTGACATAGCAGCGCAGGTACTGCTCCAAGGTGGCATTGACCCTTTCGGTCTGGCCATCGGTCTGCGGGTGATGAGCCGTGGACATCCGCACATCAATCCCCAGCAGCTTCTGGACGGCCTTCCAGAACTGGGAAGTGAATTGGGTGCCCGGTCAGTCACCAGGCTCTGTGGAAGTCCATGCAGCCGAAACACATGTTGCACAAACATATCAGCAGTCTCTTTGGCAGTAGGCACCCCCACACAGGGGATGAAGTGACCCATCTTGGTGAAACAGTCCACCACGACCAGTATCGTGGTGAAGCCCTTGGACTTGGGGAGGTCGGTGATGAAATCGGCCGAAATCATCTTCCAAGGGGCAGAGGGGGTCGGAAGCGGCTGGAGCAAACCGGCCGGCTTGCCCCCCTGGTTCTTAGCCCGATGACACACAGGGCAGGATCCCACATAGTCCTCCACATCCCTCCGCACTTTAAGCCACCAAAAGTCCCGTAGGACCAGTTGGAGAGTCTTGAAGAGCCCAAAATGGCCTGCGGCCCGGCTATCGTGGCAAAGCTTGAGAATGTCCTCCCGCTCGGGCCCAGGGGAAACATAGACAGAGTCCCGGTGGTAAAGTACCCCGTTCTTTACCTGGAAAGGGGCTGGGGGCCCCTTGGTCAGTTGCTCCTGCACCCACGGGTCGGTCCGCTGGCGAGCCTGGACACGCACACTCAAGGGTCTCTTGTCACCAGGGGCTGGCGGAGCCACCGGAGGGTTGACAGGAAGCGCCCGAGCAGCCGCAAAGTTCTCCGCTTTAAGCAACCGGGCCTCGGACGGCCCGTCGCCCTCACGAACATACTCCGGCTTTCGGGACAGCGCATCAGCTTGCTTGGTCTGCTTGGGGTCACATAGTGAATGCGGAAATTGAATCGCTCAAAGAACAGGGACCATCTCTGTTGCCTCTGGTTCAATTTGCGCTGGGACTTCAGATGCTCCAAGTTCCGGTGGTCGGTGTGCACCTCCACCGGGAACTTGGCCCCTTCAAGCAGGTGTCTCCAGACTTCAAACGCCACCTTGATGGCCAAAAGTTCCTTCTCCCAAATGGTGTAGTTCTTTTCCGGAGCCGTCAGCTGCCGGGAGTAGTAGGCACAGGGTAACAAGTCCGTCCCCTGAGGCTGTAGCAGGATCGCTCCCACCGCCACATCCGAAGCATCGGCCTGGACGATGAAAGGAGTGCGGGGTTGGGGTGTTGCAAAAGCGGCTGAGTGGTGAACAGCTGCTTCAACTTGCGAAACCCCACATCGGCCTCCGGAGTCCACCGGAACGGCACCTTTCCCCGCAAACACTGGGTGATCGGATCAGCCCACTTGGCAAAGTCAGGAATGAACTTTCTGTAGTAGTTGGCAAAGCCCAGGAATCTTTGAATGTCTTTCTTGCTAGCAGGGGGTGCCCAGTCAACCACGGCTTGGACCTTGGTGTCATCCATGGCAATGCCCGTAGGTGAGATACGGTAGCCCAGAAAGTCCACTTCACGCAAGTCGAAAGCACATTTCTCCAGCTTGGCGTAGAGCCCATGAGCCCGCAGTCTCTGGAGCACTTCCTTGACATGGCGATCATGGGTCGCCTGATCCGGAGAAAAATCAGCAGGTCGTCTAGGTAGACCGCCAGGTAGCGGTCCAACAGGTCTCGGAAAATGTCATTCATGAAATGTTGGAAACAGGCAGGGGCGTTGCACAAACCGAATCCCATCACCAGGTATTCAAAACTTCCCCACTTGGTCTGGAAGGCCGTCTTCCATTCATCACCCTGGCGAATCCGGACAAGGTTGTAAGCCCCCCTCAGGTCCAGTTTAGTGAACACCTTAGCTCCCCGCATCCGCTCCAAGAGCTCGGGGATCAAGGGCAGGGGATAGCGATTCCGGATCGTGATCTTGTTGAGTTCCCTGTAGTCATTGCACAGCCGCAACTCCCCGATTTCTTCTTGACGAAAAAGAATCGGAGCCCCAGCCGGGGATTGGGAGGGTCGAATGAACCCCTTCCGCAGATTCTCATCCAGGAAATCTCGGAGAGCCTGTTGCTCTGGTTCCGAGAGAGGGTAGAGTCTTCCCGCGGGATCGGGGCCCCCGGTTGCAGTTCAATGGCACAGTCATAGGGCCGGTGCGGAGGCAAGCGTTCCGCCTCCTTCTCACTGAAGACATCCCAAAATCCGGCATACTTCTTGGGCAGGGTAGCCACATTCTCCACTTCTTGGGCCAGGCACGCCCGGGCCGTCATGCAGTGGCCCTGGCAATGGTCCGAAGAAAAAATTAGCTGCCTCTTAGCCCAGGAGATCTGGGGGTCGTGGAGCGCGAGCCACACAATGCCCAGGACAATGGGGAAATCTGGGAGCTTGGTCACAAGAAAAGAAATGTCCTCTTTATGGGAGCTAGTCCACATCCTGGTAGGAGCCGTATACTGAGTTACAGCCCCTGTTTTCAGGACTCTCCCATCGATGGTTTGGACGCCCTTGGGCTCTTGGAGATCAAGAAAATTTAATCCGGCAGACTTGGCATAGTCCGCATCGATGAAGTTGTTGGTCGCTCCCGAGTCAATCATGGCATGGACCATCATCGGCCCCTTCTCGGGCGACCACAAACTGACCATTACAAGGAACAATTGTCCAGTCTTGGGTTCAGGGGAGGTTAGCGACGGCGGCCGAGTGAGCGAACCCTCTTACACCCGGCCGGTCCCTTCCCCCGCCGCCTGAATGGCTTCTTCGGCCTCTGGGGCCCCTCCGAGGGCGGCAGAGGCCCGAGGGGTCTTGCCACGCGGTTTCTGGGGGCACTCCTTAGAAAAATGTCCAGCCCCCCCGCAGTACCAGCCCAAGTTGAGGCGCTGACGCCGTGCCTTCTCCGCTTGGTCTACTTTGGGCCGAACTGTACCCAACTGCATGGGCTCCGGGTCATCCGGGCGGCCGGCACTGGCAATTGCCGGGGTTGAAACTGTCCAGCCCCTTCCTTCCGCGCCACCGGTTTCTCCATCACGCCCTTGTCCCACCGCCTCCTGGTCTGCAGTCCCGCTTCCATACGAAGGCTCAAGGTGATGGCGGCCTCCAGATCCGCGGGCCGAGGATGTTTTATCATCTCCTGTTGCAGTTCCGAATGCAGTCCCGCAATGTAGTGATACCGCAACGCCGGCAGACCCCACTGCGTCTGGGAAGCCAGAACTCGAAAACGGGAGATGTACTGGGACAGGGAGAGATCCTTACTCGTCAGCCGGGCCAGATCCCTCTCAGCGAGTTCCTCATTCACCGGGGCCCCCATGTTGCCCTGATTGCATCCAGGAAAGCCCGCAGCGTGTTGGTATGGGGGGACTGCGCCCGGATCAACGCGGTGGCCCACGTTGCCGCTGTCCCTTCCAGCAGATTGAAAACAAAAACCACCTGGGCTCGATCGTTGGCGAACTCGTTGGGCGTTGCTCCAAATAAAGTTCCACTTGGCAAACAAAAACCTCCACCTGGGCCGGATTGCCACTGAAGCGGCCGGGTGGGCTCACCCCCAGGTGCCGTCCGGCCCGGGTCCGCAGCTCACCCAATTCTCGTTGCATCTCTTGCACCTGGGCATCGGTCAGGTTAGCCATGGCGACAGTGGGGACGATGGGAGCCTGGGTGCGCTGCCGGCGGTTCCTGGTACGTCCCGTGGTGCGAAAGGGGTTCGAGGAGTTCTCCGGCCAACTGTCACAATCGCCGACTTAGAACTGCCCCTTTAACACACACACGGAGACGTAGCAAAGGCTAACTACTTTATTGAGTATATAAAAACAGTTCCAAAGGGTAAATAGTCCAATAATAAGCAAGTGTTCAAAGTATTAAGCAAGTAGTCCAAAGTAACGTAGCAAATAGCTTGAAGCGTGGCAAGGCTCCGCAAACCAATGCGGATCAGGAAACAGGGCAAGGTTTCGCAAACCAATGCGAATCAAGAAACAGGGCGAGGTGCCGCAAACCACTGCGGCTCAGGAAACAAGGCAAAGGCAAGGCAAGGCTTGATGACCACTGTTGGCTTGTGGTCCCACTCCGCTCGCGCCTATTCAGTATAGACGTGGCCGGAGAACTGAGGATCAGTTCCCACGGGGCCGTTCTTAATCCCTCGGCCTGGACCCCCGACGATCTAGGGCCCGGCGCCTCCAGTCTCTACTTTCCGAACGGTGACGGTCTAGGGACAGATGCCAGCTCCTCCTGCCCTCCTCTATGTCCCTGCGCCTGTTATGAGAACGGCCCCGCTCTTCCAGCCTAGTATCGCTATCTTCCTGAGAAGCAGCCTCCCCCGACGTTTCCCAGCCGCTAGCCTCCATCTGCTGCTCGGCCAGCTCCTTGGAAACTCGGCCATTTGGGAATTCATAACTATCTCCGCTATCTGCTTCGCTGCCTCCCATCTCCACCTGGTCCGCTCCTTCCCGGGAGAATGCTCCCACTCAAGATCCCAGGCTAAACTCTCTACAGGTGAACTGGGCAAAGGCACGGCTGACCAATCTAGCTCTGGGCCTTCCAACTCATCCTCCGAGTCCCTTTCAGCCTGTGCGGGTCCCAATGCCAACGGGACCCCCGGTGCGTCACCCCTCCCCCGTGGCACGGGCGGGCCCATGGGTGCTACACTCTGTTTACAAGAGTTATGTGACTATTTCAATTCTTGGCACCCAAATATCCAGTTCACATTTCAGCATGATTTTGAGAAAATGCAATTTCTGGATGTGTGTGTCTTTAAAGCAGATGGAAAGTTGACGGTAAAAAATTACACTAAACCCACAAGTAGGAACGCACTCCTCCACTATAATTCGCACCACACTTGGGCCCTGAAAAACAATTTGCCTTATGCGCAACTGTTGCGTCTCAAGCAGAACTCATCTGAGCCTGAGGACTACTGGCATGATGCGACTAGATTAGTCAATAATCTTACCAAGCGAGGCTCTCCTACAGAGGTCCTAAACAATACACTCCATCGGGCTGCAGAAGTCCCCAGGAATGAATTATTCAAAAGAAGGAACGACCCCCATGAAACGGATTATCTGGCCTCTCACGTTCACGCCCAATGCTAATAAGATCGTTTCAGTGGTCAAACGTTTTGGCCTCTTGTCAAAGGAATACCGGGTTTGGAAGATCCACCAATGGCAAGCATTCAAGAGGACTGGCAATATTAAAAATTTACTTATCAAATCTGATCATCAACTAAGGACCTCTTTCTACAGAATTATCATTTAGAACCAACCGTTGTGGCCATTGTTCTATTTGTCAGCACATCAATTCCCAGGAATACATTGTTAGCCCTTACAATCACAAATGCTACAAACTCCGAACATGGTCCACATGTGCCAGTAGAAATGCCATCTACTGTGTAACTTGTGGGTGTGGCCACGTCTATATAGGTGAAACTTCGAGAGAGGTACGCAAAAGGGTCTGCGAACATTGTTCGCGCTTAAAAAACAAAAATGACACATCCCCATTGTATACCCATTTCCTTGATGCACAGCATGATTACTGGGATTTTACTGTCACTGTACTTGACCGCAGATCTCCCAAGCCCCACATGGATACAAAAAGAGGCTGCTACAGCTTGAAAGAGACTGGGTCTTACGTTTAGAAACTGAGTCCCCACAAGGGTTAAATTTCCCACTACCAACCAACCAATTACTACTCTAGATGTTTCCCATGTGTTTCCCATCCTGATGTTCCCTTGGATAATTGTATAAATAAGATGTAGTTTCCTTCAAGGTTGTCCGTGATTTGACCATCAGGCTTGATGCCTAGACATATATGTCTTGATTATATGAGTTATGGTATGTATTTCTGCCTTTCGGGTATGCATCCTAATTTGAGCTTGATGTATTATTTGCTAATGCATATTATTATTAATTCTTAGCATGATTAAGGGTAATTTACCAAATCGCATGGTCCCGGGTCCAGAAGAAGTTTCGCATTGGCGAAACGATTTTCGCGCCTGACACCCAATCGTAGACCCACCAAAAGCCCACAGACGGACTCCATTTGGACTTTAATTTGAGCTGAACTGCCTTATATCACCACTGCCTCCTGGCAGTTTTACATCCTTTGAACTTTGTTTTTCGTCCGCTCTGTTTTGCTTCACTGTAAGGGACTTCTACGCGTGAGTACGCGAGTGGAGAATTATTCCCACACAGCTGCTTGCGCTTGTTATTGTATTTCCAGCTATTTGCGGCTGTATATTATTTCTTGCTTGCTATCTTTAGCAATTGCTTGTACATTGATTAGAGCTAAGTTAATGTGTGTATGGTACACAATACATATGGTATCTATGCTTTATCTATGTGATTGAATGCTTTAGCTCTGTTTGTTTACTTACCAGTGTGTTTAGGAGCAACCCCTTATCTCGCTTTCCATTCGCCAGGGCGAGCTGCTGCTTCACTATTGGCTCCGCTTCAGCTGGCTTCAGCATTCTATCCAATCATCATGAAGCCTACAGCATGCGGGGGTGGGAAAGTTTGAATTTGACAGTTCTTAAAATGTATAAAATGGCATAAGTTTTCAATGTAACTTTATGACTGCTTTATGACAAGGAATCTTTAGTTGTCATCCTTCTCAGCTGATGAGAATAAAACCTCAGTGGCATCTTCTTCGGGACTTCAGAGATCATTTG
>JARBWK010000004.1:28525865-28579705 GCA_030556195.1 Anolis apletophallus | reverse complement strand
ACCGGGCCCGGGCCGGGTTGAAACTATCCAGCCCCTTCCTTCCGCGCCACTGGTTTCTCCATCACGCCCTTGTCCCCCGCCTCCTGGTCTGCAGTCCGAAAGCTTCCATCTGACTCAAGGTGATGGCGGCCTCCATATCCGCGGGCGAGGATGTTTTATCATCTCCTGTTGCAGTTCCGAAGGGCAGTCCCGCAATGTGGTGATACCGCAGCGCCGGGCCCACTGTCTGGGAAGCCAGAACTTCAGCAGGGAGATGTACTGGGACAGGAGAGATCCTTACTCGTCAGCGGGCCAGATCCTCTCAGCGAGTTCCTCATTCACGGGGCCCCCATGTTGCCCCTGATTGCATCCAGGAAAGCCCGCAGCGTGTTGGTATGGGGGACTGCGCCCCGGATCAACGCGGTGGCCCGTTGCCGCTGTCCTTCCAGCAGATTGAAAACAAAAACCACCTGGGCTCGATCGTTGGCGAACTTCGTTGGGGCGTTGCTCAAATAAAGTTCCACTTGGCAAACAAAAACCTCCACCTGGGCGGATTGCCACTGAAGCGGCGGGTGGGCTCACCCAGGTGCCGTCCGGCCAGGTCATAGCTCACCCAATTCTGTTGCATCTCTTGCACCTGGGCATCAGTCCAGGTTAGCCATGGCGACAGTGAGGGCGATGGGAGCCTGGGGTGCGCTGCCGGCGGTTCCTGAGTGCGTCCGTGGTGCGAAAGGGGTTCGAGGAGTTCTCCGGCCAACTGTCTGATCGCCCGACTTAGAACTGCCCCTTTAACACACACGGAGGCGTAGCAAGGCTAACTACTTTGTGAGTATATAAAAACAGTTCCAAAGGGTAAATAGTCAATAATAAACAAGTGTTCAAAGTATTAAGCAAGTAGTCCAAAGTAACGTAACAAATAGCTTGAGCGTTGCAGGCTCCATAAACCAATGCGGATCAGGAAGCAGGGCAAGGTTTCGCAAACCAATAATCAAGAAACAGGGGCGAGGTGCACTTAAACCACTGCGGCTCAGGAAGCAAAAGGCAAGGCAAGGCAAGGCTTGGACCACTGTTGGCTTATGGTCCCACTCCGCCAAGCGCCTATTCAGTATAGACGTGGCCAGAGAACTGAGATCAGTTCCCACGGGCCCGTTCTTAATCCTCGGCCTGGACCCCCGACGATCTAGGGCCGAGCGCCTCCAGTCTCTACTTTCGAGCGGTGACGGTCTAGGGACAGATGCCAGCTCCTCCTGCCCTCCTCTATGTCCCTGCGCCTGTTATGAGAAACGGCCCGCTCTTCCAGCCTGAGTATCGCTATCTTCCTGAGAAGCAGCCTCCCCGAGTTTCCCAGCCGCTAGCCTCCATCTGCTGCTCGGCCAGCTCCTGGGAACCTCGGCCATTTGAGAATTCATAACTATCTCCGCTATCTGCTTCGCTGCCTCCCATCTCCACCTGGTCCGCTCCTTCCCGGAGAATGCTCCCACTCAAGATCCCAGGCTAAACTCTCTACAGGTGAACTGGGCAAGGCACGGCTGACCAATCTTGCTCTGGGCCTTCCAACTCATCCTCCGAGTCCCTTTCAGCCTGTGCGGGTCCCAATGCCAACGGGACCCCCGGTGCGTCACCCCTCCCCCGTGGCACGGGCGGGCCCATGGGTGCTACACTAATGTACCTTTACCTGAAACCAGGTTTATCATTCATAGACTGCTGGATACTAGAGTGCCACCCCATGATCCCCCCACTTCTTTTCTTCTAGAACTATTAGACATTGTTTTCAATTATAATTATTTTCAATTTGGGGATCAATTCTACTTGCAATGCGGCGGCATGTCAATGGGACTGGCCCTTGCGCCAACTGCGGCCTGCCTCTTTGTTGCTGCCCTCGAAAAAGAATTTTTATTTGAGTCCAGTAGTCCAGTTTTGGCACATATCAAACGGATATATAGATATATTGATGATTTATTTATTATTTTGGATGATGGCAGCTGTTTACAAGAGTTATGTGACTATTTCAATTCTTGGCACCCAAATATCCAGTTCACATTTCAGCATGATTTTGAGAAAATGCAATTTCTGGATGTGTGTGTCTTTAAAGCAGATGGAAAGTTGACGGTAAAAAATTACACTAAACCCACAAGTAGGAACGCACTCCTCCACTATAATTCGCACCACACTTGGGCCCTGAAAAACAATTTGCCTTATGCGCAACTGTTGCGTCTCAAGCAGAACTCATCTGAGCCTGAGGACTACTGGCATGATGCGACTAGATTAGTCAATAATCTTACCAAGCGAGGCTATCCTACAGAGGTCCTAAACAATACACTCCATCGGGCTGCAGAAGTCCCCAGGAATGAATTATTCAAAAAGAAAGAACGACCCCCATGAAACGGATTATCTGGCCTCTCACGTTCACGCCCAATGCTAATAAGATCGTTTCAGTGGTCAAACGTTTTTGGCCTCTTGTCAAAGGAATACCGGGTTTGGAAGATCCACCAATGGCAGCATTCAAGAGGACTGGCAATATTAAAAATTTACTTATCAAATCTGATCATCAACTAAGGACCTCTTCTACAGAATTATCATTTAGAACCAACCGTTGTGGCCATTGTTCTATTTGTCAGCACATCAATTCCCAGGAATACATTGTTAGCCCTTACAATCACAAATGCTACAAACTCCGAACATGGTCCACATGTGCCAGTAGAAATGCCATCTACTGTGTAACTTGTGGGTGTGGCCACGTCTATATAGGTGAAACTTCGAGAGAGGTACGCAAAAGGGTCTGCGAACATTGTTCGCGCTTAAAAAACAAAAATGACACATCCCCATTGTATACCCATTTCCTTGATGCACAGCATGATTACTGGGATTTTACTGTCACTGTACTTGACCGCGTATCTCCCAAGCCCCACATGGATACAAAAAAGAGGCTGCTACAGCTTGAAAGAGACTGGGTCTTACGTTTAGAAACTGAGTCCCCACAAGGGTTAAATTTCCCACTACCAATCAACCAATTACTACTCTAGATGTTTCCCATGTGTTTCCCATCCTGATGTTCCCCTTTGGATAATTGTATAAATAAGATGTAGTTTCCTTCAAGGTTGTCCGTGATTTGACCATCAGGCTTGATGCCTAGACATATATGTCTTTGATTATATGAGTTATGGTATGTATTTCTGCCTTTCGGGTATGCATCCTAATTTGAGCTTGATGTATTATTTGCTAATGCATATTATTATTAATTCTTAGCATGATTAAGGGTAATTTACCCAAATCGCATGGTCCCGGGTCCAGAAGAAGCCTTCGCATTGGCGAAACGATTTTCGCGCCTGGACACCCAGAATCGTAGACCCACCAAAAGCCCACAGACGGACTCCATTTGGACTTTAATTTGAGCTGGAACTGCCTTATATCACCACTGCCTCCTGGCAGTTTTACATCCTTTGAACTTTGTTTTCGTCCGTTCTGTTTTGCTTCACTGTAAGGGACTTCTACGCGTGAGTACACGAGTGGAGAATTATTCCCCGACACAGCTGCTTGCGGCTTGTTATTGTATTTCCAGCTATTTGCGGCTGTATATTATTTCTTGCTTGCTATCTTTAGCAATTGCTTGTACATTGATTAGAGCTAAGTGTTAATGTGTATGGTACACAATACATATGGTATCTATGCTTTATCTATGTGATTGAATGCTTTAGCTCTGTTTGTTTACTTACCAGTGTGTTTAGGAGCAACCCCCCCCCTTATCTCGCTTTCCATTCGCCAGGGCGAAAGCTGCTTCACTATTGGCTCCCGCTTCAGCTGGCTTCAGCATTCTATCCAATCATCATGAAGCCTACAGCATGCGGGGGTGGGAAAGTTTGAATTTGACAGTTCTGTAAAATGTATAAAAATGGCATAAGTTTTCAATGTAACTTTATGACTGCTTTGCGACAGGGAATCTGCAGTTGTCATCCTTCTCAGCTGATGAGAATAAAAACCTCAGTGGCATCTTCTTCTGGACTTCTTTGGTGAGATCATTTGGAAAGGCATTTTTGTTTGATTTAAAAACTTCACCAGAGGTTCTGCTGAAATCCTCATTTTAGGGGTACTTCTGGGCCTCTGCCCCCTATGGGCCAGGCTGTTCTAAATTGTTCGGCAACAGTGTGGACTTTGAAAATGCAGTTCAAAGCAGATATTGTTGATTATCTGCCTTGATATTCAGGGTTATATGGCTGTGTGGAAGGGCCCCTTCTCTGTAGGAAAGAACCCAGATAGTTGCTATTCTATTTGTATTATCCTAAACCATTGTCTAAAGAAGTCAGAGCATATGCTTAACATCTTTCATTAAGCAAATAAATATACTAGCAAGGCAGCACAAGGGTGATTATTGTCTGACAAGATGAAAATGCCAAAAGCTTCCTTTCACTAGAATAGTAAATTGAAGAGCTTCCCAAGACTCACATCAACAAACAAGCAGCAGGAGCTAGGAATAAAAAGTATCTTGGTTCCATAGAAAGAATAAAAGCAAAGACCAGGAAGCAATTAATGCAGACTGTTTTCCAACATGTTACAAGACAGCATGCATGGATAATAGCCTTAAAAGGAAGAGAAATAAGATAATTGGGAGAACTGCTAATATTATTCTGTATAGTAGCAAAATGAATGGCTTACGAAAGCAGGTCGCATGAGGAAAAGTATGCAAAACATTAAGTCAAACATTATATGAACAGGAAAATGAAAAGTGCATCAGAAGAAATAAAATAGAATTTCAAAGTAATCCTGAATAAGATTGGGGAAATCTGTCTATTTGTTTTCTTCTTGGTGAAGTGTTTGATTTTTTTCCTGTATTGAATACATGATTTACACATGTTGGAAAATTCTTCAAAATATAATTGAAGTATAAATCTGAAACAGCCACAGCTAGTACATGTAAATTATTCCCAGCATGGAGAGGACTATCTTGTACCTGCCAGCTCTAAATTTGTGAAGGATAAGGGAACTTCTGGAGGACATGGAGTAGGCATCAAATGTAACACTACCATAAATACTGAAATCTACTGTTTTCCATCCCATGCCAGTATGGTGGGTAAGTAGTACAACTTGATTCTCTCCATATTGGGATCAGGTTTACCTACTAGTTTTTGGCTGGGTGGTTTTTGAAGCTTCCAGTACAAGCTGATTTGTACTGGAATCTCCAAATTCAAAATAGCTTTGCTTTCTAATAGTTCAATGTATGGAACTTTGTTTCATACATAAAATTATTTTAAATATTGTATAAAGTTGCCTTCAGACTATGTGTATAAGATGTATATGAAGCATAAATGAATTTCATGTTTAACCTTGAGTCCCATCTTCAAGGTATCTTATTATGTAAATATATGCAAACACAGGTATTCCAAAATCCATAATATTAATAATCTGAACTCCTAAACACTTTTGCTCACAAGCATATGGAATAAGGAATGTTCAGTCTATAATAAGATTCAATAATGAACTGTTTAAATATAGGACCAGAAAAACATAGTCAGGATCACTTGAAGGTCACTTGAAGGTCTCTCACAATCAAAGGGTTGCTGCTTGGTAAAGATTACTTGTTGGTACAAAATGATAAAGGCTGAATATATAGAAATTCAAAGTTATCCTGAGTGATTTCGAATATTACTTTGGTGTTGTTATTGCATCTTAAATTAGCAGCTTTGCACATTGTATCAACAACATTCAATGTCATATTGTTCAATTAGTGCTTATAGATACCTCCGATACTAAATTCACATAATATTCATTTAATGCTGCTCAGGCATAAAACATATCAGTCAGCTCAGCTCAATACAGACCTTTAGATGTTATTGAAATGAATACAAGAAAGATAATAATGATAATAATGATGATATTCAGACATAATGCAAGAGAAATATTTAATGTAGGCTAGATGCAGTTGCTAGTTTGAAACACAATTTTTGCAAAGTAATTTGATTTAAATATAGTATTTCAAAATGTATGAGTAAAACTGGTTTTAGTGAGAAAAATGTTAGCAAAAAGGGACAGCAGGATAGAGAGAAGCTCTCAGTAATAACAATATCTGTCAGCTGCAAAAGGCCGTCCCACTCGGATCTGCATACACTGTTCGCCAATACATCACACAGTCCTTGGGAAGTGTCCAACGTGTGAGCCAATACAAAATTCAGCATTGTGATCATGTTTGCTCTGTACTAATCTTATTGTGTATCAAATAATAATAATAATAATACCTTTTGGTATATGCCTTTGAGCCTGATCCAACAGTTCAGCTCCAGTTTGAACTAGATCAATTTCAACCTGATCCAATCCAAACCAGACACTGAGTCTGGATGGTTGAGTCACAAATTTAGATTGTCTGTTCTCCCTTTGGCAAGCATAGAATTATAGAATCATAGAATCATAGAGTTGGAAGAGACCACCTGGGCCATCTAGTCCAACTCCCCGCCCTGCAGGAAAATAGTGAGCTATAATTTTGCTGGTTTTAAATTTTTTTACACGTGCATGAAATTTGGAAACATGCAGAGCCTAGAGAAAGTATTAATGGTATATAGTTTGGCATCTTTAAATTTTCAGAATAGGATGCACTCAGCTGAGTGTTCAGTTCTCCCAGCTCATGCTGCCTTTGTTCTAGTAAAGTCCTCCTAGTACTGGGGATTCTTTTAAGAATATCTCTAACCACTGCAGCTGAAGAACTGTACTAAAGAAGTAGTGAAAGCACAAGTGTTAGAATGCTGAACATGGAAAATCTGAAGAATAGTGCAATGCACCCAGGGATAGGTAGTGATTACTAGAGGAAGGCAGTCAAATAAAGAGAAGAAGCAGAGTAAAAAAGAGTTAAGTCTAACCAAGGCCCCATCTACACTGCCATATAAAATCCCAGATTATCTGCTTTAAACTGGATTATATGGCACTGTAGAAGAGGCCCAAGACACTCTTCTGTAGATGTTTTAAAAGACCCCACCAGATTCCCGAAGAGCATCCATAAATTTCAGATTTAGAGCAAGAATCATCTAGTCAGCCAATGCCACCATCTAACTAAGACATGTGGTGATTTGGGTTGGCACTTTCTTTATCTATTTATTTATTGTATCAAAAGCAAACAAAGGGTACAGTTGTAATGTATTTTAAAAACACAAAGTTTAAAAACTTGGCATTATATTAATCATCCTTTGATCAGTAGCTGGCCACTTGGAGTGCCTCTGGTGTTGCTATAAGGAGATCCTCCATTGTGCATGTGGCAGGGCTCAGACTACATTGTAGTAGATGGTCTGTGGTTTGCTCTTCTCTACACTCGCATGTCGTGACTCCACTTTTGGAGCCCCATTTCTTAAGGTTGGATCTGCATCTTGTTGTGCCAGAGCGCAGCCTCTTCAGTGCCTTCCAAGTCGCCCAGTCTTCTGTGTGCCTAGGGGGGAGTCTCTCATCTGGTATCAGTCAAACCTACAGGTATATATGTACAGATAGGACTGTATCCAATGTCCATACCAACAGGACGCTCAAAGTAAAAAGTTTTGTCACATGTGCAACCTCTTCCTTAGTATACGCTTTGTATTGCTCTTGTCCCCACCCCTTTGTTTATATAGGCCTGTTGGCACGCCCTCTTTGCGTACGCTGCTCAGAACATCAATCATGCATAAGGACAAAATGTGACAACTATATCCTATATCTTCACTGTAAAACCCATCATCACACACCAGAATCCTTGAGAATTATGGGTCTTGAAGTAGTCAGATCTCCTCCTCATGCTGATATACAGCAGCTATTGCTTCGTTGTGAATCCAAGTGGATCACTCTCCTTCAATCTGAGCACCCAAAAGGGTTAATGAAAGATTAGCACTCTCCTCTCTATTAATCTAAACACCTGGGATCTGTCTCCAACTTATATTACCTCATCTCACTGTTGCTAGTCACCTGCGCCCTCCTGGCTGAGTCTTACCTAGAATGATGTATGGTATGTAATACTGTGTGCCCTACTACTCATGCTGTTTCGTTCTTGAGGGTACCTATATTATAATGTATAACCTATTTATGCATATTATGTTATCTAGATTTATTTTGGGCGCCTCTATAATCACGGACGGGTCTTGAAAAAGCAGACGCGAAATGGGGTGGCCATACATCTATTGCCCGTTGACCTTTAGTCCGGTTTTTCTACGAGCGTTCCTCCAAACACTCACTTACTTATACCGGCTGCTGTGTGTTCAATCTGTTCATCAACGGAGGATTATTTGAACTTTACTTATGGACATATTATCGACGACCTTGGATATACTTTAGTTGTGTAAATCTTTTTATGTTTTTGGAAGGACTTTGACCATTGAGGTCTCCATTTTCTTGGAACAATGAAATGTGATGTTTATCCGTGTAATTCGGATTGTCCTCGCTGCACCTATGCATCATTTTCTTTGATGAAATTCGTGATATTGTATTGCTTTACTTGATGTTACATTGATGCCTCTAGTATTATACTTCACAGAGTGTTTGATGTGAGAGTAATTCAGTCATTCTCCCATTTGGGTTTTTATAATATATTATTCTAAACAATTGCTACTCTCCTTGTGTTTGATCCTATGATAATATGGCATGTCTAATTAAGAGCCACATCCACCGTTTTAGCATGGCGAGATGTGTTGCACACTGGGCATGTGTACTCATCAGCAGAGTAACAAAGCACAATGACAGATGTCTTCACTGTATCTGAGTTGGCATTGGGTTGGCACTGGGGACATATATCTCATGGTTGTATTTCCCTCCACTACATCTTCAATACAATTATCTATCTAAGACACTGTCTACATTGCCATATAATCCAGATGATCAAAGCTAATTATCCACACTATCTGCTTTGAACTTGATTATATGATTCTATGAATCAAGTTTAAAGCAGATAATCTGGATTGTAGATGGCAGTGTAGAAGGGATCAATGTTTCTTGTGGATGTGATAAATTAAAAACCAGTGCCAGGTAACAGCACCTTCTTTGATGAATGAAGCCAACTAGTTTTCTGACTCCATCACATGACATCTTAGTGCTTTACTTCATTTTCTATAGTTGAAATCTTAAATGAAAACATTTTAAAAAACCAAAAATAAAATGGGAGCATCATGCATATTTGTATTTGGCCAGTGACCCATGGCTAGTTGACAATACATGCTACAATCAGAGGGCTTTTATAAAAACAATATTTCCAAGTTAGAATTATTGTGACACATTCATGGTGGCAAATTTAAATATTCAGATTTGTCAGTGTTCCAAAGTAGCCTGTTGCAAAGAAATTGTGTAATGAGCTTTTAAAATCCCAGGTTGTTCAGTGTGGCCTGAATGGACTGGAACTGTGAAAGACGACAAAGAAATGAAAAAGCATCCATGGGTGGTTGATTTCTTGCTGAGCCAGGTGCCTGGGTGGTGAGCCACTTAGTATAGTTTCCACATGCTGAAGCTCTAACATATTTATTGTTAAAGAGATTCATTAAACATTTAGCAACAAGGAGAGAGAATGCCATGAGTATCATAACAATATTAAAAATTGTAAGAATGGAAGGATCAAACTAGAGCTGAAGGACTGGGAAAGTAAAAGGACAAAAGACAACCAGCATCTGCCTATTTAATGTCATTGTCTACATTACTTAGCTTTAATATTTTATTAATAGCAAAGGTTAGAATACTTTCAATAATTTGAATGCCATCATCACTACAGGGCTTCAGTTTCTCTTAGTTTTGCCTCTTTCTGATCAGATGGACTCTCAGCTGTTTGTGCCTCTCAGCTTCAGTATTTTGAAGCTGTTGTTTCTGGTTATTTTATTTTATGTATATCCTGCTTTTCTTCCAGCATAGACCCAAGGTGCCTCACTACACAAATTAAAATGAAGTGCAGCCAAAACACAAGGATTATAGTAAGAATGGGTTTTAATTAAATAAACTAAACCATTGAAAAAAATACTAATTTGAAATGACGAGAATAAAGTACAGCATGCATCATTAAAAGACCATTTGACAGTTAGCAATTAATTGCCAGAAACAATCTAAATGAAAGGCCTTTGCCTGCTGGCAAAAGGTGAGTGGAGCAGGGGGGAAGCCAAGCTTCCTTTGAGAGACATTTAAGCCCCTTCGACACAGCTCTATAAAATCCACATTGAGCTGGATTATATGGCAGTGTGGACTCAAATAGTCCATTTCAAAGAAGATATTGTGGATCATCTGCCTTGATATTCTGGGTTATATGGCTGTGTGGCAGAACCCTTACACAGCTTTGGATTATATTTTATGGAGACATTTTCCTGTATTTATTTATTTATTTTATTTACATCATTTATATTCCGCCCTTCTCACCCCATAGGGGACCCAGGGAAGATCACAATGCACATATACAGGCAAACATTCAATGCCATTGACATACAACATATATAGACAGACATAGAGGCAATTTAACATTCCAGCTCCTGGCCACCAGGGGAGCTGTCGCATTCTCTCATTCTTTTTGTGTACTTCCTGGAGATTTTTATGGCCTTGTAAATCTGTTAAATTTAGCCTTCCCACAAAGTGGTACCTAAATTTCCTACTTGACAGATGCAACTGTCTTTTGGGTTGCAATGGTCAACAACAAGCTACACAATTGGTCGAGAGCTCACCCCGACCTGGGCAGGCCTCAAATTCATGACCTTCTGGTCAGTAGAGATCTTATGCAGCTGAAACCCAGCTAGCTGCACCACATTCCCTGTGCCTCACCAGATGTATCCTCACCAGACATGTTTATGACCATTGTTGGACCCAAAGGAAGACCTCTCCCTATGACCTTAAAACTCGGGCAGGCTGATTCATTTACAGTCTGTCAGATAGGCCATAACCAGCATTTTAAAGTGTGCCCAGAAATAAACTGACAGCTAATAAAAGCATTAGAACGAAGGAAGTGTATGCTCCCTGTAAACAGCCCCAGTCCTTACCAATGAGACTATAGGAGAAGGAGATATAAAATGTCTTGTTTTTAAATTGACTTCCAAATTGCAGTACTTCTGCTCCTTTTACAGTAAGTATATATTCTTCTGATTATGTAGATATCTATATTGATTGTTACTAAAACAAATGGTTTGTTTCATGGAATATGCTCTGGTTGACAGCAAGCATAACAAAGTAGTGTGAACATTGAAGCTGGACCCTGGATACAAAAGCTCAAGTCCCCTCTTAGCCATGGAAAACCACTGGGTGACCTTGGACAAGTCATGTTCTCCATCCCAGAGGAAGGTGGGGTCAAATACCCTCTGAAAAAAAATTCCAAGAAAGCCCCACAAGGGAGTCAAAAACAACTAATAAGACATATAAGAACAATGTTACAAAAACAAAATGATCTAATCTAACTAAGCATTAATGAATTTTCTTTCAAACCATCCTTTCCTGAGATATCCCAATTGTTCTCATTTGAGCATGTGAACCTGCCAAGACACCAATAGTTCATCATTTATTGTTGCCTTCAAGGTATACAGCAATCTCTTCTTCTTGCTGTCCCAGGTTTGTATAGTCACAAGATTAAAAGGGGATGCAGCAATCTGTGATGATACTTCAGTGAATGATCACTGGAAACATTAAGGGATTCTACAATAATTGTGGGTGTAATACTTCTTTGTTTTCTAGACATGCAGACTACACTTCATCTAAGCAGAGATACATTGAAAGCCCCTGCAGTTTCTCTGTCAAGACTTTTTATAATTATCAGTTTGAGAGCTGAAGGCTCAGTTTTGCTTCTATAGAAGGGGGGGGGGGGTCAAATACAGTTATTTTTCCTATTCCACTCCACCATAGGAATGAGTAGCCTCTGAAGATTTCCTTTCATTGAATCTTTAGTCCTTGTGCTCCAAGTTTCTAATCAAATGGAGATACAGTGGGGGAACCCAAGGGGCAGTGAAAAAAACAATTAAGGAATACTGTTATTACCTCAGCACCAAATTAAACAAGAACCTTGAAGGAACACAAGTTCTATATCTTAAAATATGTATTCAGACATTAGTTGCAAGGAAACAATAATCACCATATAGGAATACAACACAGTTAGTACATCTATTATCCAAGAGATAGCAAATATTTCAAAAATCAAAAGTCCATAAAGTCATAAAGTATAGTCACACGACTGAAGAGTCATAAAGAGTGGAGCCAATTCATGTGCGGTAGAAGCCAGGTTGACGGAAGTCGCCGGGTTCCCGCTCCGTTTCGCGCTTATGAGCGCTTTATCAAAACCCAATGCGTCAAGGTAGGCGTTTTAAGGCATCCACATGTCTAAAGTAAATATATGAAAAAGGTTCAGGTAATAACAAGCGGTCCAGTCCAACACATAAATTTCATATAGTACAACATAATAAGCAATGATACATACCAATCACGATACATGCGTACGGGCACGGGCCACACTCATTGAGTGAGGCACAGTGCTCACATAACACAAAGTATTTATCAGTACAACACATTTACATGATTTAACACACCAGTTGAAGGGAGTACTCATTTAATTGATTAATGAGGAGATTGAAAGACCTTCGTTTAACCCGCGAGGGTGCTCTGTGGAGAGGGAGGAAATCCAACGGGTTTCGGCCCGTATTAAAGCGATATGCAAATCTAAATGCGAACTAGTAGTAACCTTCTCAATGCAAGAAAATTTTAAATCTTCCGGACGATGCTTAAATTCAAAACAATGATTATACAATACAGAATCATGTTTCTCCTGTCTAACGCACGATTTATGTTCAGAAATGTGCAAGCGGAAGGCTCTTTTGGTCTGGCCAATGTAAACAAAGGGGCGGGGACAACAACATTTGAGGGCGTAAACCAGTCCAGAGGTATTGCAGGTTGCGAAGCATCTAATGGTGGCCTGAGTGTTAGCATGTACATTTCTGATGATGCGATCTCAGCTAATATTGTTACAAGCACTGCAATGGCCACATTCCTGTGAGCCTGGAGTCAAGGCACTCGTTAATTGAGGAGGGCCGAATGTTGAATGGATGAGTAAGTCTTTAACATTACGAGTACGCTTATGGGCAATTAAGGGTGTTTTTTCTAGACCTGGGATGTTCGATACTAAATCCCAATGTTGATAAACAATCTTACGTAAACGATTACAATGGGGAGTTAAGGTGAGGGGCCACACCACTCTGTCTAGTGCAGGTTTTGGATGGGGGTGTAGTAAAGACGTCCTAGGCATATTATTGGCCTTCTCTTGGGCTTTAATTAGAATGCATTTAGGATAACCCCGCTGAGTCAAGTCTGTCATTAAAGAGGCTGCAGCCTTATGGTAATCAGTTGGAAATGAACAATTCCTTTTAAGACGTAACAGTTGGGAAAAGTTGCGTTAAAGGAAAACCTCCCCTTGTGGCCCCTCACCTTAACTCCCCATTGTAATCGTTTACGTAAGATTGTTTATCAACATTGGGATTTAGTATCGGACATCCCAGGTCTAGAAAAAACACCCTTAATTGCCCATAAGCGTACTCGTAATGTTAAAGACTTACTCATCCATTCAACATTCGGCCCTTCTCAATTAACAAGTGCCTTGACTCCAGGCTCACAGGAATGTGGCCATTGCAGTGCTTGTAACAATATTAGCCGAGATCGCATCATCAGAAATGTACATGCTAACACTCAGGCCACCATTAGATGCTTCGCAACCTGCAATACCTCTGGACTGGTTTACGCCCTCAAATGTTCTTGTCCCCACCCCTTTGTTTACATTGGCCAGACCAAAAGAGCCTTCGCTGCGCATTTCTGAACATAAATCGTGCGTTAGACAGGAGAAACGTGATTCTGTGTTGTACAATCATTGTTTTGAATTTAAGCATCGTCCGGAAGATTTAAAATTTTCTTGCATTGAGAAGGTTACTACTAGTTCGCATTCAGATTTGCATATCGCTTTAATACGGGCCGAAACCCGTTGGATTTCCTCCCTCTCCACAGAGCACCCTCGCGGGTTAAACGAAGGTCTTTCAATCTCCTCATTAATCAATTAAATGAGTACTCCCTTCAACTGGTGTGTTAAATCATGTAATTGTGTTGTACTGATAAATACTTTGTGTTATGTGAGCACTGTGCCTCACTCAATGAGTGTGGCCCGTGCCCGTACGCATGTATCATGATTGTTATGTATCATTGCTTATTATGTTGTACTATATGAAATTTATGTGTTGGACTGGACCGCTTGTTATTACCTGAACCTTTTTCATATATTTACTTTAGACATGTGGATGCCTTAAAACGCCTACCTTGACGCATTGGGTTTGATAAAGCGCTCATAAGCAAACGGAGCGGGAACCCGCGACTTCTGTCAACCCGGCTTCTACCGCACATGAATTGGCTCCACTCTTTATGACTCTTCAGTCGTGTGACTATACTTTATGACTTTATGGACTTTTGATTTTTGAAATATTTGCTATCTCTTGGATAATAGATGTACTAACTGTGTTGTATTCCTATATGGTGATTATTGTTTCCTTGCAACTAATGTCTGAATACATATTTTAAGATATAGAACTTGTGTTCCTTCAAGGTTCTTGTTTAATTTGGCAGTGAAAAAAACAATCAGGCAGCATCCCACATTGTCCCATTTCTGCTCTGTCCCTAGCTTTGTCTCACACTATCCCTGGCCTAGTCAAGGAGAACACAGGCTATCATTCCCAACATGCTGCCAACGTGCTGCCAAGACACATCTAGGATGGAGCCGAGATGGAGCCCCATCAGAAGTAACCCCCCCCCCCCATTATGTGATGGGCTCTGTGTCTTGTGAGTGTTCTAGGACAGGGGGGAACCCATCTGATGAATCCCTTAGATGAAGTTGGCTGTAGATTTTATTTCCATGTTGTGGAAAAAGAAACGATGTTAATAAGATTATGGCTACAGTCCTATCCACATTTAAGCTCCACTAAACCTGATGGGGCTTACTTCCAAGTAAAGGATTCATAGGATTGGGCTGACAAATAATGGCAATATATTTTCAGATAAAAATTACTACTGTAATAAGCCTACACATGAAATAAGTTTATAGAAACGTGGAACAAAATACTACAATATCACTAGTGATGTCTTTGAAGATGGCAGAAGTTAATGAAAATAATCATGTGTCATACATTTAAGGATATGAGAGGGGCACATCCATACCAACCCAATCGTATCAACCTTAGGCCAATTTGTTGCCCCTATAATTCATTCAAGAGGATTGTTTTTAAATTTTGTATAGTTTCACTAATCTTCTCCTGAACTTCAGGAAAAAAACTTAAGATGTGGCTTTGGGGCTAACCTTTAGTCAAACAATTGGAGCAGTGCAGTAAGTGACCACAAACCAATGTGTTTTGAATTGTGTGATTGCAATTGATTATGTTTTGGGTTACATTTTGAATGGCATGATTTTAATTGATGTTTTAATAATTTTTGTTTTAATTGTAATTGTTTATTTGATATATGTATGACTGGCATCAAATTGCTGCCTATCGAGTCCCCTCTAGGATAAGAAGAGCAGGGTACAAATATGGGAAATAAATACATAATTGGCAGCCAGTGGAGTGATGGATAGGTGTAATATGCTTACTACTTTATGTTCTTATAACCAATCTGGCTGCCGTATTTTGAACCAGATGGAGTTTCCAAACTTGGTACAAAGGTAGCCCAAATGTAAAGCTCATTGCAGAGGGCATGCACTACAATCTTTAGGTACTCCAAAACTAGGAAAGGGCACAGCTGGCATATAAGACAAAGCTGATAGTAAGCACTCCAGACCATTGTATCTACCTGGGCTGACATTTGGGGAGATGGATCCAGAAGCACTCCCAAGCTATGAACAGTCTTTTAGGGGAAGTGTAAACCCCATCCAGAAGTAGTTGACATACTTCCATCCTCAGATAAGGACCCTTGATGGTGAACACCTCTGTTTTTTTCTGCATTTAGTTTCAATTTGCTTTTCCTTATCCAGCCCATTACTCCTCCAGGTATTCATTTAGAGGGGACATGCTATCCTTAGCTGAAGCTGTTTTTTAAGGTCTGGAGAAATATATTTGGGTGTCATCGACATACTGACAACACTCCACTCCATGCTTACAGATGATGTCTCCCAGCATCTTCATGTAAATATTAACAAGCATTGAGGATAGAATGGCACCTTGTGGGATGATGACGGCTAGTCCTTTTTGCCTCCAGTATATCAGAATAAAGTTATTCCTGAACAATTTTTACTAAAATGTTGGCACAGCAAAAACATGCACAGGGTATGTTTTGACTGAATTCTTACTCTTTTTTCTATTGAATCATTTTAAACTGTGATTCTTTAGCTACAGTTTTTGCTTGAATGCTGAAGCTTACAATTATAATCTAAGATTTATTATTATTTTAAAATGCATTTTTTTCTATTTGAGCACTTGATACTTGGAAAAACCGACAGGATTGGTCATGGAAGATAAAAATGCTGATATTTTAAACACTCCTGCTTGCCTCGGAAAAAAACCTAAACTACTTTATGACATTGGGTGGGGAAAATACTTTAGTGTGATGAGTTGAGACTAAAGCAGCAATTGCTGCTTTGGGCATAAAATTGGATCAAGTACTTTCAAGGATAAACGATTTATAAAGCTGCCTACTGGTATACAGAAACATTTAGCATGCTTGGGGAAAGACTTTCAATAGCATATAACAACCAAGTGTGACCATTGGTTCAGTTTCTCAAAAGCTTATTGAAAGTAAACAAGGCATTATAGTATAAGGTGGAGATACTGCAGAACAGATCCTAGGGATCTGGAAGGATAACTACAAAAGAAAGAATTTTGAATATGGATGGCATGCTAGTCTGTTTGCCAGAGCAAATCTTCCATTATCACAATTAATGACTTCTCCCTAGTAAACATTCTTTAAAATAGACAGCTTTCCTAAGATAAATTTATATAGCACCTTTATCCAAATTTACATAAATTAGGTATTTCATCCCTCACCACTTTCTATATGGATTGGGTGATTTTGGAAAGCATAGTCCAACCCCAACCCCCCACTTTTGTTAACATTGGCTCTTAATGCTCAAGCTACATATTTGCAGAATATAAAATGAAGATAATGATAGGAAGAAATGCTATCTGAATGAAAGAAGCATAAACAGAGTTGCTCATAATGTGCCACTATTGGCCTTACCATAAATTGGAAAGAGTTGTTGCAGGAGAGAAATGCATGCCACTCGGCCAGTGATGTACCCCTCAGGCTTTCCATATCCTTCAGGTTCAGTGAAAGTCCTATTCCATCCTCAGTGCTAAAGAACATTTTTACTGTCCATCCAATCAACTTTTTGTGAGAGGATGCCATGATGTGGTTTTTTTGTCACACACAGTAAAATATCTTGGACTAAACCTGCTGAACATTAAAGTATTTAAAGCCTTTTAAATACGAACAGTTACATATTCATTATTTTGGTGCTCCAGATAATGAAGGTGAGAGGGAATGATCAATTCAATGTCTCATCTGCTGCTATTGGTATTTCTATTATCACTTAGCAGGAAAGAAAAAGAAAAGGGTAGTGTGATTGTAAGACAGTTTGCAATGTCGGCCAAAGATTTTCCTTGAACAGAACTTTATTTTAACATTGGTGAAAGGATGTCATCCTCCCCTGGAAAAGAACAGGTTAATTTTGGGAGTGCACATCAGACCTACAGAATTTACAAAGCTGTCTGTTGTTACCTCTCCACTTTGTCTCCCTTATTGACTTCTTCTGTTTGAGGTGTATAATTTAGGCTCCTTCTACATTGTCATATAATCCAGTTCTAAGTGGATAATCTGGATTTTATATGAGAGTGTAGAAGGGGCCTTTGTCTAACAGTTGGATCAGTCCTAGGAGGAGGAAATTGTAGGAGAGGAATGGAAGCTGGCATGGAGGAATGTTTTGACATATAGCGGTCTGATGGGAAGGATTATTTTCTAAGGCTCATATTGATTTTCTCAATAGTCTGAGACTTTTCCATTTGGAGGTTTAAAAACATGATGTCTGAGTTAAGATTTATTATTATTATTTCCCACATTTCTACCCCGTCTTTCCCAACCTCCAAAGGGGGACTCAGGGCAGCTTACAATTGCAGCAATTTGATGTCAACAGCATACAACATACAAAATACATTACAACAACATTATTCAAGAAAGAAAACATTGGATTAAAATACACTAACGCATTATTATTCATCAAGTAACTTTGATATAGCCATTGTAAACATCGAAAAAGCCTTAATTCTTGTGTTCCTTGTAAAGATTCCTGGGTAAGTACTAGGCATGGTTTAGAACCCAAAAATAGGAAATCAAAAATCTAATTGGGGGGGGGGGGGGGATTTTCTTTTGATTAGTAATAGAAAGACTTACAAAAAAATTTCCAAAAATTTCTAAAATGTAACTTAATTACTAACAAAATTCGTTAATAGTTCGTATGCCAGCGCATGCGCATTCCAGATGGTTTTGGCCTACAACTCCCAGAAATCCTAACAGCTGGTAAATTGGCTGGGATTTCTGGGAGTTGTAGGCCAAAACTTGAATAAATCACACTGAATTCTAGATGGGACTCTCCAAATAGGAAGGAGGGAGGGAAGGAGGGAGGGAGGGAGGGAGGGAAGGAGGGAGGGAAGGAGGGGGTATTCTATTCTTGGAAGCAGCAAAAAAAGGAGGAGGAGCCCCCCCCTCGCTCCTCGCTGCCTCTCTCACCCCGATCCTGAGGGAGCGAGGGCCCAAGTTTGCCCAGGCTGAGAGGAAAAGGAAGAGGCCTGAGGCTGTGAGGAATGGTGTGAGTTGAAGTCCAAAACACCTGGAGGGCTGAAGTTGGCCCGTGCGGTGGGGCAAGACAGAGCAACGGGGAAGAGAAGGGGGGAGAAGCCACTAGGAAAGAGGAGGGGGCAGAGAAGCATGTGAGAGAGCGCAGGGAGAGAAAGGAGGAGAAGCGTGTGTGTGTGTGTGTGTGTGTGTGAAGTTGGCCCCCGGCGGGGGGGCAAGACAGAGCACCGGGGACGAGAAGGGAGGGGGAGAAGCCACCAGGAAAGAGGAGGGGGCAGAGAAGCATGTGAGAGAGCGCAGGGAGAGAAAGGAGGAGAAGCGTGTGTGTGTGTGTGTGAAGTTGGCCCGTGCGGTGGGGCAAGACAGAGCAACGGGGAAGAGAAGGGAGGGGGGAGAAGCCACCAGGAAAGAGGAGGGGGCAGAGAAGCATGTGAGAGAGTGCAGGGAGAGAAAGGAGGAGAAGCGTGTGTGTGTGTGTGAAGTTGGCCCGTGCGGTGGGGCAAGACAGAGAGTCCCCGCAGAAGACAAGAGCCCGAAAGCCAAGCCCAAGCCGGCCAAGAGCACCAAGGCCAAGACGATCAAGGTGGCGCCCAGAAGGAAGTGAATCAGCCCGCTCTTCCTCAAGACCCCAAACCACCGCCGCCATGAGGAAGAGAGAGCAGAGGGGGGGAGAGGGAGGAGAAGCGTGGAGTACTACACTTTCCAGAATGCCTAGCAGCAGCGTCACTTCCAGTTCCCCATAGAAATGTGGGAAAAAGAAGATGAATGAAGGCGGGAAGGAAATGAGGGGGAGAAGACAGGGAGAAGTGAGTAGTACAATAATTAAGAATTAATTACGATCATAACGCAAATTGTTGGCCTCAAGGACCGTAAAAGAAAGTCTACTTCCTGGTTAGCTGCCGTGATGCGTATAAACTAGAAAGTCCCATTACATACGAATCACTTACGATTTCTTTTAATTTTCATAACTTTTTTCTCATGCCTAGTAGGTACCACTTTCCTTCATGAAAAGAAGAGTCATAACCAAAGTTTTGGGGTTTTTTAAAAACCAAAATAATAAACATACAAATGGAACATTCCTACTTGAATCTACTTACTACATGTACTCATGATTAGATCTAGAAATTTTAATGAAAAATAAATCCCAAAAAACTGGGTTGACAACCCAATGTAAATACTATATATGGCAACTGTTATCTAAAAAGGAACTATTTCCTTCTCTGAGTAGATTGACGAATGGCAAGAGCTTACCTTGCCCCTTTTAAGAAGAAGCACCAACATACTCTTATCCCTGCCATGGTGACACTTCTGGCCTTTTTGGATGCCTGGGTGAGAATATGGTGCCCCTGAGGCACCGCTGGCACTTTGTCTTTTCTACAGAATAGCCCTTAACTTATTCATGGATCATACCAAAATCCATAATTTTGGTTCCAAAACTGCCTTTGATTTATATATGAGGCCCACTTATTGCAATGCCAGATAGGGTTTTTAAAGTAAAGAGTGTTGAACAGCCTATTTAACCTGAAAGTCAAAAAGTCCAAAGAAAAAATATGACAAGTCTGAATATCAGTGCAATATTGCAAGGGGGGAAAAGCTTTATACACACAACCTGAAAGTAAAATTCTTCTGCTTAAAAATATTCATATGAGGTGATTTCATATGCAAACACCAGATTTGTATGTACAGATGTAAATGTTAAGTGTGTGTCTGCATTGTGTACAATCTCTGTTAAACCTTCTGTTTATGAAAATGTAGCACTTCAATTATAAAGCCTCTCCAGCCATTCAGAGCACTACCTTTTGACCCTAAGCAAAATATTATGAAGCAAAAATACTGGGAGTTTTTAATTTATTACTTTAATTCTTAATAACAGCTGAATCAAATATGGAATTGTAGTCAGGGTTCAGAACAGGCTTTTGGTGAGTACCTACTAGGAGAGAGGCATTTAATGGGGCACGTGCACTCTAATTTTAACTATATTTTTGGATACACACACACACACACACACACACACAAGCACACAACAATAATGTGATGATTTCAATTGCCTTTACATTTTAATGTCCAGGTTATTAGCTGACCACATTTTAGCTTTGGGTCCCACATTGTCTCATTTGCATACACAGGAAGAATGATAAGATATAAATAGAATAAATAAAAGCTTTTTGAAAAGTTGTGAATATTCAGATGGAAGGTCTGAGGAAGGATTTACACCCACATATCTGTACACAAGGTTGGCATTCATGCATGTCAGCTGGCGAGGGGAGAATGGAGGTAGCACCCTGCACTCTCCCCTGGTCAGGTCACAACCAACACGGGTTAAAGATAACCTGTCTTGGCTGTCAGCTGGCGAGGGGAGAGTGGAGGCAGCACCCTGCATTCTCCCCTGGTCAGCTCACAGCCAAGGCGGGTTAAAGATAACCCGCCTTGCCTTTCAGGTGGCCAGGGGAGAATGGAAGGAGCGCCCTGCACTCTCCCCTGGCCAGCTCACAGCCAAGGCGGGTTAAAGATAACCCAACTTGCCTTTCAGGTGGCCAGGGGAGAGTGGAGGGAGCGCCCTGCACTCTCCCCTGGCAAGCTCACAGCCAACGCGGGTTAAAGATAACCCAACTTGGCTGTCAGCTGGTGAGGGGGCATGGAAGGCATTCACACCATCCCTCCTCGCCAGCTGAGAATCAACCCGCTTTAGAGACATTACGCGGGTTGATTCTGAGCTAGTGAGGGGGCGTGGAGGTGGGTATCCCTGTGTACTGCACATGTGTGACACCAATAACGAAATAATAATGAATTTTGTTATTATTTACGTTACTGTTTCGGAATTTTCTCCCAAAAAATCGGAACACTTTCTAAGACTCAGAAGTGTGCTTTTCACCTTAAGAATAGACAAGCATCCCAATCTCTGAGGATTACCTGGAAAGGAATCCCACTGCAGCATGCAGCACGCCAAAATACCTGGCAAAGTGCAAGGGCAGATGTCTTCACTGTGTCTGGGGATCACAACCAAACACAGTGAAGAAATCTGCCCTTGCACTTTGCTAGTCTGCTGCTGAATATGCATGCCCAGTGTCGAATACATCACACCGTGTTAAAACAGTGGATGTGGCTCTTAATGAGACATGCCACATTATCACAGGATGTCAACACCCTACATCACTGAATAAATTATACTGTTTAGCTGGTATTGCATCATCTGACATCTGCCAGAAAGTAGCAGCAAGCAATGAAAGGACCAAGGCATTGTTCAGATATCAGCCAGCAAGCCAATGCCTTAAATTAAGAAACAGCTTCCTAAAATCAAGAGATATACTCACAGGAACATCTCAGCAAGCAAGAATCCAAAAGTGGCAGGTTAAAACCCAGGACCTCAATCAGTGGCTAAGACCGGATGTGAAACTCTCTCCTGGGAACACAGAAGATTGGGCAACCTGGGCGCTGAAGAGGCTGTGCTCTGATACTACGAAATGCAGTGCCAACCTTAAGAAATTGAGCTACAAAGTGGAGTCCACGACATGCAGATACGGAGAAGAGCAAAGCACAGACCATTTACTACAATGCAATCTGGGCCCTGCGACCTGTACAATTTTGGACCTTCTCATTGTGACACCAGAGGCACTCCAAGTGGCCAGCTTCTGGTCAAAGGACATTTAGCATAATGCCAAGTTTTTAAACTTTGCGTTTTAAATACATGTTAGCTATACCCTCAACTCACTTCTGACATGATAAATAAATACTATGGACATGCAAGTACAGAAGGTATTCCTCAAGGAAGGTGATGTGAACATTGTGAAATCGAGAGGGTTTTGGCTATTAATAAACAGGATAGACCTATTTATGAGTGATAGGATTGTTTGCTTTCCTTGTGATATAAAGTTCATACCTTAAAGCACTAATGATGTGATATAGCTGATACTAGAAAACAATGATTAAAATATTATGAAGTGTGAAGCTACCTATTCTATTTAAATGTATGTTGTGATCCTAAACGTTGGGTTCACAACTTGGGAGTAAGACCATTCAGCACAGTGAGACATCATTTCAAGTAATTTGCTTAGGCTTGAGGTGTTAAAAGTGATGAAACTGTATATACATTTTTCCTTATTACATCTGAGAAACTGAAGATAATACGTAACAGAGCATGATGGACAGGAGCTGGCGCAGTACAGCTGAATGAGCAGGGTAACTGATAATGAGCTTTAAAGATTGAAAGAAACTTAAACAAAATGCTTCACTTCAGGGAACCACCAGCAGCTTCTGAACACTGTATGTCAGCAATACACAAAACTGCAGAACAGATTATCCAGGAGTATAACAAAGATCAAATTAGCATTAGTATCTCTACAGCTCACAAACAACATCATAAAAGTGTTTCAGGCTGCATATAAACAAGGAGACTTAAACCAGCTTTTTCTTAATTTGAGAGTAAAGATTTATTTATAAAAATTGAGGATTAAACACAAAAGTATATATTTACAATCTACAATGCATGTTGTACTGAAAATTAGAATAGAACTGATAAGCAGCTAGATGGTAAGAAGTTACATTTGAGAAGGCATAACAAGAACTTTCTTTAACAAGAAAGTTCTGCTTTGGCTTTATATTATCTCTCTTGTGAAACAGTCATAAACCTGTTATTAGGCTCTTTTTCCATTCTTTTTAGCTAAGCCAAAGATGCTGTTGATGTCAGGCATACTCACAGAAGACAAATGTTTCCAATACTTTTAAAGTTTAAACACCGAAGACTTTATGAAGCATTTGGAATATCTGGTATATTTTCTAGATGTTTGCACTGTAACTATTTATTTATTGTTTATTTATTGTTCGGTCTTGTATTCTGCTCCTCCCTGCAGGCTCGGGGCGGATAACAACATATAAAATAGGCCAACATGTATCAACCATGCAGCCATAAATTAAAACATAAAACATAAAAACACACGCATCACATCCCGAGGTACAAGATAAAATACAGTAGCATTTCCTTGGACCAGAGGTACCGTTTCATAAGGGAATTACACTAGGCTGGTTTGCCTAGTTAAAGGCTAGTCTAAAAAGGGCGGTCTTGCAGGCCCTGCGAAACGGGATGAGCTCTGGGATAGCTCAGGTGTCGTCTGGGAGGGAGTTCCACAACACTCGGGAGCTGCAGGCTCTTTGCCTGGTTGTGGATAAGTGGCAGGAGCGGATTGATGGCACCAGGAGCAAATTCAATTCCTCCGAACGTAGTGATCTCGGGGGAATATACGGAGCAAGGCGGTCCCTCAGGTACGCAGGCCCTAGGCCGTGTAAGGCCTTGAAGGTTAAAACCAACACCTTGAAGGCAATTCGGTACTCGATGGGAAGCCAGTGCAATTGCCAAAGGATGGGCATGATGTGCTCCCTCACTGACGCTCCCGCCAGCAAGCGAGCAGCGGCATTTTGCACAAGCTTGCATTTCCGGATTGTCGACAAAGGAAGACCAACATAGAGGGCGTTACAGTAGTCCAACCTCGAGATGACCGTCGCTTGGATCACCGTGGTCAGATTGAAACTAGATTGAAAGACAAATTATTTGGTCAGACAAGACCACCAAAATTCCTGCTCTTCTTCTCATGGGGGGCAGGGTTCAGTTCTGTAACAGCTGGTGGCTTCCATCTTAGTGGGTGGTAAATCCACTCTAGTCTGAATTTTAATGAAGCTATCTAAGTTTCCAAGCTTTATCCCCCAAATAGAGTCTGAACTTGGATAGCTTAGATATGGCAAGGACCTAAAACCCAGAACATATTCATGTCCTCATTGACATGAAAGCCATCGGCTATCACTGAATCAGCTCCAGAAATTAACTGAAAGTAAGTTTTCTTTAATGAGCTTGTGTGGTGCTTCCATTTCTCTGGGAAGAGAAAATTGAAGTAACTTTAAGGAAAAAAGAATAACATGGGGAAATATGTGTGTAACAAAGAACCTCTCTCTTAGGAATGAACTATTTCTAGCAAGAAATTGGAAAAGGGAAATAAATATACAAATAGAAGAATGGTATAAGGAAGTATGTAAATTGCCAATTAATGACAAGCTGACATGTAAATTAAAAGTTAAAAGAGCAATATGGAAACAAAATGATTTTGATGATGTATGGAGAAAAATTATTGAAAAAGGATTCTAAAAGAAAGACAGAAAGTTACCTCCACAAGAGAAAATGAAATTTTGGACAGATGCTATATAAAAGGAGTGGCTCGGGGGGGGGGGAGGAAGCACGGTGGTGAGGGATAGAAAATACGTATAAGCATAAAAATAACAGTAGTTGCCAAAAGTTAATGTATTGTAGATTGTACTGAATATCATGTGTAAAACAAATTATGTATAACAATACATAATAAATAAAATAAATAAATAAAATCTTATAAAAAGGAATGAACTGTTTCAGTATGCTTGTACTCCACAGAACTTCTGCATTTTACAGAAGTTCTGTGGATATGTCTATTCTTCCTTGATATTAATAACAGTGGTGACTTAGCCCTATTAGTGTATACAGGAGGAAAGCCAACACCAAAGAAGGGCAATGCACAGTGGTATAAGATCAATTTACCTAGAAAATATTGTATTTATTTGTGTTCAGCAAGGAAAACCAAATCATGATGTTGTTATTGAAGGCATGGGCATTAAGCTATTCACAAAAATGAAGGTGTAGAAACAACTAACCTATAATGGAGGGCTATAAGTCACTTTGAGTCTCCTTTGAGGAGATAAAACATGGTATAAATAAATATTATAATTATAATAATTTTCTGCTGAAAGCAGGACACATGTTTTCTGGGAAAAAAGCTCATAATTGGCAATTCTCATATTGCACTTTATGAATCCTTGCAACAAACCCAGATGCCAGTTCTGCCCAAACATCTACATGTAAAATGTCATTCCAGGACCTAATCACATACATTTACATTATTATTAGAGTTACTTTGAGTTGCTCATTGTGATGAATTCCCTACCTGTTAGGCTTGGTAAAGCCTGGAAAAGTAGGCCCAGGAAGTTCGGCAGCCATTTTAGAAGAGTGCCTGGGTGCATCCATCTTGGGTCTCATTTCCTGAAGGGGATGTGCTTAGGAGTAAGCTTGGAGGGAAATGAGGGGAGTTAAGATTGGCTGGGAGAGAAAGGGCGGAGCCTAACTTAGGAAAGGGGGGGGGATTGACTTGAAGAGGGCGGTTTAAAACCCTGTCAGTGGAGTTGGAGTCAGTGTGTTAGAGAAGAAGGAGTTAGGAGTCTGGAGTGGAGAAAAGAGTAGGGAAAGAAGCCTGAAATTGGTCAGTTAGCTAGCAGAATAAGCTAGTAAAAAGATTTTACAGCTATTAGGGAAGGTAGTTGGTGGAGTAGTGGAGAGATAGATCTAGGGAAGGACTATCTGTAGTGGAGTTTAGAATTGCTAGGCAGAGAGGAAATCCTGTCAGTAATTCCTGGAGGGAGGAAGGAGTGTTATTTGCAACTAAGATTTGAACTTCTTAAAAGAACCATATGCTTTTATGCCAATATTTTTGAACCACTAAGCTTAATGCCTATTTTGTTCAAGTTCTCTTAAATAAACAATTATTTTATTGTTCAACACATCTGCTTCACGCGTGCCTCTGTCAGAGGAGTTTTAAAGCAGTTTCCTGCAGTAATCAAAAGTCTAGTGGTGGCATTGTACATCTTAAAAAAGTAATATCTTCAGTGTTACCTCATACACAAGCCTGAGAGCGAATCCAGCGCATTCTTGCCTAAGATACCTGAAGTAAGCCAAAGGCTTAATATTGCTTATAAGTTTGGTGGTGGCCAGTGGTCTTTCAAGAGGTTTTCCAGCCAGAAGATTATTCCAGCTTTATCACAGTTTTGATTTCAGGTTTTAAATACCCTGATAAGCCTTGTCCCTTTATAATTGGTATACAGTGGTGGGATAAAAAAATAAGAAAAATCAGCCCTGCCTAAGTCGTCTCTATACTCATCCTCTAAAACAGGAGTTTTATTGCACTCAACGTCGACATGTCTTTAAATTAAATTGCATGATTGTTCAAAATTACATGTTATAACTTTCCCAGTGTCACCTCTATACTTCAAAAGATCAAAGATACCACTCAGCAGATCCCCTGATTATTACCTTATCTGTGTTGCCAGATAGTTGGCCAACTATGTTGTACAATACACGTGGTCTAGCCTAGAGTCTACCGTAATTTCAAAGTAGGAATGATTGTAAGTGATTTTTGAGATATGCAACCACTGTAATGTGATATGAATGAAACTACTATAACTTATTGCATACATTTATAAGTGAGAGTTTCGCTTAGAGGTCAGAGAAAATAGTAAGTTATTTTTTTTCCAGTTCAAGTTCATATACCTCTTGAAATCTTTCCATGGATCCTCAAGGGGTACATGGACCCCTGATTAACCCTGCTGTATTGTGATATATGCCATCCTCTGTCAAGAATAACCTTTAGCACTCTACCTTGAGTTAAAAGGGCAGTCTCTGTGACAGAGGACAAACTGGCAGAAATCAGACATTAGGAATGGAAATGCACAAAAACCAATTACAGATAATTTCAGTTTTTCTTAGCATTCCGTTTTGGACCTCATAATAGCAATCCTTGAACAAAAAAGATACGTAAAGAAAAGTTGAAAAGGGAAACAGCAGAATTGGAATAGAACCACAAACTCAAATTCATCTATAGCAGGGTTAAAGAGAGACAATGGTTTCCATGCATACCACATATATAAGGATAATTAAAAACCCAACCTCATGAGAGCAATCTTGGAAAGTTTATCATATCTCCTTTTTGGTTCTTAGCCAGCATCATTGTAAATTCCAATAGCTCTCTCCATCCTTCATATAGTTATGTTCTCACTTTTAGGCAACATCTTTCCTCCTGCCTTTGTCCCCCAATGGCCACTGTTAAAACTAAATTTGTCACCTCTTTACAATACCCAAAAGTTTTGTAAAAGGAAAAAAACCCACTGTACCCTCCCCCTCTCCCACTGCTTCCATTATAGGCCTGTGCAATCAATGAAAAAAGTTTCAATACTCATTACTAAATGAGGGAATGAATAATTTCTGGAATGTTTCTGAAATATCATAAAGGGTCTGTATTGTAGCTATAACAAAGTAACATTTTGTCACTTTTAGTTAAGTACCAATGGGGAAACTTCAGAGACTCCATTCTTCCACATTGTTAGTGCTATTACCACTGTCCCCCTCCCCACAAGTTTCAGAAAGATTCTGAATGTATATAGTTTTTGGGAAAATTTTAAAGTTGTGACAAAACCTTTTTTTTTAAAATAAAAGCCACAACAGCTATCCCGTTGGATGTCTCTATATGATACACAACATACTATAGAACTTCAATTTAGGACTTTTCCTCCTAGTCCAGCACAGATTTATCATCAGTCCTCTTTGCAGATTCAGTAATTTATTGAAACTCTAAACCACTGATTCTCAAAGTGGTTGGTACTGCCCCCTAGTGGGCGGTGAGGCAATCCAAGGGGGCAATGGGAGGCTCAGGGGAATGTGGGGGGCGGTGAACCCCTTTAAGGGAGCGGTGAATGATTGGGGGTTCTGTGTGCCAAGTTTGGCTCTTTTCCATTGTTGGTGGAGTTCAAAATGCCCTTTGATTGTAGGTGAACTATAAATCCCAGCAACTACAACTTCCAAATGAGAAGGGCCATTTTCTCAAAAATCCACCAGTGTTCAAATTTGGGCGTATTGAGTATTTGTGCCAAATTTCATCCAAATCCATAGTTGTTTGGGTTCATAGTGCTCTCCAAATGTAGCTAAACTACATGTCCCCTAAATCACTGCCAATTCCTCCGAAACCCCTCCAGTATTTTTGTTGGTCATGTGGGTTCTCTGTGCCAAGTTTGGTCCAGTCCTGTAATTTATGGGGGTCTCAGTGGTTTGTGGAAGTCAGCGCTGAATCGATTGAAGGTACTGCAAATCCCATCATCCGTTGTCCATACTCCCCCAAACATTGTTTTTGTGATTAATCACCATGCTTTAATTATGTTCAATTTGTAACAATGAAAATACACCCTGCATATTAGATATTTGCATTAGAATTCTTAGGAGTAGCAAAATTATTTATGAAGTAGCAACAAAAATATGATTTGGGGTCAGCACAACATGAGGAACCTTATTTAGGGCTCACGGCATTAGAAAGGTTGCTTATAAGTTTGGTGGTGTGTGTGTATATATATATACTGTGTGTGTGTGTGTGTGTGTGTGTGTGTATCTATTAAATTTAAAACAGAATTTCTAGGGGGGGGGCAATTTTTTTTCTGGAAAGGGGGCAGTAGGCCAAAAACGTTTGGGAGCCACTGCTCTAAACTGTGGCTGGCTGATGCTACGGAAGGACAATAGCTCTCCCCTACCTCATTGGGACTTTCTGATGCAAGCAGAATTCTGGGAAATGTAGTTTAGGGCAGGACCTCTTGAATTCTCTGCCACAGGGTTCCTCACATTCCCAAACCATATTTCCTAGAATTCTGTTCACATTAGAAGAAAGGGGCTGCCAGCTTTCAATCCTTAATGTGTCTCTCTCAGTCTCCCAGCTCATTTGCCCTCCCACAATGGCAACAAGCAACCTGGCTCTCCCTATTTTAAAGAGAAATGGCCTCTTTGGCTTCATCACAATGGTACAGTTTGCTTGTGCTGAAAATGAAACTGATTTGGGAGACTTAGGGGGCTTACTGAACTTTAACAAAAAATCATAGGTGAGTATTTTGATTCTTAAGTTTTTTTGCATGGGCACCCTTCTCGTTTCTTACATCACCTCGTATGTACAGATATTAGGAAATAGAGGCACAAATGCACAACCCTAGTTTCCAGTGTGGTGCCATTTCTGCATTTGAATGCCTAAGTGTGAAAATAGCAGTGGTAGCTTAGTTATGGCTACCTTCTTCACAAAATGACCCTTGAGTTATCCACAGGTCATAATTTTGGCCCCCAAACCTGATTTCAACCTATACATAAGGTTGACGTTAGCATTAGCATATGGTGAGTTTCAAAGGTGCTGCAACATTTCTTTACTCTCTCTCACACACGCACGCACACACACACACATATATATATATATATATATATCTGTCTGTCTGTCTGTGTATATATACAGTATATATATATTATATATACTGTATATATATATATATATATGTGTGTGTGTGTGTGTGTGTGTGTGTGTGTATATATATATATATATATATATATATATATATATATGCTTTCAAAGTATGTGTTTGTGTGTGTTCTTTGAAAGCTCTTTTAGACCTAGCAGCTGGATACAATTTTTTAAAAAAATATCAAAATAAAATATTTAGTGAAAATGTAATGTGTAAAGTAGTGAATAAAGTGTTGCAGCTGAAGTCAATGTATTTACTGAAACTTAGATTTAGCATTTTAGTTGTTCTTTATTTATATAGTGTGGCTAAATTGTTTTTTAAAGGATAATGAGCTTATCCCTTAGGAACAGCTGGGAATTTTTAAATGAGTTCCAAAGGATTCTGGCCTTGCAAGAGGTACAATTTTGCATGCTTCAAACATAAATTTGACATTATGTGTAGTTCCTTTTATTTTGGCAGGGTTACCCATATGCACACTGTTTTCCCTGCCCAGCTGGAATTCCAGGTCAAGCATTTAATTTTCTTTTTTAAAAAACAAAACAAAATGTTTCTTGAGCACATGCCATTTTCAAAGTCCTTTGTACCGGCATGTGTTCTCAGACTATTATATACCTATTGCAAAACAGATACTTAGCTCATGAATGCGTATATATAGAAATCTTGTATTTCTATCCATGCAAACAAGTGTCACTTTTCTCTTCATGTGATAAACACTATATTTTCGAAACTGTGTTAAAATTGTCAAATGCAAAGCAAAAATGTAAGATAATTACAATGGTATGGGAACACTGATAGTAATGATTTAGCTTTCCATGTTGGTTGTAACATACATGTATTTATTTATTTATTATTTGCCGTATTTATACCTTGTGCTTCTCATCCCTTAGAGGACTTGGATCAGTTTACATATATAGGTAGCAATTTGATGCCAACATGAACATACAGGAGATAAAATAAATCATACATTAAAACCACCTATTTAGAATCACACAGTCTGATGCCATAATCCAAGGGCATTCCAATTGTCATTGTAGTATTCTGAATTCTCTTATTACACTGTTACTGACTGAAAGCTGTTCTCTCAATTTTCACCATCCTTTATTTCTGCTTTCCTTTCTTCCTTTCTTTTTTGGACTAAAATTACTCATTTAGATTTTTGTTTGTAAAAACTAAGTAGATCGGGCATATTAAAATTAGACTTTATTATAAAAAGGATCATATGGTTCTGGCCCAGTATCTTCCTCTATGAGCCAGTTAGGAGATTAAGATCATATGGGGAGGCGCTGCTCTCGGTCCTACCTCCTTCACAGGTGCAATTGGTGTGGATGAGAGACAGGGCCTTCTCACTGGTGGCCCCTTAGCTATAGAACTCCACTCCGAGTGAAATCAGATAAGAACACTCTGTTTTGAAATGAGCCACAGACACAGTTTAAGCAATAAGCAAATTTTCCTCCTTCTCCCAAAGGTGAAAATGTGTGAACTTGATAAAATTGACAGAAATTCCTAAAGAATTCCTTTTAAAAAGAAAGAAAATTTCAGCCCTGGTCAGAAGAATTGTTCATTGATGTACTGATTCACTAAAGAGTTGATTTGTTATATGATCTTCCATTCAGAGAGCTCCAAGGGGGAAATGTCCCACAGTTGCCAGCCTGACACTAAAGAAATTTAGCTGGCATTGAAAGGGGGGAGTTGAAGACACAACAATACTTCTTTTAATACACGGAATATAGCAGCAGAGATGAGATATTTCCCCGGCCTCCATGGCAACACTATACAGCACTGCTGATGTGACACACTGATGATACCCTCATATTAGTCAGCCATAGAAGGCGACGTACGCCACCAGTATGAAGTGATTTGATGAGGTCACCCTGTCAGATTTTGACAGACATGAAGGTTTCACTGGTATATCTTGCAATGGAGAAGACTGCAGGCTAACCACTGGTTTGATGATAATACATGGAAAGGCTGTTTTAATAGATCAGAAGCTAAACTGAATTAAACAAATGAAAAAAAATGAATGCACACTGCTCCTGATGTGTTCTGGGCCTAGTCACCATCAGAATAGTCTCATTCACTGAATTTTATGAGATTAACACAGCAAGGAGAAGGACCATGCTAACTCCTCAGAGAAAAAACATTTTCTCAGGTCACCCCTGATACGAAAAATAAGGAGAAAAAACAAGACACAAATGTATTATACCTCAAACCTGCACATTTAATCATAATGGGGAAAGACCAAAAGGGCCATCCAGTCCAATTCCTTGCCGTGCAGAAACACACAAATCAAAGCACTTCAACAGAAGTCCATCTTGCTACTGCTTAAAACCCTCAAGAAAAAGAGACTGAAAAAGAGACGGAGATTGAAATTGAGCCAATGTGGTATAGCAGAATTGAGCATTGGACTCCCACCTGGTGACCACAATTCAAATCCCCCTCAGCCATGGAAACCCACTGGATGACCTTGAGCAAGTCATAATCTCTCAGTTTCAGAGGAAGGCAAAGACAAACCGCCTCTGAACAAAGCTCGCCAGGGAACCCCCATAATATGGTACTCCAAGGTGAACTTAAGTCATAAAGCACTCAAAGGCATAAAACATAGAGTCAATTTTATTGTAGCTATCACACAACAAGTAACAGGGAAACTAGGGCAAGCTACGTTGACAAAATGAATGTGTATGTTCACATATAAATCATATAGCATAATTGCACTGTTTTGGGAATACGGGAGGAGGTCATGAAGCTGTTTTTCATGTCAACTGTAACAATCCCCTTAGAAAATCCCATCTATACATGGAAATAATGTATTGCAAAAATAGATAATTGGTAACACCAGGCTGGATGATAACACATTTATTTTATTTATTTATTTGCGATACTTTTACCCTGCCCTTCTCACCCCCAAAGGAGGACTCAGGGCGGCAACAAGGCAACAATGTGATGCCCAATACAATATAAAACCATAAAAATAACATTTCCAACATTTAAACAACATCACAGTACTCAGTTAAGTTAAAAACAATGTTCTGTCCACAAGTCAGGTTAAAAACAAGAAGCCATATTTCGTCTGCCAACTTGCCAATCCTATACTAATCCACCTGCTGCATTCTGCTACTGTGCAAAGGCCTGCTACTCTGCAAAGGCCTGGTCCCTTAATCAGGATTTCCCTTTTTTCCTAAATGCTAGGAGGGACGGGCTCGATCGTATTTTGCTTGGTAGCGCATTCCACAGGCGAGGAGCCACAGCTGAGAAGGCCCTGTCTCTCGTCCCCACCAGCCGCATTTGAGATGCTGATGGGAGTGAGAGCAGGGCCTCCCCAGATGATCTTAAGTTACGAGGTGGGATGTAGAGGCAGATGCGTTTGGACAAGTAAGCTGGGCCAGAACCGTATAGAGCAGGGCTGTCCAACTTCTACCGGACCTGTGGCCGGAATTCCGGTTACTGATGACCTGGGGGGCCGAAAGGTCTGCCTCCGCCCCCGGCTCCACCCCTGCCCCGCCCCCAGCTCCTCCCCCTCCCCTGCTCTGCCCCCTCCCCGGCTTCGCCCCCTCCCCGCCTTGGAGGTGTCTGTGGAGGACACCGGGGCTTTGACTTGGAGATAGAGATGAACACCAAAATCCCAGTCTCAAGTCCCAGTCCCTGCTTTGAACTGGATTATATTGCAGTGTGGACTCAGGGCCCTTCACACAGCCATATAACTCAGAATATCCAGGCAGGAAACCCCACAAAACCTGCTTTGAACTGGATTATATTGCAGTGTGGACTCAGGGCCCTTCCACACAGCCATATAACCCAGAATACCTGCTTTGAACTGGATTATCGGAGTCCACACTCATATAATCTGGTTTAAAGCAAATAACATGGGATTTTATTCAGATGTGTAGAAAGGAAGTCAAATAAGAAGCCAGGGCCCTTCCACACAGGCCTATAACCCTGAACGATAAGGCATAATATTCATTCTGCCTCTGCTAATAATAATAATATTAACAACAACAACAGGTTCCTGGAGTAGGAGACCTCCAAGGGCCATCCAGGGCCATCCAGTCCAATCTCCTTCTGCCATAAGGGGAAAATACAATCAAAGCATTCCTCACAGATGACCATTCAACCTCTGATGATGATGATAATGATAATAATAATAATAATGGGTTCCTAGAATAGGAGACCTCCAAGGGCCATCCAGTCCAATCTCCTTCTGCTATAAGGGGAAAACACAATCAAAGCATTCCTCACAGATGGCCATTCAGCCTCTGATGATGATGATGATAATAATAATAATAATTACAATGGGTTCCTAGAATAGGAGACCTCCAAGGGCCATCCAGTCCAATCTCCTTCTGCTATAAGGGGAAACACAATCAAAGCATTTCTCACAGATAACCATTCAGCCTCTGATGATGATGATAATAATAAATAATAATTACAATGGGTTCCTAGAATAGGAGACCTCCAAGGGCCATCCAGTCCAATCTCCTTCTGCTATAAGGGGAAAACACAATCAAAGCATTCCTCACAGATGGCCATTCAGCCTCTAATGATGATGATAATAATAATAATAATATTAATTACAATGGGTTCCTAGAATAGGAGACCTCCAAGGGCCATCCAGTCCTACTTCCTTCTGCCATAAGGGGAAAATACAATCAAAGCATTCCTCAGACATGTTGAATCAAACCTAAACTCTCATGAGAGCAACAGAAAGTACTGAACCTTGAGTTTGGGAGTTGTAGTTCTCCTCCATCCAGAGAGCACTGTGGACTCAAATAATGATGGATCAGGACCAAACTTGGCACGAATCCTCAGAAGAGGAGGAAGCCGGAAAGGGAATGGATGAGCACCCCCCCCGCGCGCTCCGAACTCGGCCCCACCCCTTTTTCACTCTGGGCACGCCCCCTCTCGCTCGGTGCACTCTCTCCTTCCCTCTTTCTTTCAGGTGGTGGAAGGGGGAAGGAATGAAAGGGGGAAAGAGAGAGAGAAGGAGGGAGGGAGGGAGAGGGGGGAGGGAGGGAAGTAGGAGGAGGAGGCAGGGAGCCTGCTCTTCCTCCCTGCCCCACCCCTCACCCCCCCACCGCAAAAAATAAATAAATAAAAAATATTCAAAAAAATATTCAAAAAAATATTTACATTTTTTTAAAATCTTAAAAAGCAGATATCTTGCAGGAGGGTAGGGGGCCGTGGGGAAGGGGCTGGGGGGCTTTATACGGCCCACGGGCCACCAGTTGGACAGCCCTGGTATAGAGCTTTATAGCTCAAAACCAACACTTTGAATTGAGCCTGGAAGTGGACAGGCAGCCAGTGGAGCTGACACAACAGGGGGGGGGGGGGATGTTCCCTGTATGTAGCTCCTGTTAGTACATAATAAGGGTGTGGCTGTTTTAATAGATCAGAAGCTAAACTGGATTAAGCAAATAAAAAAAACATGAATGCAATTTTAGATTGCATCAATAGACAAATAATGTAGAGGTTATTAAAAGCAATGCTTCTATTCTGCCTTAGTAAAGCTACCAAGATTAATACATCCATTTTTTACTACCAGAATGTAAGAGTCATGCCAACCAACTGGAATATGTCTAGAGAATTATGAAGAGCCTGGGGGCCAAGTCCTATGAGGAAAATTTGATGCCGCTAGTACTTTGAGCATGGGCAAGAGGCATTTAAGAAGCATTATGACAGTTAACTCCCTGTATTTGAATGGCTCTCACAAACAAAATTGTTTTCAAATGTTTGCTACAGAAGGCAGGAACAAAAGCAATGGATTAAACGAAAATAATGGATTCAAATTATAAGAAATGTTGAGAATTATAACTTGAACTGTTATTATGACAGCAGAAACTGTTCAAAACGGAAAGTTTGGTATTTTGCTACTCTCTTTTGCTAGAAACTGTACTGAAATGGTACTATCATTTTTATAAGACATAGAGTGGGTTAGGCTATTCAGGAATAGTGTACAAAAGTGCCCAAGAAATTGTTGTGCAGTTAAGAAAGCGGCATTTAGAATGTAAGGCAGATAACATGGAGATTCTTGATGGTGGGTTATTATAGTTGGTTTTTTTTACTATAATGCAGCAATCTGTGAATATTCAATAGGAGAGGAACTGCCTACAGTAGAGCAGATCTCTAATGTGAAGGCTTAATTTCATTTTAAAAAACCAGCTGAAAACAAAGGTTAATATAAAAATTAAAAAAGTTTAGAAGTATGTGACTCATATGCCTCTTCGTCTAAAGCCAATTGTAATTGAACCATTTGGCTCTCTTTCTTCCACTGAAATTATAATGACTCCCTGCTATCTAAGCATGTGAAACTAATAATAGCATCTATCCTCATAACTATACTATTAAGGGAGAATATGACAGCAGGAGCATGAGAAAAGAAACAACAATATATGTAAATCACCCAGCCCTAGCAAAATGAGAAATATGTAGAGTTGTGAGACAAAGCATCATCATCAACTATTCCAAAAGCCTCAAGCTCAACAGGAGGCATAATCTATGCAACCTCTCATAAAGTACCACCACTGAAACAAAAAAGAGGATGGTCAGTTTAGACTACAATCTTATGTGTGTCCTTAGCAAGATGATGCTTTTGCTTTGCTTTCCCCCAACTGAACTGCATTGAACTGCTCTGGTAATGATGTTACTATATTATCCAGAATTATGATCAATGCAAGTTAGGTGTACCCTAAACATTTAAACAAATAATAGAAGACAATAGAGACACATTTCATTAATATATATTTAGAAATGATTAATATCTGAGTACCAAACAGAATACACCTAGCATGAAGAGAGTGTTGGTATGGGTAAGCACACAAACACAATGAATACATACGCACATGATCAAACATGGGTATAAATCATGTATTGTTTTTTAAATTAAAATTAGCAGCAGAAGGTCAGGTCTAGATATGGGTATTTTTAAGTGGAACAGGACTAAAAATACATACAGTATATAGCCAGTCAACATATTTGAGATTCAATCCAACATCTTGTATTGTCATGTAATAACTGACCTTCAGGGTTCCAAAAAATACTGAAAAGTAATAGAAAAGAAAAGCTACCAAAAAAAGACAGAAAATGCAGTAATGTTATCTGATTGCCACAGGAAAAAAGAGAAAGAATTTGAAAGAAGGAAGGTCATAAAAGTTTTAATCAGTTTATTTGAAAAGAAAAATAAATCAAGCACTGGTGGAAACATAAACAAAAGCCACAGGACAGACAAACTGAACAGAGTGTATTTATTAAAAGATCAAGTTTGTAGAATATACAATTTATCCCCAAAGACCTATACGGCATCAGACCTTCATAATACAGCTGAAACATAGAATAAAAATGGTTTGAATCAAGTTAATAAATATGTGAACAGTAGGGCTGTGCAAAATTTTGATTCTCTGTCATAAATCAATAGATCCATGCATACAATGCTATATCCAATGTGCAGATGTCGCTCACACCAAAAATTTAAGAATCAGAACTTTTACCTCTTTTTTATAAGTTACATAAATGTTGTATCTCTCTGTTATGCAGTTTTCATTTACAGAGCAACCAAGCACTATGAGGAGGTGAAGCCAAATATCTTGCCATACCTCTCAGCCAATCAGGGCTGGAGGAGGGGGAGAGGAGGGGGAGACACAGCCATCGCTCCTCTCAATTTGCGATCAGACAGGGAAAGGGAATTGAGAGAGTTCTGTCCTGGGTTCAATTAGTTAGTTAGCTTTGCAGGCAGGCACTGGGGTACTAGCACTGGAGAGAGAGGGAGGGAGGGAGGGAGGGACAGCAACTTAAAGCTGAGACTTTGCTACTTGCTTCTTTTTTGGTGTGGATGTGCACCTTTTGCCTTTCATCCCTTTTTTGCAGCATTTTGAGAGTATCTTCTAGGAATTGTCAGTATATTTTGTATGTGTTGGTTGCCACAACCAACACAAGTTGTTTGAGGCAGGCACAAGCCCTTTTATTGTTAATTTTTGGTTCATTTTGAGGATATCACTATCTTCTATGGATTTCTGGGAATTCTGGTTTTGCAGGAACTTCTGTATCCATCTTGTGGGTCCTAAAGTGGTCATGGACTCACAGGAATCACATGATATTATATAGTTTTGTTGAGCTACTTCAAGTTGTAGGTGGATAAAATGTGTTATGGCCAATCCATAGTTCTGCAAGTGGACCTGGAGATTCCTAGGAAATACCCCTCTAAGAATCTTGGCGTAAGTCTGTGGACCACATTTGTTGTTCTCAGATTTTTAAAATGTATTTATTTCTCCACTTTCACATGAGTTCTGTGGGGATATCTTTGGGTTTATTTTAAAGGAGATTTTATTTCTAGAAACAGTAAGAATTTACTAAAAAAAATCCATGGATAACCCAAACATTCTGACACTTGATGGGCTTGCTTGCAGTGGAAAATGTGTTTTGTCCTCCAAGTGTGGACCTCACCCCACTTCACTCCAACTAACCATAACAGCAAAAAAAGATTGGGGGGGGGGGGGGGAATCCCAAAAAATCAGTTGATGTCCTAATCTTTCTGAAACTTGTGGGAGGGGAGTAGGGTGATGCCCTGGTCATGTTATGTAACTGTAGAGAAATTCATTTGCTTTTTAAAAACAGGGTTTTGTAAAAACCCAAGACATACCCCAAAATCAATAGATGAGTTTTATTTTGTGGATAGGGCATGTGTTTTTATTAACAGATGAATATTTAATCCTGGAAAAATGGATATCAGTTAACTCAACTCTTCTCCTTTGTGTTCTGAAATCAGGATGTGCTTTAATTCTTATTCCTGTATCACTTCCAATGTTAGCCAGCCACAAATGGGCATTCAAAACATAAGAAAAACCTTCTGATGTTGAATGGCAAACAACTGGGAGATATGACTCTAACGTATGGGTTGTTTAAAAGTAACACCTTCAATTTTGTGTTTGATAAGTGCATGATATTTGTATCATTGTTATGATTATGTTTATTTATATTGCACCTTTGCTCTCCATATGGACAATATGGAGACAATATCACAAGAATAAATACAACAGGTTTTTTTCCTGATTTTAAAAACATATTGCACCACGAAGGCATAACCAGTTTAAAACCAATAGGTATTGACAAGGCTAAAAGACTACCATCATAATGAAAAGTAATCAACCATTTTCGAAGTCCAACTTCCACATCCAGTTTTTTCACTCGGTGCAATTTACAGCTTAAAATATACAATATTCAAATATTAAAACAGTATTGAACATCAATAATATTAAAAACAATTCCAGTTATAACCATAAAAGCATAGAAAACCACGGCACTCCCTGACTTAAACACCTTCATTTTAAATGTCTGCCTGAAAAAAAAGGTTTTCGCCTGCCACCGGAAGGACAGCAGGGAAGGAGCCATTCTAGCTTCCCTGGGCAGAGAGTTTCAGAGTTGAGTGGCAGCCACCAAGAAGGCCCATTCTCCCGTTCCCACCAATCCAGTTTGAGATGGAGGTGGGACTGAGAGAAGGATCTCTTCCGAAGATCTCAGGGGTTAAAGAGGTTCATACAAGAGAATGCACTCGGCCAAATAGCCTGGGCTATTGTGCCACCACATGTCCTTAAACTAATTAATAAAGATTAAAAATGTGCTGGTTTTCTATTACTGCCCCACTGACAATGGTAGGACAACCACCATTATCATAAACTCTTTAATAAAATCATGCTTCCCCCTAATTGCTGGAAACAGGATTTGTTCAGTAGTGAATGAAACTATGGGCTCCTATTCAAAATCCAACAATGGAAAGATGGTAAATGGGAGGAAAAAAGACACTTCCTCTTTATATTTTTAGACGACTGTATTTCAGTTTTCATCTGATTTATCTAATATTTGGACAGCTTATATTCCCTTCACTGATGAAAGCACCCTACAACATTTTATAGTGATGGGACAATTTGTTTTTATTAGGAACAGAATTGTCATAGTTTTATAACTGAAAATACTTCATGCCTTAATGACAGGGCCACTCCCACATCTCTATAATTATATATGCTAGGACACAACCAAATTTATCAGACAGTTAGCTTCTAGAAAGTGCCAAAAAATATCTAGTGTAAAAATAAACCATTTTAAAAGAAAAAAAAACAAGAACAATTCAGACAGACAAAATGTTCAAGAAACAAAGGAGAAAACTTAGAAGCAGCTGGTGAAAGCAGGTTTAGATTCAGTTCACAGCTGAAGAGATGAAGTGCCAAGAAAAAAGAAAAATTAATGCTGGAATGGGCCAAGTGTAGGACAAATTTACACCAAATGAAAATAACAATGTCACAAACCATAGGATATTTGGGAAGAAATAGTATAATATGTGCATTCTGAGTACTATGCTTTTGAAGACCACATCTCTTTGAATTTTTTAAATAAAAGATCAGAACTTGAGAAAAGGGTAAATTAATGTCATAGTTTCACTAAAGAGATGCAATTTAGACACTCAAAGTTGAGTGATAGCCATCCCAGAAGACAGAAACATGTTTCAAAACAATCCTGAGAAATTGATAGGAGCACCAAAACAGAAAAGGAAGAAAGAAAGAAAATAGCATAAATAAATATAAAATTCTGGATTTATTAAAAAATAATCCCTACATTAATCCAGAATTATTTGCCATCAGAACTTTTAAAAGAACTAAACAGCAGATCACAATCTATGTGTATTTAAATTACATAGTATCCCTTTCATACCATTTTGTCATGGCTCCATCCAAAGGGAATACTGAAATCAGTAGTGGCTGATAGCTCTAATGTCAATTGGAAATTATTCTTGTTCACAGTGCAGCCCAACTTTCAAGGAGTTATCCAAGATGTTGAATAAAATAGTAGGAAAAGTTCAGTACCTTAGTTAGCCCCTTTAAATGTATTTAGTCATGTCCTGTCATATGCTACTATATATGGAGTGGCTTCTAAAACACACATTCAAGCCACCAACCACTCCATGTAATTTGTAGTACTATGAAGGATGTAGAATTATATATTAAGAGTGCTCCAGTCCACTCCCATGAACTACATTCTTCAAGTACTTGATCTGCACTACAGAATTAAATTGATTTACTAATGATTCCCTCTTTTTTCCAGAGTATTGGGGTGCCTTCTATGTATCTGGGGTGCCACAGAATCAGTGCCTTCTATGTACCTCAACAGACTAAAAATTCCTAGACACCTTCAGGCTTTTGGCCAGTAACAGAAGTAGTGCAATTAATATAATGATGACTCGGGTCAGTCTTGGAATACAATTTGGATAATGTGATTTTAATTGATGTTTTAATTGTTTGTTTGGTTTTAACGGTTTTGTTTATTTAATGATGTATTAATATATGGCATTGAATTGTTGCCTTTGTAAGACCACCCTGAATCCCCTTCGGGGTTGAGAAGGGCAGGATATACAGTAAGTGTGGTAAACAGACATAAATAAATAAATGGAACAATGAGAATTAAAATTGTATGGAACTTGTACAATTTGTGTGAAGTAGTGACTTAGAAGGGCCAATCAAAACATAGACTACATCAACAGAACTAAAACATCCAGGTCTATTTTGGTCACACTTCACCAGGGGAACCCTGTTCTGTTCAAGTCATTGTTGATTAAGAACAATATTGATGAGCTATCTCATATCTAGGGGAAAACAGCAAAGATCTGACTTTGTGAGGGAGAGTCGAAAGAACTGCACAAATTTAGATTAGAAAAGAAGTAATTACAAGACAGGTTGGAGATGTTTAGATGAAATTTGTAGGTCTGTAACATATATTTTGAGCAAATTTATTTTTTGTTTTGTGGAAGGATAGAATCCACACCAAGAAGTTAAAATAATAAGAAAGATAGTTTTAAATAAAAATTAATTAAACAGGTGCAAGTAGTTTGGCAGTAAAACAGAACAATCTTGTATGATTCTTCTTCAATTGATTAGATCAGTGCTGTCCAACTTCTACGGGGTCCAGGGCCGGATAAAAGGTCACTGATGACCTAGGGGGCCGCTCGGCCCCACCCCCAGGCCCCGCCCCCAGGCCCCGCCCCCAACCCCAGGCCCCGCCCCTCCTAAAACGGCCGAAAAAGGGCAGAAGGCGGCGCCAAGAGCAGCGCGTCACAGGCCTGGCGTGACGCGCTGCCCCTTGGCACCGCCTGCTCCTCTTTTTTCGGCGCCCCTCCTTCCTAGGGTGGAGGGGCGAAAAGGAGGAGGCGGCGCCAAGAGCAGCGTCACGCCAGGCCTGGCGTGACGCGCTGCCCTGGCACCGCCTACTCCTCCTTTCGGCCCCCCTCCTTCCTAGGGCGGAGGGCGCCGGGAGGGGAGTAGGCGGCGCCAAGAGCAGCGTCATGCCAGGCCTGTGACGCTCTGCTCTTGGCGCCACCTACTCCTCCTTTCGCGCCCCCTCCGCCCTAGGAAGGAGGGGCGCCAAGAGGGCAGAAGGCGGCGCCAAGAGCAGCGCGTCACAGGCCTGGCATGACGCTCTGCTCTTGGCGCCGCCTCTGCCCTTTTTCGGCGGCTCCCCCGCCCTAGGTAGGGAGGGGGGGCGCCAAAAAGGAGGAGCTAGCTCTCGTCCTCCTCCCTGCCCCGCCTCCCCCCCCCCGGCCCCCGGCCGCCATTTTTTTAAAAAATTCGATTTTTTTTCAAATTTAAAAATGGCGGCTGAGGGCATAGGTGGGGCCGTGTCCAACAGGCTACGGGGCCGGATCCGGCCCCGGGGCCGCCAGTTGGACAGCCCTGGATTAGATGATAGACAGATAGAAAATGAAGATATCAGGGATTCTGAAGTAATAGGTTTGTTGCATCCTTGGGGTATTTAAAGTTCATTTTTTATCATCTCACAATTCTAAAGTTGGAAGCATACATTATGTTAAAACCATTATCAATGTTGGTTTAACCAAAACTTAAACCAACCATCTAGAGTCAATTCAAGTTTGAATAGAAAGTTTAAACTTTTCCCCACATCAATCTCATGAAAATTTAGTTCCCCTCCATGTACCAAAAAACAATATTTAAAAAGTACTAGCTGTACCCGGCCACGCTTTGCTGTGACAAAGAACAGCACCATCCCTTCCTACCTTTTGGTCTTGCTCTCCCCCTGTCTTCCTTATCCTTCAGCTTGTTCCTTCTCTCTTTGCTCCTTGTATATGAACTATAAATCCCAGTAACTACAACTCTCAGATGTCAAGGTTTTTTTCCCCCAAACTCCACTGGTGTTCACATTTGGACATAAACTCCACCAGTGTTCTCAGGTGGGCATATGGAGTATTGATGCCAATGTTGGTTCCAATCTGTCATTGATTGCACAGTGCTCTCTGGATGTGGTTGAACTACAACTCCAGAAGTCAAGGACAATATACCCACCAAACCCTTCCTTTTTTTCTATGGGTCATGGGAGTTCTGTGTGCTAAGTTTGGTTAAAATCCATTGGGGGGGGGGTTCAGAGTAGTTGGGAGGGAAGGAGGGCCGAAGTTGGCCCAGGTGTGCTGTAGGTCTTCCTTCTCTTCCCTCTCCTTCTCCCCCTCATGTAGGCATGGAAGGGTTCCTTGGCAGTATGGGAGGAAAGGACAGGAAGGAGGAAGGAGGGAGGGAAGGGAGGAATGAGGTGCAGGGGAAGAAGTGAATGTTTTGGCACAGTGCATTGTGGTGGTTTTTGGGGATCCTGGGTCTTGGGAGTTTCCCAGATGTTTTGGCTTTTTGAAGTGTAGGTCTTCCTTCTCCTCCCTCTCGTCGGCAGCATGGGAGGGGAGGAAAGGACAGGAAGGAGGGGCAGAAGTGAACTCTGCTCACCCCTTTGTGCCTTCCTGCCTTCCCTCATTGTGGTGCTCGGCGGCGGGGAGGTGGGGAGGAGGGAAGTGTGCCTGCCTGTCATTCCTCCTCTCCTCTCTCCCTCTCTTCTCCCTTTCTTCCTCATTCTTCAGCTCTTTCCCTCTGTCCTCCCTTCCTTTCCTTTTTTGTCTCACTTCTCCCTCCCTCCCCCCTGAGAGGGAGAGGGAAAGAGAGAGGGAGGCAGGCGAGGGCGGCATGGAGTCAGGGCGGTTTTGGCGGCCCCGGGGAGAGAGAGGTGAGTGGGAAGCAGGCCTGGGCCTTCCTTTCTGCCTTTCCTTGCCTGAGGGAGCCCGTCCGAGGCCTTCTCTCAAGGGGAGCCTGCTTCTCTGGCATTCGGAGCAGGAGCTCAGGACCCAGGCCGCACCGCCGCGTCCTTTGCCTTCTCCGCCGCCTCTTAGGCGGTCAGCGGCTTGGAAGCAGCGGAGGAGGGCTCCGATCGCCGGTGGAGAGGCGGAACGGAGGAGGAGGCTACGAAGGAGGAAGGGAGGCGCCTCCTCCTTAGCCCTTCCTCCTGCGTTCCGCCTCTCCCCCCGGCGAGCGGAGCCCTCCTCTGCTGCTTCCCAGCTGCGGACCAGCTATGAGGCGGTGGAAGAGGCGAGGAGGCGGTGGCGCGGCCTGGGTCCTGAGCTCCAACCACCGGTGGAGAGGCGGAACGGAGGAGGAAGGGCTAAGGAGGAGGCGGCTCCCTTCCTCTTTCGTAGCCCCTCCTCCTCCGTTCCGCGTTACCCCCCCCCCCCCGGCGATCGGAGCTCAGGATCCGGGCTGCGCCGCTGCCTCCTCGGCCTTCTCTGCCGCCTGAGGAGGCGGAAGGAGGAGGTGGATGAGGAGGGTTTGAAGAGGAGGGAGGGAGCCGCCTTCTCCCCCCTGCCCGGCCCCCTCCCTCCCCTCCGCCGGCTTTCCCCTGCCTGTGCTGGCAAGGGGCCCGCTTCTTCCTCCTCTTCGTTCTGTGCTGCTCCTGGGCGTTCGCTCCGCTGCCATGCATGCACGAACGTTCTATGCGCGCACTGGCAGCGGAGAGGACGGGATGTGAGTTCCGTTGGGCAATTTTGGGGGGGTTGTGTTTGGGGGTGTTGGGAGGTATGTAGGGCCATTTTTTTGGGCCCTCTCGGTACCTTGGGGTATAGTTGTATGGGCTGCCAAATTTAGTGGTTCTGCGTTGCATAGTTTCGTTGTCTATACCAGACATTGCACGACCGTAAGAAAAAATATATATATTGATCACATTGATACTAATGAGAACACATTTTATTATCCTTATTTTGCACACTAGCTGCAATATTCTTTTTGTTTGGTTGGTTTGGGTTTTTATTGTTTCCGAAGAGAGTATGATGTAATAGAAAATACAAATGAATATGTAAATCTGTTCAGACTTTCTGTTGCTCCCATCCCAGTAAGTATTTTTCTAAAGGGACAAAATACAGTATATTCTGACCAAAAATACCTGCTGAACTTTTTTTCACTCATCCCCAAATTTTTAGTTGCATTTCTTTTTTTCTTTTTCTTTTTTAGTTTTAAAAGAAACTTTATTTGACAAAATAGCATTAATAACAGGTAGTACGCAGACAGGATTGGGAGGGGGAGGGAGGAAGGGGGTGGGGTGTACACTGGGAAAGATAAAAACAGTGTTACAAAAGGGATAAAAACACGAAGACATTGACTTCACATCTCATGACACAAAATAAGTCCTGATTTGGTTTTAATCCCTTAGCCCCCTGGGGTGAAAGCTTTATAAATTTAGCCCTTCCAAATCAAAATTCTTTTTTCTTTTAATGTAGTCTATAAAGGGTTGCCAGGTTTGGTAGAATCTTTTTGTGGAGCTGTCTCGAAGTAGATGCGTGAGTTTGTCCATCTCTAGCACTTCCAACACTTTGTTAAACCATTCCTCTTCTTCCAGAACTTTTGGTGTTTTCCAATGTCTGGCGAGCGTGATTCGTGCTGCCGCCGTCAGGTAAGTTAATAGTTTTTCGGAGTCCTTGTTCATACTTTGTCCTGCAATATTTAGTAGGTATAATTCTGGTTTATTTCCACCCGTCACATTCAATATTTCGACTACATTTTTATGGATCATATTCCAGTATTTACCCACTACTTTGCAAGTCCATAATTGATGATAGCATGTGCCCTTTTCTGCATTACACTTCCAACATCTATTATTGCCACTCTTATTTATTTTTTCCAGTTGGCTGGGGGTAAGGTACCATCTATACATCGTTTTATAGGTATTTTCCTTTATACTATAGGCATATGTATATTTTTGTTTGATTTTCCATATTTTATCCCATTCTTCCCTAGGGATTGCATATCCAAAATTTGTTTCCCATTTTTTTCTTATATTCTTCTTCCGTATTTTTCCCTTTCTCACTATCTATTAAGAAGTTATATAATGCCCTCACTGTTTTCTTTTCCGTATGGAGCCAAAGTTTTTCTCCTCTGGTCACCTCCCATTCCCATCCGGTCTCGCCATCCATTTTACTCCCTTTTTCCAGTTGATTATATTGGAACCAGTTCAGGTTGAGTGGTTGAAGTTCCTCATGCTTTTTTAGTAGTATATCTACTCCTTCCTTTTTCAGCAAGTCCTTATATTTAGGCCAGCTTTCATTTTCTATTCTTTTTATCTGGCAGGCTTCAATAGGAGATACCCAAAGTGGGATTTTGGAGTAAATTATTTTTTCCGTTTTATTCCAAATTTTTAATAGGGTAGATCTTATCACATGGTTGTTAACGTTTTTGTATTGGTTGGTTTTATTATACATTAGGTAGCTATGCCATCCAAACTTTTTCCCCGCCCCTTCTAAATTTAGAAGGTCTTTATTTTCCAATTTTACCCATTCCTTTAAACTGTCCAGGCAGTTAGCCTCAAAATATTTTACTAGGTTGGGGACTCCTAGGCCTCCATTGCATGTTCTTTCTTGTAGATATACATTTTTTATCCTTGCCTTTCGCCCTTGCCAAATGAACTTAGCCAATTCCCCTTGCCATTTTTTAAAAATCATCTCATTCTTTAGTATCGGAAGCATCTGAAATAAAAAATTTATTTTGGGGAATATCATCATTTTAATCGTGGAAATCCTGCCCAGTAAAGATAGATTTAAATTTTTCCATTTATTAAGATTATTTTTTATCTCTTTCCATGTAGTTTCATAATTGTTTTTAATTAATTGGCAATTGTGTGATGTCAAATTAATGCCGAAGTACTTTATTTTTTTTACCACTTCCATTCCTGTGATCTTTCCGATTTCTTTTTTTCTTTTTCCTTAATATTTTTTGTGAGTATTTTAGATTTTTTCCTGTTTAATTTAAAGCCCGATATTTCCCCAAATTCCTCTAATTTATGCAGCCACAAATTCAGGTTTTCCACTGGGTCTTCTATGATACAAACCAAATCATCGGCAAAGGCAAAAATTTTATAAGATTCTTTCCCAACCTTCAGACCTTTGATATTATTGACATTTATTATATTTTTAATAGAATTTCAAGAATGAAGTTAAAAATGAGGGGCGAGAGGGGGCAGCCCTGCCTAGTTCCTCTTTGGATCTCTATGGATTCTGATTTTTGTCCATTGATGATGATGGAAGCCTTTTGTGTTTTATAGATAGTGATACCCATAACAGCTGAGACAAAATGAAAGCCCATGTCAAGCTCTCTCAACAGAATTTCAATTGTGTCCCAGCTTATTTGGTCAAAGGCTTTTTCCGCGTTAATAAAAGCCATTGCTACCTTCTTCCCGATGTGTCTGTCCAAGTATTCGATCACATTAACTATATTTCTGATGGTTTTTTTCATTTGTCTTCTAGGGAGAAAGCCCGTTTGATTTTGGCAGATCCATTTATTTAGAAAGATTTTAAATCTGTTAGCCAAAATGTTTGAGAATATTTTATAATCGAGATTCAGCAGGGAGATGGGCCTATAATTTTCAATAAGTTCTTGGTCCTTTCCCTCTTTTGGGAAAATTATTATATTAGCCATCTTCCAGCTATCAGGAATATTCCCTGTTATTAATATGTCATTCATAACTTTTATTAGGTAGGGGGTAATTTCTTCTTTCATTTTTTATAGTATATTTCAGTTAGGCCATCCAGTCCCGGGGCCTTCCCTGGTTTTAGTTGCCCAATTGCTTTATCTATTTCTTTCTCAGCTATTAAGCCATTTAAGAGTTCTCTATCTTCTTCAGATATTTTTTCTCGAATCTGGCTACTCACGTATTTTTGAATGTTGTCTTTACTTATATTTCTAGTCTTATATAATTCTTGATAAAAATTCTTAAATTCTTTTCTAATTTCTTTATCATTTGTAATCACCTTGTCCTCTTTTTTTATTTTATTGACAAGATTATTCTGGGTTTTTTTCTTGAACTGGTATGCCAACCATTTACCTGGTTTATTAGCATTTTCAAAAAAATTTGTTTTAAGTATTTTATTCTTGTCTCTATTTGTTCCAGTGTTATAAGGTTTATTTGTTTTTTTAATTATTTGAATTCTATTGTCCAGGTTCTTATTTTTTGGGTTTCTTTTTAGTTCTTTTTCCGTCTTCTTGAGATCTTTTTGTAATACCATCAGGTCTTTATTTCTTCCTTTTTTCAAATAATTATATTAAGCGATGAAATACCCCTGCATCACGGCTTTACTTGCATCCCATATGCTTGTAATTTTGATGCCTGGTTGGTCATTGAGGTCAAAATAATATTTTAATATTTTTTATTTTTTTGTATTTGTTCTTCATTTCTTAGTAATCCATCATTCAATCTCCAATTAAATTCTCTAGGGCCTGAATTTATTGTTAGTTCTAAGGAAGCATGATCCGAGATTAGTCTGGGGTGGATTTTGGCATTTTTACTATTTAGAATTAGATTTTTTGACACTCATATCATGCCCATCCTCGTCCAAGTTTTCCTCCTTCCCGAGAAGAAGGTGTAATCTTTACTGTTATTATTATGGAAACGCCAAGAGTCTTTTAAATCAAAACTGTCCACAAGATCAAAAAAGGTTTTTGGGAGTTTGTTTGCCACCGCCTTATTTTTAGCATTATTATAATTTTTGTCAAGGGAAGCGTTTACAATTCCATTAAAATCCCCTAGTAATACGTATCCCTTGCATCCCCAAATTTTTAGTTGCATTTCATATGAGCAAAGTGTTTTCAGATAGAACTTTGCATCGTTTCCTAATACTTGAAAAATGCAACACCCCATGACCACATTTTAGACACCAAATTGTGGCTTCTGAGGGCATAACGCTAACTTATGTTGGTGCACTCTTTCCCTTGTGCCTTTCTTTTCCTGTTGATTCTGCTCACTTGTTGATGATCCTGGCTAAATTCAAGACAGATTTGTGTCTGAACCAAGGCAATCTGATTTAAAGTCAATTATTTAATGTTAACACACCATAAATTTTGAAATCTCCAGAAAAGGCCATGTTTTCCAGCCCTGCTTTCAAAGAAACAAGAAGAAATGAAGTAAAAGAGGTGTTAGTAAAATGTTCACAGATAAGCATGATACGAGGGTTATCAGGAAAGTAAGGGAATTTTCTCAGGGGAAGTTGGCATCACTGCTGTGTAGCAGGAAGCTAGCAGAAGCAAGCGAGCAGAGCCAGTCATCAGTAGCACATCGACTGGTGTTGTGGTGAAGGTTAGAGATGAGTGCCCTCATTCTGTTTCCCTCCAAGTGCGAAGTTTGTGCTGTAATACACTGCCTAAATGTTAAGGGCATGAATGCTGCTGCAAATCACTACAAAATCATTTCAGTTTATGGAGAGACAAGCATGTGACAAAATGGATACGGAACATATTGTGAGATCATGAAGAAACTTTGCAGAGCCATTCAAAACAAATGTCATGGGATGCTGACAGTGGGAGTCTGTCTTCTTCATGACAATGCACATGCAACACAAGAGTTGTTGACTTCATTTGGTTGGGATGTTTTAAGCCATCCCTATCACAGCCCCAATTTTGCACCTAGTGACTATAATCTGTTCACTAAACTGAAGGAATACTTTGGTGGAAAACACTTTTCTGATGACAATGAGGAAAAAATCGAAGTGGCAAAGTGGCTGAAAAAGGCGGAGGGAAATTTCTATGACACAGGCATCGAAAACCCATCCCACAGATGACAAAATGTATTGAACTGAATGTTGATTATGTGGAAAAATAATGAAATACTTATGTAGGAATCCATGTAAGTTTTATTAAAATATATTCATTCTTTGTATTTTTTTAAAAATCCTGTAACCTTACTTTCTGGATAACTCTTGTAGTTAGACTTAGTGGTTTTTTAAAGATACAATTGAAAATAGCAACTGTCTCACTTAATATTTAACATTTACATATTTAAATTTAAGACTGTTTGTAGGATTTTAAATTATAATCAATACAATTTTAAAGTCTTGATTATAATCTTATCCTCACCTAGCAGGTAAATAAAGCAAGAGGGGTCCTGCCTTTAAACTATGGATCTTTAAACAGCAAATGTTTGCTTCATTCATGCTATATACACGCCCAGTGGAGGCATTGGAAAATCAAACTGGATCAGGAAAGGAACAACTTGCCAGCCTTCAACATGTCATTTGGCAGATGGTGGTTCTTGCAAATGCCTTTTGGGATCTCATTTGCACAAGAGTTTTTCCAAAGAAAGCACATGAGGTGCTAGAAGGCTCGCACAGAGTGGGTGTCATAGTTGAAGATATTCCAATTTATAGTGCTATAAAAAAACAGCATGCCAAAAATATGATTAGGCGAAATGCTTTAAGTACAGTATTGAGATGAATCAAGGCTGGGTTCAGGAATCAATTTGGGGTGGATCAAAAAGGACAAGTTGGAAACAAAATTCTGTCATGACAGAAATCAAATGTAGAACAATTATTTCCCTCAAGAAAGAGCCAAAGAGAGAGGGAGGGAGGGAGGGAGGGAGGGAGGGAGGGAGGGAAGGAGGGAGGGAAGGAAGGAAGGAAGGAAGGAAGGAAGGAAGGAAGGAAGGAAGGAAGGAAGGAAGGAAGGAAGGAAGGTTGGACACTGCATTGGTTGTAAGTGACTGGCTTTCATTGATATGAATGTGAATGGAGTTTTACCCTTCGAAAGTAGTTCATGTGTTTATAATGCTGCACAAATACTATTTATTACACAGTTTTTTTGTTTTGTTTTTTAAACAAGGCACAAGCAAAAACAAACTAATTGGAACCATGGCATCAGCCGCGAATATCAGCTGTCTAAGAATACCTAAGAGTTTGGGAACACAAATGTCATTCAAATGCAGTAAATGTGTTCACAGTTTTATTGTGAACAGTTTTGACAAAGGCAACTTTAACATGAAAGGCAATGCCCATATTGTATCTACACGTCTCAAATAATTTTAAGCAGGGTTTATTTTTAAATTTTATTCTTTTCTCGCTCACCCATCCAAATGCACCTTGATTACTTCAAAAGAAAACACCACTATTTAAAAACAATTAACACGATCAATCCAATATATGTGGATCCCAGAGTGTTCTGAAGCAACCAGAGAAAATTGTGCATTACCCTTTCAGAAACTGAAAAAAATATAACAAAGACACAAGTATGGATATGGAATTTAACAGGCTAGTTTTAATCTTTTAACATACAGAAGCATAAATAATTGTTTCCTCGGGCTTTTTGACTGGCACAAACACAAAACATCACTTCAAGGTTGTATCCTACATTTACCCATTCATGCTTGCTATCCCATGCAGTTGTATTTTACATTGCGCACATATTCTTTGGGAATTCTCCTAGGAGTGGACAGTGCATCAGTTGCCAACTGGCCACAAAGATAACAAACTCAGTCCCACTGATGCTTGCAGTTAACTACAGCTTTGCCACTGTCACACCCAAGGAAAGAGTATTGGTGCTGAAATCCAGACTGAATTGCTGCTCTCATGACAGTAAATCCCCTAGCTGGCTCTCTGTTCATGGGAATGTGGTGGCCGAGCCTTCTAATTTGTGTTTTCCTTTCTGCCCTGTCAACCATACTGATTTTGCTGTTACTGTTATGTGCCTTCAAGTTAACTGCAACATATGGTGACACTATCATAAGCATTTGTTGGAACAAGGTATTCAGAGGAGGTTTGCCATTGCCTTCCTCTAAGAGTCTAAAGGCATTGTTTCTCAACCTCTGGTCCTTCAGGTGCTTTAAACTTCAAATCTCAGAATACCTAACAGCTAGTAAGATGGCTGGGATTTCTGGGAGTTGAAGTCCAGAACACCTGGAGAACTGCTCTAAGGCCAAGAGAGTGTGACTTATTTAAGGCCACCCAGGGACATTTTATTGCTGAGTGGGCATTTAGATACTGGTCTCCTAAAGGCTACATCCAGTATTTAAACCATTATACCAGTGGCAAAGCCTTACAAAGACTTTACTTGTATGTGCTTGAACACAAGCAGAATGTTTCTTTAGCCCAATGACCAAGAGTACAGAGGGATGTAGGAAGGGGACGCCCCTTAAGAAGCAAGCATAGAAGACTGAATACTAGCAGTTTTGAAGGGTTAAAAATTGGGACAGAAGCTGGTAGAAGCAGTTGGGTCAGAGGACAGGAAAATCCCAGAACACACTTATGAAATAAGGAAAATTTGTCTACACTGTAGAGGTAATGCAATTTGACACCATTTTAACTATGATTCAGTATTATGGAATTATGAAAGTTGTAGTCTTACAAGGTTTTTTTTGAAATCTTTGCCAAAGGGAGCTGGAGCCTCACCAAACTACAACTCTTATGATTCCATAGCATTGAGCCATGGCAGTTACAGTAGTGTCAATTGCATTAATTCTACAGTGTAGATGCACCCTAAATTATTACATTTATTTAAAGGCTGATCTGAGTTCCATGAGAGTTTAATAAATAACCTGCAGGCTGAATATATCTTCATATAGTAATGCAACTTACCTGTCACATCTTCAAGCAATTTACCACAGGAACAAGTACAAATATGTGTGAAGCAATGGTGCTCCCTGCCTTCCCCTTCTCCCTCATAAACACACTCATACACACACAGCATATACTCAGACATACGCTGAGGCATCTCAGGCACCTCATAAATAGATTGACTGAAGAGGAAGCCCTGTGCTTGCTGTTCAGCATTGCAGGGTGTGTAGCTTCTTCATTATGCACTCTTGAAGAATCTCTGCTGAGCCTGCTGTGATGAGTACAAGTCTGGGAGAGAAGCCACAAATCATCTGCAAAACCTCTATTCCTTTTTCCCACTGGGGTCCTACATCTTCCCATTTCTCCTCAGCAGCCCGTTTTCTTTCTCTTTCTGTGTGTAAGATTGTAGTTTCTGGTGTCAGATCTGTGGGCTTGCATTAAAGCTGACAGCAAGCCCACTTTGTTCTAAAAGTTTGCTCTGATGTCACAATACTTGCAAGTTCTGTTTATTGGCAGGAACAGGTTCAGTACGAGGACACTTTTTAACTTGAACCTATTTTTGTCTGAAAAGCCTCCTCATGTGAGGTTCTCAGGGAGCCATGAATAACCTGTCCTAAGCCATAAAGAACAACATTTTATGTTCTTTTCTATGACACCTGGACAATTCCTGAAACCATAGAAACAACCTATTATCTTAACATAAGAGGTATAACTGGAGTCATGTCCTACTTTGAGGAAGCTTCCTGAAAGAACAAAGAGAAAGAGAAGAGCCAGATGATTGGTCCCAGCTGAAGCCTGTTGCCTAGTCCATCCCAGGCAACAGCTGCAGATTGAGAGGAGACAACAGAGGCACTTCATCCTGTTGAGCGACATAATTTTAAGCGAAGTGTCAGGCATTAAATACATGATGCTGTGCTAAAGAGGCCAGCTGGACTGATTAACTACTGGCTATAAATTAGCTCACAGGGCTTAAACACCCTAAATATACAAGATTTCATCTTATATTGGAAGCCAAACAGGGTTGAACTGCTCAGTACTTGAATGGGAGAGCTCTGATACTGTAGATTATATTTCAGGAACTATCAAAGCCCTCACTGAGTATCCCGTACCTATGGAAGTATTTTGAAATTCATTGGGGTCACCATATGTCAATGGTGACTTTAATACAAGCACACAAACTTAGCTCAGGACATTCCAGGTGTGGTACGACAGCAATTCTCAAACGTCTATGCAAGCCATTCCTTGCCTGACATCTATGGTTTTCTGGATTCCTGAACTTTGGAGGACTATTCCTTCTCTCAGTTCCTCTCTCAGCTTCTGTTTCTGCTTAGCAGAGGTTTTCCTATAAACCAGG
>JARBWK010000004.1:28330916-28525765 GCA_030556195.1 Anolis apletophallus | reverse complement strand
AAGTCTCTCTCTTCTCTTCCTTCTCTTCTCTTTCTCTTTGCATCTCTCTCTCCTTTTCTTCTCTTTCTCTTCGCATCTCTCTCTCCTTTTCTTTCTCTTCCCTTTGCATCTCAAGTTTCATCACCTCAAGCCTAAACCGGTATTCTCCAGACATTTTACTTGACTCTGATTCTGAAATTTCAGAGTCTTCTCCTTCCTGCAGAACCTCAGGCTGCCCTGCTTCCTCCAAGGCCCTCGTTTGTCTCCTGGTGGTCAGTTTGCCGCACGTTTACCTCAGAACTTTAAACTAAACTATTAAAGTTCCTACTACCACACGACTTTGGTCAGTAAACTGAGAAATTAAACAAATTCCTCTGGTAGCCTTGCTTTTTCGCACTGGATCAGTTTTCTTACACGATCCCACCGCTCTGCCGCCAATATGCGGTGAAGCTACGTTCAAATCAACCGGCTGGACAGGGTGGACCCTCTCTTAAAGATCCCACCGCTGCCGCCAATATGTGACCACTCCACTTCTTGACCGGCCTCAGACTGGACAATCTTTCTATGTCCACACTGCTGACCTCCAATCCAAGGAAACCTCGAAGTTACCTCAGCAACTTCACGTTTATTGGCAGGGTACTGTCTCACCCTTCACCATTTAACTGACTGGAGTTTTAAAACTTCTCAGTGACCACTTGACCACGCTGCCACCATTTATCCGGCTGACCACTGACTTTGAGGGCCACCACCAATAAAAGAATCAGGAGAGGTGTTTTCCTTTTAAGATGCAAACAATTTATTTTGACACAAATGGGTACAATCTTGGTTGGTTTCAAACTTCCTTAGAGGCACAACTTTTTCTGTTACATAACACAATGGGGACCTATTATAGGGTTTCCACTAAACCTCTATAAACCCCTGCAACTTTAACTAGGGTCTCTATACCCTTTAACTGGACTGCTCACTAGCAGACCTTAAGACACACACTAACACTGGACCGTTCTCTTTCAGTCCTTAGGACACTCTCAACTAGAACATAACTCCTCCCTCTCATTTGGCAGTTGGCTTCCCGCTCTTTTCCAACTGTAGAATTCAAACCTGAACATTCTACTAGCCTCTAGCCCTGGTTGCCATGGCGACAGCTCTTCTAAGCTTCTGCCATGCCTCCCTTCTGTTTCACCCACAGAAACAAACCATAGAACATTCAAAACAACATACATTTTAACACATGTCACACAACATTTACACACAAATAATCAACATCATTACACCAGGGCTGTCCAACTTCTACCGGACCTTGGGCCGGAATTCCGGTCACTGATCACCTGGGGGGCCAAGCCCCCGGCTTCGCCCCCTCCCCGCCCCTCCCCAGCTCCGCCCCTCCCCACCCTCGGCTCCGCCCCTAATTACTTGTTGCATTATTAATTATAAAATAAATTGCAAAGGCACCTTCCCCACCCCTCATGTTGCTGTGTTTCAGATTTAAACATGTTTTCATAGAATCATAGAGTTGGAAGAGACCTCATGGGCCATCCAGTCCAACCCCTGCCAAGAAGCAGGAAAATCGCATTCAAACATCCCTGACAGATGGCCATTCTGCCTCTGTTTAAAAGCCTCAAATAAGGTGCCTCCACCACAGTCCTGGGCAGAGAGTTCCACTGCTTTGTATTGCTTCCCCCTTTTAATTATGATTAATTATATTTTAACATCAATTAAAATACAATTATACAGTAATAATAATAAAATAAAAGAGTAAAAGAGAGGAAGGAAGGAAGATGGATAGAGGGAGGGAATAAATGGGGGAGGGATATAAATATAAATATATAACATAATATTTGAACTGGATTATCCAAATCCACACTGCCATAAATCTGGTTTAAAGCAGATAACATGGGATTTATTCAGCTGTGTGGATATGGCCTCAGATAACCCAGGGCACTTCCACACAGCTATATATCCCTGAATATTAAGGCAGAAAATCCCACAATATCTGCTTTGAACTGGATTATGTGTGTCCACACTGCCATATATCCCAGTTCAAAGCAGATAATGAGGGATTTTTGCCTGGATATTGTGGGATCTTGCACACAGCCATATATCCCAGAATATCCAGGCAGGAAATCCCAGAATATCTGCTTTGAACTGGATTATGTGTGTCCACACTGCCATATATCCCAGTTCAAAGCTGATATTGTGGAATTTCCTGCCTGGATATTCTGGGATAGAGGGCTGTGGAAGGGCCCATAATATCCAGGCAAAAATCCCTCATTATCTGCTTTGAACGGGGATATATGGCAGTGTGGACACACATAATCACATTCAAAGCAGATACTGTGGGATTTCCTGCCTGGATATTCTGGGATAGAGGGCTGTGTGGAAGGCACACCAGAATATTAAGGCAGGAAATCCCAAGAGAAAGAGGAAGGGGGAAGGGGAGAGGAGGGGAAAGAGAGAGAGAGAGAGAGAGAGGGAGGGAGGGAGGGAGGAGGGAAGGAGGGAAGGAGGGAAGGAGGGAAGGAGGGAGTCAGGAGCAGAGGCAGACCGGAGATCCATTGGAGACTGCTCCATGAGTGACACCCCTTACCTCGAGGCAGGTGTGTGTGGCAGAGCCTGTTGCTTTCCCCCACACAGGGCTGGAGGTGCTGCACTATTTCCTCCCTCCCCTCTTTGTGTCTGATGGGCGCGCGTGCATGTGTGTCCCATCACACACAAAGAGGGGAGGGAGGAAATAGTGCAGCACCTCCAGCCGTCTGTGGGGGAAAGCAACAGGCTCTGCCTGGGGGAACCTCTCCTCCTGGCTTCCTCGCCTTCCCAATTTGGGAAGGGCGCGGGGCCAGGCGGAGAAGCGTCCTGAGGCAGCGAGGACCTCGCTGGCTGGGAACCTCTCCTCCTGGCTCCCTCGTCCTCCCAATTTGGGAAGGGCGCGGGGCCAGGCGGAGAAGCGTCCCTGAGGCAGCGAGGACCTTGCTGGCTGGGGGAACCTCTCCTCCTGGCTCCCTCGCCCTCCCAATTTGGGAAGGGCGCGGGGGCCAGGCAGAGAAGCGTCCCTGAGGCAGCGAGGACCTCGCTGGCTGGGGGAACCTCTCCTCCTGGCTTCCTCGCCTTCCCAATTTGGGAAGGGCGCGGGGGCCAGGCGGAGAAGCGTCCCCGAGGTAAGAGAGGGACAAGGGGCGGTGCAGGGAGGAGCTGGCTCTCTTCCTCCTCCCTGCACCGCCCCCTCCGTCCCTCTCTCGGCGCTGCCCATGCGATCCGGTTCGCAGTGGCGCCGCTGAGAGAGGGACGGAGGGGCGGTGCAGGGAGGAGGAACTGACTTACTTCCTCCTCCCTGCCTGCCCTCCCCCCCCCCCCTGGCCACCATTTTTTTAAAAAAAATTTTTTTAAAAAAATGTTTTTTTAAAATAACAAATTAAAATGGCGGCCGGGGGCATAGCGGGGGCCGTGTCCAACAGCCTGGGGGCCGTGTACGGCCCCTGGGCCACCTGTTGGACAGCCCTGCTATAAACCAAATTATTTTTTAAACCAAGGCCCACATCAGCCTTAGGTTGCCTTCAAAGGGCCATTTGTAATTGTAAACTGTATACATGTAACTATTTTACCCTAGCATTGAAAGCCTTGCAGGCCAGAAGCTTAGGTTGGCCTGGGTTCCCATACCTTTGGAAGGAGCCCTCTATCCCTTACCTATGGAAGTATTTTGAAATTCATGGGGGTCACCATATGTTAATGGTGACTTTAATACAAGCACACAGACTTAGCTCAGGACATTCCCTGTGTGGTATGACAGCAATTCTCTAAATTCTATGCAGGCCATTCCTTGCCTGACATCTATGGTTTTCTGGATTCCTGAACTTTGGAGGACTAAAGTTGCATGGGGGTACAGACTAGATGTTCTTTTCCAGATTGGTCATCATGTTGATTGGTGTCCACTCTTCAGGGGTAGTCAACCTGTTATTTGCTGTGGTAGTACATAAACCATTCTTGGTCTACAAGCCATCAGCTGCCCATCCATAGCAAGTATTGAGGTAGGTGCAGGGAATGCTGTGGATGTGGCATATTTTGATTTCAGCAAGCCTTTGACAAGGTCCTCCGTGATCTTGCAAACCAACTAGTAAAATGTGAGCTAGATAATAATACTGTTAGGTGGGTTTGTAATTGGTCTTGGTCACCAATGGTTCATCTTCATCCTAGAAAGAAGTTACTAGTGAGGTGCCACAGGGTCCTGTCCTAGGCCCCATGCTGTTCAACTAGTTTATTAATGACTTAGATGAAGATTTAGAATGTGAGCTTATCAAGTTTGCAGAGGAATAAACAACATGTTTAGCCTGCAGAAGAGAAGGTTGAGAGGAGACATGATAGCCATGTGTGAAATAATAGCATAAGGAAGAAGGAGCAGGCTTTTTTCCTACTACCCTGGAAATTACACTACCATATAAAATCCAGATGATCTGCTTTGAGCGAGATTATATGGCAGTGTAGGTGCATATAATACAGTTCAAATCAGATAATGTGGATTATTTGCTTTGAAAATCTGGTTTATATGGCAGTGTAGAAAGGGTTTAGGACTCAGAGAAATGGGTTCAAATGACAGGAAAGAAGATTCCACCTGAACATTAGGAAGAACTTCCTGACCATATAAGCTGTTCAACAGTTGAACCCACTGCCTCAGAATGTAATGAAGCTCCTTCTTTGGAGGCCTTTAAACAGAAGCTGGGTGCCCATCTGTCAGGGGTACTTTGTACTTTTCCTTCATGGCAGGGGGTTGGACTGTATGGCCTATGTAATCTCTTCAACTCTGTGATTCTATGGGAAAGAAAGACAGCTGTAGGCAATGAACACAAATATGATGCCCGTTCTTGGTATTTTGTCTGCCACAGAAGCACAGGAGCAGACTGTCCTTTTGCATACTCAAGAGATACTGAATGCCTGGGCAAGTCTTTTAAATGGAATAAATATGCTGTGCATTATTTGGCAACACTAAACATTATATTACTAATCATTTAGAGATAGTTATTAGTTACATAATCAAACGGATTGCCAAAATTAAGGATGTATTGATGAATATTCACATTAGGCTTTGGTTATCTAATTATAACTGGTACATGCTGGTGATACAGTCATGGTAAACCATGGGGAAAGAAAATGTGTATGTAACAACAATGTAAGTGTTTTCTAAGGCTACAGAATAAGGGGGAACGTCCTGCATGATTTAAGGCTTATGAAATTAAAACAGATATACACAAGCACAAAACTATTTTTCAAGTTTTGCTAGCCCTCTTATCAACTTCGATGGAAGCTGGTCACACTCAGTGTAGTCTGCTTATAAATGTCACCACAGGTATATTAGTTTGCCAGAATGTGTATTAGCAATTTAGAAGGCTTTATTGCTCTCTGCTTAGGTTCATGTTGTGACACTGCTGCCTGGGTCAGCCTGTCAAGCAGCATAGCTCTTTATTTCGGCAACACTGGCAGGGAAAATCTCAGGTGGAAGCTAAAATCTACTTACTAAATTTTAATGAAGGGAAAATTGGAAGGGAAAAAATCTCATAGAAAAAAGTCAGCCTGCCTTTCTCTACACTCATCTGCAAGATATTCTTGAAAACATCAGCTGTTCTTTAGCAGAATGTTCAGACACTTAAATATTTAATAGGACCTTTATTCTTATTGTTTGCATTTCCTAAAGTTCCCAATGCATGAAGAAGTAGGCTTTCAATTAGCAACAGCTCTAAGGAAATACTTGTAGAATATTGAGCACTAGAGGCTTTGTTTATCTGATTCCAGATACCTTTAGCTTGAAATATTATATTCAATTATAGATTGAGTACCCACTAATCCAAAATGCTTGGGACTAGATTTTTAATTTTTTGGAATAGTTGTATATAAATGAGGGGATATGTTGGAGATGGGATCAAGTTCTCAACCCGAAATTAATTTATGCTTCATATACATTTTTCACACATAGCTTGAAAGTAATTTTTTAGATAATTTTAGGCACGAAACAAAAAAATTCTGCACTGAACCATCAGAAAACAAAGGTGTTGCCATCTTGCCACCCAGGTGGACAAGTTTCTGTAGCATTTTGAATTTCAGATTTCTATATAAGAGATACTTAATTTTCAGTCTAGAATTTGCCTGGAATGTATAGCAGTGTCACTTCACATGTTTCAACTGCAAATGATGGTGGTGGTGGTGATGTCTTTTGAGTCAAGTGACTTAGCAAAAAAAAGAGGTTAAAATCAGGAAAAAATATGTTGGTGTAATATAAGATAAAATACAAATAATTAAAACTTGTAAGTATTACTACATTTTTCACTTGGAAATATGGATAGGAAACCATAATCCACACAGAGAGAGAATGACAGCAAGCAATGAAAATAATAATAGCCATAGGCCATCTAAAGCCCTTAACATGTTCTTTATAGTATGAGGTTAATTCTAAGAAAAAATTACATTCCTGTGAATATATCTGCATTTTATGGAACAAATCAACATTTGCAGGCCTGGAAGACAAAAATTCAAATTCCTGCTTGGCCATGGAAACCCATGGTGATCTTGGACAAGTCACACGCTCTCAGCCTAAAAGGAAAGCAATGACAACCCCCCTCTGAACAAATCTTGTCAAGAAAACCACATGAGGGTTTCCACATATCAGAAACGACATGAAGTCAAACAGTAAAAACAACTTCATTACAGTGTTTTGGACATAGTTCATTGTGTTACTTATTACTTTAGGCAAAACTAAAGGTTTTCCCCTGACATTCAGTCCAGTCATGTCCGACTCTGGGGGATGGTGCTCATCTCTATTTCTAAGCCAAGAGCTGGCATTGTCCGTAGATGCCTCCAAGGTCATGTGGCCAGCATGACTGCATGGAGCACTATTACTTTCCTGCTGAAGTGGTACCTACTGATCTACTCACATTTGCATGTTTTCAAACTGCTCCATTGGCAGAAGATGGGGCTGACAGCAGGAGCTCACCCCACTCCCTGGATTTGAATCTGCAACCTTTTGGTCAGCAAGTTCAGAAGCTCAGTGGTTTAACTCACTGCACCACCAGGGGCTCCTACTTATTACTTTACAGTTGTTGTTCTATTTCTTGGTTGGGTTTCTTCAATGAAAGGAAAAACCTGGATTTTTCAAATAATATGATGAAAAGTTTTTGTTGTTAATTACCCCCTCATTGAGGAATATCAGGACAATGTAAAAGTAATATAACAGAAACAACTTTAAACAGCTTAAATTTAAAACAATGCCAGAGGAGGAAATTATTTGCAAATACCTCTATTCTCCCATTATTGTAATCCAGATAAATCAGTGTCAAGCCCATAAATTCCATTAATTTTGTCCTTATGCTGTATAATAACTTGTTCTGGAGAGCCTTCCCATGTGTTGCCCATCTCAATTTACGGATTTAAAGGTATGAACCCCCACTTTGATTGCACCCCAGAAACTAACTAGTAATCTTTGCAAAATTTGAATAAATAACTGATTGCAGAGGCAATCTATTTAATATGTTTGTTCCAGAAGCAGATTCTGGACATGTTCCAATACAGCTATATGGTACTGAATTGTGTGTGTGTGTCTTCAAGTTGCCTGCTGACTTATGGAATCTCCATGAATTTCATAGGGTTTTCTTAAGTAAAGAATACTCTGAGGTGGATTTACCAGTTTCTTCCTCTGAAATATTCTAATCTTGAAATAAACAGAATGTGTATAATTAGGGCAAGATTGTCTGTTCCCAGAGAAAGATGGCGTAGACACATCCCCACATGCCAGAAAATCACTTCAGGCAGTTTTGTGTGATGTTGTTATATAACACAGAGAGGGAGATAGAATGAAACCTCCTTATACATATCTTTCAATAATAATTGGAACCACATGTCTGAGGTTTTTGATACCTATCCCTTCTATATTATGGCTTATGTTATCAGAACAGCAAAGAATATTCACAGAGCCATTATAGATATGCTCCTTTCTTTTTGCTCCTCAATTAGATCATTACAAGGATGATCAAAGTAAATTTCATTCCAAAAGCAGGTGAGAAACTAGCCTGAAACGCTAATATATGCACAATATTTTTTCAAGTCATGCATCTTGAAATTTGTGTTGCATATCTGTAATAAATGAAAAAGTTTATAATTAATCGATGTATTCATAGTCTGCCAGATGGCATTTGCCTAAATGTCCTTCTACAATCCAAACATGCTAAATTAAAATATTTTACTAACTCAGCTTCCTTCCTAGAAGTTTCAAATATCACCACTATTTTTGAATTAGAAGAAAAAAATGTCCAAGAAATGTCAGTTCTGTCAATCTAAGTTCTTTCTCAAGGAAAATGATGAGGCTGGTATTCTTTGATATGTAGATCAAGTCCTGTTGATTCATAGAGCTGGAAAAGATCACATGGACCATCCAGTCTTACCCCCTGCTGTGCAGAAACACACAATCAAACCAATCCTGGCAGAGAGAAGGAGACTACACCACATTCTAAGGCATCATATTCCACCGCCAAGCAGTGTGTGTGGGGTGTGTGTGTGTGTGTGTATTTATCTGAAACTGATATGTCCAAGAAATTGTAGCTCTAGCTTTTAAGGAACATGTCAATTAGGTGGAGAACATTTTATCAACAAAAATAGCTAAATCCTGTTCACTATTTACTATGCTATCTTAATTTGCAAGATCAGAGTAGGGACTTTGATGACAGGGTGACTTGGAGGGCTCTTTTTCATGAGATCTCCCTAAGTTGATGTCTCAGACTTTCATTTCCTGAGTATTTTATTTCCTGAGATTTCCTGCTCTAGGATTCATAAATACATGTGGAATTTTATTTATAATCTGCATTGTAGCACATGTACAACAACTGGAACAATTATCTTCAATTGTTGTCATTTTCATAATTTACATCTTTCTTAACTCCCTCTTAATCTATGTTCAAGCTTCAAAACAGATGTGTTATCAACAAATATACCAAGTTCATTGCAATATTTATATTTTCAGGAAAGATACGTTTTTGGTTTCTTGGAAAATGCTAAAATAGAAAAGCATAAAGTCGAAAAAGTCTCTTCTGCATGGAATAAACTTATCCCAGGTGGTCTTCATAAAAGCATTTCAGAAGTTACATATGGATAGGGTTGCCACTTTTTGATAAAAGAATAAGGGACAGATACCTAAAAATAGGGAATTTTTCACAAAAATAACGGACACTTCATAAAAACTTGAAAATCAATTGATTCGCGTGGCAACCCTACATATGGATCTACCCGACACACAGTTTTAATCAAATTAATTTGTCTTAATTCTGTTGTGAATCAATCTTATTTTCCATTTTTAAATAATCCAATGCATACATACCAGAACAGTGTAGTGTTTGATTATTGAATTTCAATTCTGGAGTTCAAAATTTGAATTCCTGGTCTGTCAAAAACTCTTAAGCTAGTCACACACTCTCATCCAGAGGAAGACAATTGTAAATTTCTTAACAAATCTTGCCCCCAAAAACCTCAACTTTGTGATAGGGTCACAATAAATCAGAAATGGCTTTAAGGTACAATACAATAAATGCAAGAATTTCTTATTTGCATCAATTTAACAATTTTCAGAAAAGTATCCTCTTTCTCATCAATCCATTTTTTTTCTTTTACAACTGAAACTGCTACTCTCTTAATGCAAGATATTTGCTGATAGATGAACAATTGAAATATTTATGTAGGAATTATATGTGCAAGCATCCTGTACATTGGCAGCATGTAGCATATGGGCTGGCTGGAGCCTCCACTGAAATTAAAATGGTCTGTGATATGTTCCTATTAATGGTGAAATGTTTGTTTTAAAGAGCAGCACACATTAATATTTTAAACACTATCCACTCAACACATACCTGTAGTACTTTCATACTTCCTGAGATATCAAGAAGATAACTGATAATGGTGGAAAGAATCAATCTACTGTGCAAGGGTATTAAATGCCACCACAGCAAATAATATACCCCTACTTAATATTCTTATGGCATTTGTCTAGACACCTCTTTCTGCATGACCATTTTTCTCTATATTTATTTCATTACTGGCATATCTTCAAATGACCTAATTGCTTGAATCAAACATGAGGACCACTCTCATTCAGGATGCATGATTATGTTTTCTTGTTGATGGCCAACCATGAAATAACTAAACCAGAAAAAGAGAATTGAATTAAATGAGGGTCACTTTAGTTGACCTTAACCTGTTTAAGTTGGATTAAAGGGAGAATTAGGGAAGCAATCTGATACAGGTCCAGTAGAGTCCAGATGTCAACCCTTGAGAACTTCCCCATCTTTCCCTTAAGACAAATGAAAATTGTGAAGACACTCATGTTATCCTAGTATCCCTGTATCCTGACAACTGGTTTAAATGGACTAAGGAGCTCAGCTGCTACTCCTAAGGTGTACACAGAACTGTAAGAAAGCTAAAACATGGAAAGCAAGGATTGGCTAAAGAACAGGAGAGTCCTACTCAAAACCGAACTCTTCGAACTCCAAATCCACTTTCTTATAATTTTTTCTGGTACTAGAAGCTACATATAAGATGTCAATCTCTCAACTCTAAGGCCTTATCTAATACAAAAAAGCTGGTTTAAAGTATCTGCCGTATAACCTATAAGCCCCACAGGATAATAAGTGAAAGAGGCTCCATGTCTCCTAACTTTTGCAACTTTCCACTCATCCAGTATTTTCCTTTAATAGAAATCATTAGCAGAATCAGCATATCTCTGAAGCCTAGTTTAAAAGGCCATAGTAGAAAGCTATTCTTGATACAGTTACTTTGCAGACTCTTTCCACTTACTTCAGCCAGAAAGACTCAACAACTTGGAAGACACTTAGTGCCAAAGACTATGCCTCGCTTCACTAAGTGAACACAGTCTTGCTAAAATTGCCCTGATACTGCCTGGACTATCAAAGACAGTTCATAAAGTCAATACACTTGATTGTTAACTATTATTTACACTGGTTGCATATCTCACAGTGAATAACACATTATACTGAAGATTTTAGCCATGATGGCTTGGACAAGGCACATGGCATGAAGAGATCTAAGGAAGAGCAAATTAATAGCACTGACCAGGGTCATACTGTAACCAATAATGAATTGACAAATTGTGAATTAAGCAGACTATAATTTTAAAAACATTTTAAGGCCTAACTAATGTGTAAAACAAATGAAAACAAACCCTAGCACAATTTCCCTATAAACCATACTAACGTGATGGTTTTCTGTTGCCTCATTAAATGGTGTAAAAATCACACTGTTGACCCAGAAAGTGTAGATGATTTATACCCAAATCACAGAATTCTGAAGGCAGGTGGCAGGTCTAATCCAAACCTTGGCCAATACTACCTGTACTTGACCCCATAAGGTCCTAAAATTGCTTTGTTAAGTCTCAGTATCCAGTCCCCAACTAAAACCTCTGTCACTAAGCCTCCCTTTCTCTCTATTTCCCAACTTCTTGCTGTGATCTGATTGCAAAGTGAAGATCCAAAGACGGTGAGTGAAAGGGCAGCCAGACCTTAACTACTTTCTTCATGGAGGTTATTAAAGTCATACTCTCTCCCACAGTGATTGTCTCACAGGTCCAGGTGCGTAGTCCCCAGGGTAACTCTCCAGTGTCTATCCTTCACAGGATATGAAACATGAAAAAACATTTCAAACCAGTTGGGAGATTCTCATGAACTACAGAAAGTTACCAGAGTATGCCCAAATATTGTTACAGCATGTGTTTCTTGCTAAACTAGCTAAACCGAGAAGCCAAAGAAACATGATATTTTATGAACTATTCACAGATATAAACCAGGAGCAAAAATGTACTCTAACCCGTAGAGTGAGTCCTGGAACTCCTGGTAGCTAGATATGCCCATTTTTCTCTTCCCACTTTCTCCAGTTCCATTATGATGTACCGAAGAAACAAGAATTGTAAGGTTGTGTCTATCATGGCATTGATTCAGCAGGAACCGAGCACAGTTCAACTCCTGTTCATCCTAGAATTTATCCCACAGTAGCCATTTCACCTCAATATTAAGCAGGCATCTAATTATGGAAAAACAGTACCTGAAGGTTATTGTTTTCTGATTTATTACTCACTCAATGTACAATGAAATTAACAGAGAAGAACTAAATGTCTTTTAGTCTCTAAGTAGAATATAGAAATATGTTGGATAAATTATGATTATAGTGATGATGCAGATGGAAATATCTAATGTCCCTTATTTGCTTATTCATATCCAGTCAGCTCATTGGGCTGAATTCCTGCCCATTTAATATCTGTGATGTACAACTTAATAGTAATGATAACAGTAGCAATAGTAGTAATTGTCATCATTGTCATTGTCATAGTCATAGTTATTAGGAATCAGAATTGTACACATTTTATTATGATAGCTTTTTTCTTTCTTGGCAGTCTTTCTATTTTTTAAATAATAGGTGGAAATGGTACAGTGAAAATGTCATAGAAATGTGCCATATTTCTGATAGTAATGAGACTTGAATCTATTACTATTCATGCATTAACTATGTGAAAGGCTGACAAATGAGCAAGATGAAGGAGGACTGTTAAATTGTCCCCATAGTATCCACACATCTATACCATGTGGTCAAGGCCTGTTAGCTGTGAAAAGATGTGTTCAACTCAAAACTTATCAAGGAAGATTTCCTGTTCCTGTCTATACTTATTTTGTGCCACTGACAGGATTATATTAGTTTAAATAAGAATAGGCCACCTTAAGTGAAGTGTGAATCACACCTGCAGCCGATGTTGCTTATGAAGAGAAGCAATTTGGACAGAAATGACAGACTGTTTCCCCCACTCCCGATGTAGTTGAAGCAATTTTTTCCCTCATGGGTGCAAAATATATTCAGACTTTGTTTTGCTCCAAGAGATTGTATTGTTGAAAGTGCACAGAATTTGAATGAATATATATTGAAGGAGCTGTTCAGATTGAAGAGAGGTGACTACAGGCATGCCACAAGGGTACTACAGCCAATTTTGTTCAATTGATGTAGTATCATGAGGGACACTGATGAAATTTGTCGATGGCACAATATACAAAGGGGGTATGAAGGGTCAGTCAGCGTAAAGAGAGGATACAATGCAGTATTGCAAGCTTTGGAAGGTATAAATCAGGTAAACCAGTTTATACAATTTGATGTTGAGAATGTAATGCAACTTCCAAGTGACAACCAAATCAACAAATAAATAAGTGATGGAAATATGAAAGGAGCATATATCCTAATCCCCATAGAAATGTGTTGTAAACCAATAATCAAAAGAAGATTCCAAAGGCACAATATATACAATTTTTTTCCAGGTCGGCTGCATTACCATCTTTTTTGCCAGTATCTTTCAGTTTGGCATATGGATTGCTGCTTTATTCTACCAAAGGGAAACACTGCATTCATAAATGGAACCCATAAATGAATATACCAGAAGTAATAAGAGAAACATTCACCAAAATTGCATTATTATAATGACAAAGCATAGGGGCAGAACACTGTACAGGTTTTGAAAACCATATGCTGAATATCTTATTGCACAAAGGTGAAAATGGATTAGCATTCAAGAATTTCTCAACATTATTATTATTATTATTATTTCAAACATTTGTACCCCACCCTTCTCAACCCCCCACAGGGGGATTCAGGGCGGTGAGTCAATGCTTTTGCACATATGTAAGAAACAGACACTGGACAGAAATTTAGGAACTATAGGTTCTTATGCATTCATTTCCTTTTAAGAACTGTAGCATTGAAAAGTAATAGATTGTTATGAATAATGCTGCAGTTGTAGCAATCTATAGACTTGCTGTATGGTTGGTTAGTTCATACAGCAGAAACTATTTCAATACAATCTGATTTTGTATGCCTATTTTGTGCATGCTGCTGTAAAACTCTGTGAGCGAATTCAAACATTCAGTCCTTGATCTGATACAATTATCATTTGTGTACCACCTTGATTTTCATGTGGGTTTTAGGGACAGGGTGGGGATTTCTTTATGTGAAATTCGATTGACATATAGATTGCAATTAACTTTGAAATTCAACAAGGTTTTAAAATGTGATTTTTAAAGTGGAAACACTCAAACCACCTATCCTCACATAACGCTGGGCCTTTGCAGTATAAAGATAATTTCTTCATCTTATTGTTTGTGTTGGTTCTAAAGTGTTTCTATAACAAGAATAATAGCCCATTCCTGATATTCTGTGACATAATTATGTCATAATATAAGCTTTTTTAAAGGAAAGGTCCTATACAATGAAAGTTCAATGGCTGACATTTCCAACATATGCAAGACTATGTAACAACTTGCCAGAGTAATTCTGAACCACTCTGGCAAGTTGCCTTATATTATTGCATATGCTTATAACAGTTTTCCAGTACACTCGCATGGTGCTACTTCCCCGTACAGTAGAACTTTTTCCCCATCACTTTACTTTTGGCTCGGCCCTCCAGTTTTCGTTTTTGCACAAGCCCTTGCCCGGCCCTGTCAAATCTGAACATGCCCACTTTTCCTGGCTGCTGATTTACGTGCCAGGAATAACAGTTTAGTGCCTGACTAGGAATGCCCAACCCTGGCTTATAGTTTTAATTTCCCAGCACTTTACTTCCAGCCTGGCCCTACAGCTTTGCTTTACACAAGCCCTTGCCCTGCCCAATCAATTCTGAACATGCTCACTTTTCCAGGCTACTGGTTACAATGTCGGTTGAGGTTTAAAAGATGTTTTTCTTGTTTTGGTTCACTGTTTTAGTTATATCTTACTGTTATATGTTACATGTTTTAAGTATGTTACTTTGTAACTCTTGTTTATGCTGGCTTTGGTCCCCATGTAAGCTGCCCCGAGTCCCTTCGGGAAGATGGTGGCAGGATATAAAAATAAAGTATTAGTATTAGTATTAGTATTATTACCTCTACATAAGAATGACCAACATAAGTATGTTTTAACTTACAAATCATCACTCAGCCTAGAGTAATGTTTTGATATAAGAATGCTGTTTTGACCTACAAACAGTGCAAAAGAGGCCTCTGTGCCCCCTATATCACCTCTAATAGCAGGGCAGAACAAAGCAAAAGAGCCAGAGCAACTCTGACAGAAACTACACCTCCAAGTGATTACTTCCCATTAATGCTCTGGGAGGAGTCCAATCTGGAGACTCCACTCCAGAGATTGCAATCCAACCAGGTGTAGCAGAGCCACAGCCTTAATAGCAAGTACTGTGTGTTTAGCTTCAAGAAGAGAGAGGGGGAAAGAGAGAGGAAGATAGGGAAGGAGGGAGGAAGGCTGGAATTACAGTATGAAGAAAATGATGCTATTTTGCTATTCTGTACACTGGCCAACACACATTTTGCTTCCCTTGACACAGTGGCTAGATAGAACTAAACACTGCCAAACTCTGAATATTTTATACATTATGTGTTATTTATAAATTACATTTTCCTATTTTAAAACACATAGCAAAATTAGAGTGCTTTTTTGGAAGGAGCAGAATGGATTAATAGCATTTCAATTGAAAATTTTGCTTTGAGAGATTAAATTCTTAAGTCAAGGTATCACTGTATTTCAGAAATCCCTCCTCAGAGTCTAACTTTTCCATGAAACCTTTGATCCATCTTAGTATTCCTATTACTGCAACTCTGTCTCTATCAAGGCTAGGCAAGTGTAACTAACATTCATGTTTGATCCATGATGTACTAATACAATGACAAGGCCAGGACTCTAGAATGCTGAATGGAGAAAAGTGTATCCGTGGAATGTTTCAACAAGGTGGAAATTGTTCAGTTGTCCCTACTTCAGGGCCCTCAACCCTCCTATCACAATATGTTGGTCTTCAGGAATGAAAAATACTTCAGAACATTATTGCAGACATTAGAGACCATAGGTAAAATATACAGTAGGTCCTCCACATTTTCAGAGTCAGGACTTGCGGGAAAATAGGGGGAAATGATTTTTTTTAAAAAAAAACCTTCACTTTTTTCACCTTTGGAATCATTTGGTCTTCCAGAGTGGCTCCATGGGCAACATCCAACAGAAGTTGACCAAAGAGTTGCACTGGATGACCTAAAAACACATATTAATCAAACCCATGAATAATCAAATTTGCAAATGTGAAACCCACAAATAAAGATGACTGGCTGTGTTAGCAAATAATCACCACTGGATTGATGATGATGAAAGATATGAATTACTTTCTATATCATCACATCTGTCAGCCAATAGCTAGCATAATTGCATGGGGTGTGGGGGAGATCTGAATGTTTTTTGTGTGCATGTGCATTTTATATTTTCTAACACCCACTACAATCACCATCTGATGCATTTCTGCAGTTCTCAAACTTAAACATGTATCATCAGGCAGTTAAGAATATCATAATTAGCTTTATCAAACAACTAATTTATTCATAGAAAGTTCCTTGATGCTCCGAAGCACTATTTCTTCTCTATAGGGCTAATCTGTCAAATTTGATTCATATTTTATTCATATGTTAATTGTGCTACTTCTGGATAGTTGTGCCTATCTATGACAACAACAACAAAGAAAGAGAAGAGACAGGGAGGGAGGACAAAACATATAGTTAAGAAAGGAATAGAGCCATTTTAAAGGAAGTAGTTCATTATTACTAGACTCTCTTGAATCCAATTCTCTAACGTTTTTCCTTATTCTCCTCAATTATCCCACCTAAATGTGTGCAAACTGGTAAGAAAGCATTATTTAATCCAAACAGTAGGATTTTCAATCACATTTAAAAAGTTCAAAGTATCTTGGTAGATGTAAGAAAGTGAGTGATCATTCCTCCTACTTGTGAAATCAACTTCAGATGATTTGCACAATGTATAAACTCCCACCAAATATCTAAAAATTGCAGCTCATTAAAACAACCTGTATTTAGTTTTTCCCTACTCCTTTTGAGAGTTTCATTTTATTGGAAATATATACTTTCATTATATGTTAGTCCCTGTTCCTACCCTCTCATCCCTTAAACATAGTTTACTAGTGCCTGGATTCCTATGAAGTGACCTTCACACAAACATCTCTTACATTGTAAGTTCAATTTAATCAGTCCAAGGAAGCATCAAGTCAAACATAGCAGACTGGTATAATGGCTTATATTTAACTAAATGCTTAGCAACTTCTTTTGGCAGAATGCCCCTCCCCCTCCCCAAAACCACCAATAACTCAGAAACATCAGTAAATTGGGTCTCCTTCTCTCCATGCAGTTAATACATAATAAAGTAGATAGCGGAACAAGGTTACAATTGGGACAATAGTATCACAACTGTTGATGACGTTCCCATCAGGTTTTGATGGGTTGGACCAGGAGAAAATATGTAATGAAGTACTTAGTTAAGTATAAACTAATACAGGATTCTGGCTAACATAATTATCTTTAATACCTTGTGTGTTTGTGTGCCTAACAAAATGACCTTTAAAAGAAACACACAACAGAATTTATCATTACCATCACAGATCAGACACAACCCAGATGGTTGCAAGGAAATTCAAAAATAAAACTACTTTGAAGTACAAAAATTCCTGCATACTGGTATATATACTGGGATTTGGAAGTAGAACAGCCAGTATGAGATCAAGACTACGAGCATTCACTGGAAATGAAATGCATCACAGTGGGGTTTAACCAGCTTACCTTTGATAGAATATGATAAATTACAAAACTTGGCAACCTGCAGAATAGATTCTTTGGAAGAATCTGATAGAAGAAATGAAATGGAAAAGGGATCAGATTTGCCTGGGAACCTAGTTCTATCAACCAGCACCGAATATTCTTATAATACAAGTGATGTAACGGAATACAATCCACCATTTAAACCGTGCTTCACTGCCAAGGGCAGATACACTGTACATAAGGGTTTCATAACTCCTTTACAATAGAGCAAATGGCAGAGTGTTAAAATGGACCAGAGTAATGTATTTAGGAATACTGAAATTGAAAAGGTGATCAGTTGAAACAAATTTCTTGCTATGGATGCCTGCTAAGGGTAATGTTGGATTTTGGCTCTGTCATCCTGCAGAACTACATCTTGGAACCCAAGTACACATTTCTGTTTGTTGTTGTTTATTCATTCAGTTGCTTCCAACTCTTTCTGACCTCATGGTTATAGTTTCTTTTTAATATACTGTACTTCAACAGGTGGTGCAAATTTGTCAGTTAGGATCATGGGAGGTAAATTGGAAAGAGTCACATTTATTTTAAGTCAGTAACTGAATATTTAGAACTAAGCTTATGCTTCCAGCAGTGCTATTCCATATTCCATTCTAAGCAGAGCATTTGAAACACAAGATGGAAATCCAAAATACCACACAAAAAGTAGCTTGTGCCACTCCTAGGAGTTGAAAGCCCCTACAAATATATAATTGAAAACCATAGAACATTTAATGTATTACTGTAGCCTGGAATATATTTATCGTAGATGGAGTTTCCCTTGGAGAGAAAAAAACCTATAAATAGCAGCAACTTTGGGGATTTGCAATAATGCATAGACCCAGGCAGCCTTTGTCCTGAGAGATCAGACCTAGTCCATTCCCCTCCTAACTGAGCCAGAATACAATGGCCCTCACTATATGGCACAAATTAGGAAGGGAATTTTTAAGAAAGACATCTATCCCACTATTGCCTTTCTCACAGAGTCTTGGGATTATGGGATGCATGGCACTTGAACCAACCTTACTGGATTTCATGTGGGCGGTGTTTTAGATTTTCTAAAAGGCTATTGGAATACATGCAAGGCTTCAGGATAGTAATGCTTTTTAGGGGGTTATGTTGTTGTTGTTGTTGTTGTTACTATTATTATTATTAAACTTTATTTATACCCTGCCACCATCTCCCCTCAGGGATTTGGGGCAGCTAACATGAGGCCAGGCCCAAAAAATACAACAAATAAATGAAATACATACAGCAAAATAATAAATAAAATAAAATAAAAAATAATATAATATACAACAATAAAAACAATAACATACAAATAGTAAAAGAAAATTAACACAGTGGGATATAATACCAGGCATGAAGTAAAATAACAATTAAGGGCAAGAAAAACATCAAAGTGGGCTAGGTCAGATGCAAGGATAAAAACAGGGGACATAGGGCGGGATAGAAAAACTGGAGCGATTTACCTGGTGGGAGGAACAGGAGGGACAAGCTATGGAGTTTAATTACCCACTTGGAATAAGGAGAAGTGCATCAAGATGATGAGTATATGAGGGGACGGTCATGGTATGGGGATTGTTGTTCATTCATCAATCATATTCTTATATCCTGCCACCACCTCCCCAAAGAGACTCAGGGCAGCTTACACGGGGACCAAAAACAAAAAACAAAAATAAATAACAACAAAAAACAAAAAAATATGGCATAATTAAAATACATTGTATTTCAATAATTAAAACAATGAAAACGAACAACAGACATCATAAAATATAAGAACAACAATAACCATCAACCAGTAGACAAGAACAGAGGACGGGGCAAGGGCTAGTGCAATACAGCTGTAAGGGTGGGGCAGGTAATAAAATGCTACAAGGTCAAACAATTAGTTAAGACTAGGGGGGCCTAGTCAATAGATAAACCAATTAATCAAAGGCACATTTAAACACCCATTTTCAGGTCTTTACGGAAGGTGGGCGCTAATCTAATCTCCCTAGGGGGAGAGTTTCAGAGCCAAGGGACCACCACCGAGAAGGCCCTCTCCCTCATACCTACCAACTTTGTTTGTGACAGAGGTGGGAGCAATAGAAGGGACCCCCCTCCCCCCCGCCCCCGACTGGTGTTAAAGCCTGTGCAGGTTCATAGGGGTAGATGCAATTGTGAAGATAGACACCCAGAGTTCATACTGAGAAAAAACTAAAATGTCCAGCAAGGCTGATGAATAAACCCAGCGTTTATACTGAGAAAATAAAATTTCCAGCCAGGCTGATAAATATATTTTGATTTTAGAATAATGCATTTTGTAGATATTATATTTATTGCTACACTGCTGGTGTATTTAATTTATTCATTACATTTATATTTATATTGTACCTTTTGTTTAAGTACCTTAAGGTGAAATGCATTTCAATTTCATAAATGAACCCAATAGTGTGTGCTATGTTAAGATAGTGACTCACCTAAATCCATGTGCTGCTCTTACTTAAAATTCACAATCTAAGCAATTTTGCATCCTCCTTTTTATGAACAAATATGTAAACTGTGTTCCATTGAGCAGTGTGTGAACATGTTCTAGTTTCAATTCCTCCTTGGAAATCATTGGATTCAGATAGAAGCAAGCTCTCTTGAGCACTTTGCTAAAACAGAGCAATGATTCAGGAAAGTTTTCTCAAAAATAAACTAACCTAATATGATGTAAGAGCTCAAAGTGTTTTAGCTCTTGATGGAAAATGTGTGAATGAAATATTCTATTAGTGATTTCAATGAAATCAGAGCAATGTTATTTCTTCAGTGTGAGCTGGGTTTCTTGCTTGAAAGGCTTGCTTTCTCTCTAATGAAAAACTTTTTAAGAACAAAAGCATCTACATTCAGTGTAGAACTTTGTCAATGAGCCCAGCTTCTCTCCACTGCTGTTAGCTATTTTGAGTGGGAAAATGCCTTGTTTTTAACCTCCTGGCACCCCACTCTGCTGAATGCTAATAAGGAAACAAAAACACATGCTTTTATACGGTGTACCTACCTCAAAATTGTCAATGGAATTAACAAAATTTGCAAGTGAGACTGTTCTGAAAAAAAACCCCATGATCTTTCTACATTTGTGTTTAGTATTGCATTTTACCCTGATAGGGAATGCAGCAAGAATGCTTTGCCTATAAAATCAATTGGATCTCAAATAGTAACCCTATAACTATAGCTAATGATGTTAATATTTCCCATTCACATTTTGATTACAATGTTTCTTCACTTTATAAAAGCTCATATTTCTGATGTTACAACTGGGTCTTTATTAAGCTGAATTTTTCAGAGTTAAAATATTTCACCTAGCTATGTGAACTGGGTGAGAGGAGAATCTGTATTCCACAAGATAAGTTAACTGTAGTCCCATTACATAAAATAATTGCATCTTGGCAGCTAATGATTGTTATTCCTAAGAGTCTCACTGGCATTTATATCATAAGCTTCTGATTCACAATTAAGATGGCTCGTTAGAAGCCTGAGTGCACAGCAGCATGGTTTTCAGTTGACTTCAACATGCTGAGCACACACAACTTGGAGGAATGAATAGAATTTGTCTTGTACCTGATTTCCTTGATAATCAGGAGCCACTTCCTTGACCACTGTAATAAGAACATGGATCCAAAGGTAATAAAGACTATGACTGTTATCCCAGTTATCAATGCAATTATCTCATTAACAAATAAAATCTAGGTCCATTGTGACATGTGAAAAAATCAGAGAAACACATACTTCTATATTAAATATTTTGAGTGGCACGGACAGATCAATCCTATTGATGAAAATATGGTGATCTGAGCATGGAAAAACTCCTGTATCCAAGAACCCATTGAACCTGCTGAAAAATAGGAAGTAGCTTAATTCTGCTTATTTTCTTTTTCCCCCCACTTACCAGTGTTTTCTAAACTTTTTATATCTGAAAATCATACACATAACAATGCATTATAATACAAATCATAACATTATATAAATCAATATAGATGACTATTTACAATTTTTGTAACTAAGATACATGTTCAGACAGTTTGTACTTCAAAACAGATACATTACTTTCCCCTTATGTCCCCACCCCAACAAGGAAAGTCCCTTCAATGTAGTTATATAATCCAAGGCCAGTCCTTTTCCAACACTAGCACTGTACAACACAGAAAGGAGGCCTTCTGGAAACCCTTACCATTGACCATATTTTGTAAAACTGGTTGAAGGTCCAAAATGTTTGAGAGCCAAAGATCTCCTGTTTCTATTTTATAAGCACTGTGAAAAACGTTTTACTGTGTGGGTTCCTCCTACACAGTCATTCAAGTTCTACATATGCCATGGTTTTCTAGCTGTAATCAAATCAACAATTACATGGGAAAGTTCTTATAATTCCCTCTCCCCGAGACATGTAGTTGGGGCTTTTAAGTGCAACAGGAGCAATACAACAGGATTTAATTTCTGCCTAGAAACTTCCATCCTCAAAATGAAACACATAAATAGGATCTAAGACAGCTAAATATTCACAACAGGTTTAAAGTGCAACAGAAAATACAATTTGAGTGTTGACAACTATCACAGCATGTCTTTAAAATCTTTCTTACAGTTTCATTAAACTGATGTAGAAATGTAGTTCATGTTTTTGTATTAAACAACATTTTAGGGGAAGAATGAAGCAGCACTCAAAGAAGTGCAACGCTTCAAACAATTTATTCAGATTAGTATTTTACTTGCAAATTCCAGTTCCTGTATTCTTACACCTTTATCTGTGGAATTATTTGACATGTGATCTCATTGCTTTCATGCCTAAATAACTGCCAGAAAGAAATGTGGCATTATTGGGCGAACTAAGATTTTTTATAAAATGTACATTTTTTTGAAAATTAATTTAAAATAATTTTAATGAACTAAATGTTTTGAAGTGTTAATCTAATAAGAATATTTCACCAGTTTCTTCATGACATAGCTATTCTGATTGCAAAAACCTGAAATTTGTTTAAACAGCAAATAAGTAAAATCTGTTTAAACAGCACATTTACAATTGTGCTTCAACCCATCCAGAAATAAATTACTATGTTCTAAATGTTACTTTTAGGGCCCTTTCACACAGACATATAACCCAGAATATCAAGGCAGAATAATCCACAATAGCTGCTTTGAACTGGGTTATCTGAATCCACATTGTCACATATCCCAGTTCAAAGCAGATAATGTGGGATTTTATTCAGCTATGTGGAAAGAGCCTTAGTCTCCACTAGAGTTGATCCATTGAATCAATAAGATTTACATAAATGTTAGCTTTAACAATAAACAATTGATTCATTTTGGTCTTGTTAAGATGAGCAATTAAATTTAGGCTTTGTTACTTACTTGGCCTAAAATTAAAATTTTGTAATGTAATTATAATACAAGCATTTAACCTTCCAGGAAAACTCTTCCATAGCCATTAAACTGATAAACATTTGTGTTTAGACTAGAGACCCCTATGTACATTTATTCTTATTTTTAATATTCTTCATACAGTAACTTCATCTATCATCTATTTAATATCCCATTTTTCTCCTTGTAGAGCAGTGGTTCTCAACCTTCATAATGCTGTGACCCCTTAATACAGTTCCTCATGTTGTAGTGACCCCAATCGTATTATTTCATTGCTACTTCACAACTGTGATTTTGCTATTGTTATGAAGCATAATGTAAATATCTGATATGCAGGATGCATTTTCATTCATTGGACCAAATTTGGTACATATACCCAATACGCCCAAAGGGAGGGCGAGATTGATGTTGTCATTTGGGAGTTGTAGTTGCTGGGATTTATAGTTCACCTACAATCAAAGAGTATTCTGACCCCCTCCCCAATGTTGGAATTGAACCAAACTTGGGATACAAAATTCCATGACCAACAGAAAATACTGGAAGGGTTTGGTGGGCACTGACGTTAAGTTTTGGAGTTGTAGTTCACCTACATCCCGAGAGCACTGTCAACTCAAAACAATGATGGATTTGGACCAAACTTGGCATGAATATCAATATGCCCAAATGTGAATGCTAGTGGAGTTTGGGAAAATAGACTTGACATTTGGAAGTTGTAGTTGCTGGGATTTATAGTTCACCTACAATCAAATAGCCTTCTGAACTCCACCAAAGATAGAATTGGGCCAAACTTCCTTAACACACACACCCCATGATCAACAGAAAATGCTGTGTTTTCAGATGGTCTTTGGCGACCCCTCTGACAGTCCCTCATGACCCCTCCAGGGGTCCCGACCCCCAGGTTGAGAAACACTGTTGTAGAGGATCCAAGGTGATCTATAATATATAAATTCCCTTTTATACTATGATATGCATTTATATATACAGTATAACATTGTATTACGCTATAGTGTACAGCATTATATACAACTGTATACCATACATAGCAATAACTTGTGTGTTTGTGCATATATATACATATATGCCTTGTTCTCAAGAGCCAATCCATCACAAATTAATAAAACATTTTCTTCAAATCCTCATGTAGCCATAACATTCACCATACGATCTTTTATCATTAATTTCTATATATTTTCATCAATTATTATTTGTATAGCAATAACAATAATTTCATTAGTGTCATCATGAAATGTTGTCTAGTACTCTTATATGCTAAAAAATGTCATACTTACATCTTTTGAAATAATTTTCTTAACACCACCTGCCTTATTTTTTTACAACTCTCTTGTATGCCATCTCTTGAATTAGAAATGGAGTATCACAAAGGAAATGCTAAAGAATGCTCAAAGTTTTGTACAGTGGCAGTTATTTCTCATGCCAGTAAGGTAATGCTCAAGATCCTGCAAGGTAGACTCCAGCAATACATAAAGAGAGAGTTGCAAGATGTACAAGCTGGGTTTAGAAAAGGCAGAGGAACGAGAGATCAAATTGCCAATATGCGCTGGATAATGGAGAAAGGCAGGGAGTTTCAGAAAAACATCTTTTTCCATTTTATTGATTATTCTAAAGCCTGTGCATGGATCACAATAAATTGTGGCAAGTCCTTGGTGGAATAGGCACACAAAATCACCTTGTCTCTCTCTCCTGAGGAATCTGTATAATGACCAAGTAGCAACAGTAAGAACTGACCATGGAACAGCAAATTGGTTCAGGATTGGGAAAGGGTTGTATACTCTCACCCAACCTATTCAACTTGTATGCAGAACACATCATGCAATGTGTGGGGCTTGATGAATGCAAGGCTGGGGTTAAAATTGCTGGAAGAAACATTAACAACCTTAGATATGCAAATGATATCACTTTGATGGCCAAAAGCAAGGAGGAGCTGAGGAGCCTTCTAATCAAGGTGAAAGAAGAAAGTGCAAAAGCTGGGTTGCAACTGAACATTAAAAGAAAAACAAGATTATAGCAACAAGAATTATTGATAACTGGCAAATAGAGGGAGAAAATGTGGAGGCAGTGACAGACTTTGTATTTTTAGGTGCAAAAATTACTGCAGATGCAGACAGCCAGGAAATCAGAAGACATTTACTTCTTGGGAGGAGAACAATGACCAATCTCGATAGAATAGTGAAGAGTAGAGACATCACACTGGCAACAAAGATCCACATAGTAAAAGCAATGGTATTCCCCGTAATAACCTACGTATGTGAGAGCTGGACCATAAAGAAGGCTGAGCAAAGGAAGATAGATGCTTTTGAACTGTGGTGTTGGAGGAAAATTCTGAGAGTGCCTTGGACCACGAGAAGATCCAACCAGTCCATACTTCAGGAATTAAAGCCCAACTGCTCATTGGAGGGAAGGACAGTAGAGGCAAAGATGAAGTACTTTGACCACATAATGAGAAGACAGGAAGGCTTAGAGAAAACAATTATGCTGGGGGGAAAGGAAGAGGGGCTGACCAAGGGCAAGATGGATGGATGGCTTGACCCTGAAGGAGTTGGGGGAGGTGATGGCTGACAGAGAGCTCTGGCATGGGCTGGTCCATGAGGTTACGAAGTGTCGGAAGTGACGGAACAAATAAACAACAGCATTCAGAACCTAGGGTGGCAATACAAGTCAAGAGGGAGATATGGTGATGGCAGGGTCATGTGCCCTTATAGAGGAAGTGTGAAACTCAGGCCCCTTCTACACTGCTATATAAAATCCAAATTATCTGCTTTGAACTGGATTATATGGCAGTGTAGATTCAGATAGTCCAGTTCAAACCAGATAATGTGGATTATCTGCCTTGATAATCTGGGTTATATGTTAGTTAGAAGAGGCCTCAAACTGAAAAATTCTTTTTAAAGAGGCTATGCGCTCTGGTGTCTTGACATTGGCACAAAATGTCTAGGCTTTTCTGATAGATCTTTGGACTTTTATGTTGGTGAGAAAGTGTTGGGTGCTTATTATTTTTATGATTATATGGATAATTTATTTTTCACTTCTCATCAATCCGGACTCTCTAGGATGATGTACTACAAATAAAAATATTTCTAAATTATAAAGAAATAAAACTGATTTAAAAGATTAGAACAGTCTAGAACTTTTTTAATGTCTTATTTACTTACTTATCTATATAAAAGTAAAAGTATGTTTGTCTTCGTTGGTTTGTACATGGCTTGATGGATCTGGACCAAACCTAGCACAAATGCTTTTCATTATCCAACGTAAAAGAATTGTGCCGTTTTATCTACATAGAAATGATTAGCTATTGGCCTGTACTTATGTATGTAGTTAGAAAGGATTCACACCTGTACTTATGTATGTAGTTAGAAAGGATTCACACCTATAGCACAGCACTGAAAGCCACAGTTGGGACATCCACTCGATAGGAAGTAAACAATTTCATGAAGATTTATATTTCAGAAGATGTGAGAGTTGTGCAGCTAGTTCTAAGGCTGAAAGACTGTGACTCCAAAAATAGGCTGGGTGAAGGAACACAGGTAGAAAGGAGTAAAGGAAGCGAAGGAGATAAAGAAGGGAAGACAAAGTAATAAAGAAAATGTGGGGAATATATATATAAGGGAAGCAAAGCAAGAAAGGAAGGAAGAAAAGAGAAAGGAACAAAGTACACAAGTGAAAGGGAGAGAGGAAAGAAGGAGCCACAAGAAATGCAAACTCTGACAACATTGAGTATACAGTATATTCTAATTTTACAGTTAAAACAGAAAGGTCTTCCATAGTCTTAAGGATTGACTGTCATCTGAACTGTACCTGTCTGAGCTGCATGACACAAGCACAAAAAGAACAGTCAGCCTACATTCTTTCAAAGAAGGCTTCACAGCCAGGGTGCCATTACAGAGAAACCCATTTCACATGTATTCTCCAACCTACCACCTTTAAGTGGTGGGGCAATCTCAAATTTTGGACAAGGTCATGTGGCAGGAACTGAAGTCAAAATATTCTGGCCTCATTCTATTAAAGGCTTTGTAGGTTAAAACTATTATCTTGAATTTAGTTTGGAAGGAAGTAGGAAGCAATACCGATGTTATATAGTCTTTATAAAAAACATTCCACCACATTTTGGGATGGCTCCAGATGAACTGTTTGACTTACAAAAAGACTGGAATTGGATTGCCAACGCTTGCTCTAAAACTGCATTTGTTAAAGAGACATTAGAAACTGGCTGATAATCATATAGAGTGGTGGGATCCAGTATGTTCTCATCAATAGTAATTGTGTTCTTCCCTATTTTAAAGAAACTGAAACACAGATCTCTTTCAAAGAAGCATATATAACTTATTGTTGTTATTATTATTATATTTCTTACCCACTTCTCCTTATGACTTGAGGTGGGTTACAGCATAGTTCAAACACATGAACATTGTAAAAATTCTATAAATACCCATATTAAATGCATTTCTATAGTAGATACCTATTAAAACATATTTCTATATATATATATATATATATATATATATATATATATATATATATATAATAGAAATATGTTTTAATAGGTATCTACTATAGAAATGCATTTAATATGGGTATTTATAGAATTTTTTACAATGTTCATGTGTTTGAACTATGCTGTATTTATATATATACTAGCTGAACCCGGCACGCGTTGCTGTGCCCTATTTAGGAGATGTGAGGAAGTGTGGGTATGTTAGGGTTGGTAATGTTGTGACAATGTGTTTTGTGTGTGTATATATGTGTATGTGTGTGTATGTATGTGTATGTATGTTTGTGTGTCTGTGTGTGTGTCTGTATGTGTATGTGTACGCATGTGTGTGTCTGTGTATGTATTTGTGTATGTATGTGTATATTTGTTTGTATGTATTTGTGTGTGTATGTGTATGCATGTGTGTGCGTACGTTTGTGTGTGTGTATGTATGTGTCTGTGTATGTACACTTCCCCTATCTTTCCCCCTCCTCTCTCTGTCTGATTTCCCCTTCTGTCTCTCGCTTCCCGTCCCTCTCTGTCTCACTCTCCCCTCTCTCTCCCCCCCCCATCTCTCTCTCTCTGATTCCCCCTTATCTTTCCTTCCCCCTCTCTCTGTCTTAGGCCTTCCCCTCTATCTCTCAGTCCTCTCTCTCGCCCTGCCTCCCGCCCTGGCGCGCATGGGGAGGTAGGGCCGGAGAACGGCGGTCCGCCCTCCGCCGCTCTCCCGCGGTTGCTGTGGCGGCGCCAAAGAAGGTAAGCCCGAGCTTACCTTCTTTGAGGCGCGGTCGCTGCATCCGCGGGGGGCGGCGGCGGAGGGCGGATCGCCGATCACCGGCCCTGTCTCCCGCCCTGGCGCGAATGGGGAGGCAGGGCCGGAGATCGGCGGTCCGCCCTCCGCCGCTCTCCCCGCGGTTGCTGCGGCGGCGCCTCAAAGAAGGTAAGCCGGGAGCTTACCTTCTTTGAGGCGCGGTCGCTGCATCCGCGGGGGGCGGCGGCGGAGGGCGGATCGGCGATCTCCGGCCCTGTCTCCCGCCCTGGCGCGAATGGGGAGGCAGGGCCGGAGATCGGCGATGCGCCCTCCGCCACGCTGCCCGCGGTTGCTGCGGCGGCGCCTCTAAGAAGGTAAGCCCGGGAGCTTCCCTTCTGTGAGGCGCGGTCGCTGCATCCGTGGGGGCGGCGGGGAGGGCGGTTCGCCGATCTCCGGCCCTGCTTCCCGCCGTGGCGCGCATGGGGAGGCAGGGCCGGAGATCGGCGATCTGGCCTCCGCCCGTGCCCCAGGTTGTTGCATCAGCGGCGCCTGAAAGAAGGTAAGCCCGGGAGGTTACCTTCTTCCAGGCGCGGTCGCTGCAACCGCGGGGGACAGGGTGAGTGGGGAGAGAGGGAGACGGGATGGGTTGGTGTGTTGAGGGGGAGGGGGTTTTGGAGTGCGCCTGCACAATTGCTCTCCCTGTGTTCTTCGCTCGCGGCCAGCGCAGACCGGGAGCCAATGGGCGGTTTTTGGGGGCTGAATTTGGGGGTTAGAAGGTAGGAAGGTGGGTTTTTTGTGCCCTATAGGTACCTAGTGGTATGGAGAAATGTATTTGGTGGGTTTTGTGCCTGAGGGGGCAATAGTTTTCCGTCTATACCAGTCATCCCACGACCACTCTCATTTTTTATATATATATATATATATATATATATATATATATATATATATATATATAAAATACATAAAACAGAGATTAAAACACAGGACACAAATTGTTGTTATATTAATTTATACCACACTCTCAACTATTATTGGAACACAAAGTGGCTAATGTTGCTCTAGTTGTTTACTCAAGGACTTCTTGTCCTCAGATCCCCAGAAAACCCAAGCTTGTTGTCCCCAACCAAGCAAATGACCCTTAGGAGCAATTGTATCTGTCATTGACCCATTCTACAGATCACGAAGAAAAGAACGCCAAACACAGAAGTAGCTATTCCAAATCAAATAAGTCTATTTCTTGGTATATTTTCTTTCAGTCGTCATACAAGTACGGTTGCAGTGGAAACAAAATCATGTCGATTGCATTCGCAAGTCTCAAAATTATAATCTTCCCAAGGAGTCAAGGTCTCCGGGTTGTCCAAATAATTAATTTTTTCAATGATATATTAATAGCATATAGTTCATAAGGTGGTCAACCCAGATTGGTCGACGGTCTAGCAGTTTCCGCCATCTTGGCTTCGTCGGACCTTCAGACCAATGCTCCAAGAAATAAAGTTTCCAAAGTGATCCGGTAAATGTCTATAAGAAGTGAAATAATACAGTCCATCATAAATATATACATTGTATCCCTATCTTATAATATATACTCAAACGTTCAAGGAGAACTAACAGAAGTATAGGCTGCATACATACCAAATATATAATCAACAATTCTCTCGGTTAATACCATCAACAATCTTGCCGGACAGGGAATGGAACTCAAAAGCACTTATTATAAGCTATAGTATACTACATGTTTAACAGAGTTAATTTACAACAAGACTTCACCAATTGTTAAACGATCATTAAGGCCTGATTGCCTCATGCTGGGTTTCAGGGTTGCTTCAGTTCCCAGTTTGACGATCCAAAAGCCTCACGTTGTAAGAGTTTGGTCTTAATGTCAGTGAATGGGGTCGGTTTGATTCTTTCTAAAACTACTACCTTGAAGTCCTCAAAATGGTGTTGTTCCTTAAAATGACAGTATAGTATTGAATTTTCATTTTTTGTGCGGAAGCGTGAGCGATGTTCTGAAATTCTTGTCCGGAGTTCCCTTCCCGTTTCCCCAATATAAAGTCTATTGCAACCACATTTTAAACAATATATTAAATTCTTTTAGCAAAGGTTGCCCATGTGTGTAACTTTATGGTAACCCCATTATGTGGGCTGGTGATTGAATCCTGTGTATCTATGTGTTTGCAGATCGAACATCTTCCGCATCTATTTGTATGGTTGGGAACGGTTAACTCCGGAATGATCTTGGGGCGGTGATCCGCATGAATCAACATTTGTTTTATACTCCTTGTCTTTTTGAAGGCAACGATGGGGGGTCTCTCTAATCCCGGGATCGAGTCTATTAAAGGCCAGAAATTCTTTACAATTTTGGTAATTTCTTTGGAGTGGCGCGTATAAGTGAGGGGCCAAGCAGGGCGGTTTAGTGCTTTAGGCTTTCTTTGTACCAGTAGGTCTTGTCGTGATGTAGCCGTGGCCTTCCTGTGTGCATGTTCCAAAATCTTATGGGGGTATCCTCTTTGAGTTAATTCTCTTTTTAGTAAGGATGCTGATGCCTCAAAATCAGCCAACTCTTTATACGAATGTCGATCTAACACTGGCGAGAACTGTTATCTTCAAACTTTTAGACTCTAGACCCAGGCCACATTGTCCCCCCACTGCCTTCCTCATAGAATTGCTTGACTTTATTTTCGATTATAATTATTTTCAGTTTGATGGGGAACACTACTTACAGCAATTCGGAATTTCAATGGGGCTCTCAGCAGCGCCATCTATTGCCAACATTTATATGGCAGCACTGGAAGAGGAACACCAGACTGGAAATGTTAAAACTATACCCATTAGACAATACTACCGGTATATAGATGATGTGTTCTTCCTCATGGGGGACACTGGCAAAATAGAGGATATCTCACATTACTTCAACTCATGGAATGAACATATTGAATTTTCTTTTAAAACCTCAAAAAATGCCATTGACTTCTTGGATGTGACCATATTCGTGGAAAATGACAAAATCAAAGTAAAAAACTTCATCAAACCTACAAAAAAGAATGCATTTTTGCACTATAGCTCCTTCCACACCCAGGCCCTCAAAAATAATTTACCCTACTCCCAGCTCCTAAGGCTGAAGAGGAATTCATCCAACTTGGCTGATTTTGAGGCATCAGCGTCCTTACTAAAAAGAGAATTAACTCAAAGAGGATACCCCCATACGATTTTGGAACATGCACACAGGAAGGCCACGGCTACATCACGACAAGACCTGCTGGTACAAAGAAAGCCTAAAGCACTAAACCGCCCTGTTTGGCCCCTCACTTATATGCGCCACTCCAAAGAAATTACCAAAATTGTAAAGAATTTCTGGCCTTTAATAGACTCGATTCCGGGATTAGAGAGACCCCCCATCGTTGCCTTCAAAAAGACAAGGAGTATAAAACAAATGTTGATTCATGCGGATCACCGCCCCAAGATCATTCCCAACCATACAAATAGATGCGGAAGATGTTCGATCTGCAAACACATAGATACACAGGATTCGATCACCAGCCCACATAATGGGGTTACCATAAAGTTACGCACATGGGCAACCTGTGCTAGTAAGAATTTAATATATTGTTTAAAATGTGGTTGCAATAGACTTTATATTGGGGAAACGGGAAGGGAACTCCGGACAAGAATTTCAGAACACCGCTCACGCTTCCGCACAAAAAATGAAAATTCAATACTATACTGTCATTTTAAGGAACAACACCATTTTGAGGACTTCAAGGTAGTAGTTTTAGAAAGAATCAAACCGACCCCATTCACTGACATTAAGACCAAACTCTTACAACGTGAGGCTTTTTGGATCATCAAACTGGGAACTGAAGCAACCCTGAAACCCAGCATGAGGCAATCAGGCCTTAATGATCGTTTAACAATTGGTGAAGTCTTGTTGTAAATTAACGCTGTTAAACATGTAGTATACTATAGCTTATAATAAGTGCTTTTGAGTTCCATTCCCTGTCCGGCAAGATTGTTGATGGTATTAACCGAGAGAATTGTTGATTATATATTTGGTATGTATGACAGCCTATACTTCTGTTAGTTCTCCTTGAACGTTTGAGTATATATTATAAGATAGGGATACAATGTATATATTTATGATGGACTGTATTATTTCACTTCTTATAGACATTTACCGGATCACTTTGGAAACTTTATTTCTTGGAGCATTGGTCTGAAGGTCCCGATGAAGCCAAGATGGCGGAAACGGCTAGACCGTCGACCAATCTGGGTTGACCACCTTATGAACTATATGCTATTAATATATCATTGAAAAAATTAATTATTTGGACAACCCGGAGACCTTGACTCCTTGGGAAGATTATAATTTTGAGACTTGCGAATGCAATCTACATGATTTTGTTTCCACTGCAACCGTACTTGTATGACGACTGAAAGAAAATATACCAAGAAATAGACTTATTTGATTTGGAATAGCTACTTGTGTGTTTGGCGTTCTTTTCTTCGTGCTTTTTGGATTACTCCGAGAACTAACGCCCTTAGATTCCATTCTACAGATCAGACAACACATAAACAGAATTGTCAGCTCTAGCAGCTAAATTTTGCCCCATGTCTGAATATATTTTCTTTATTTTACCTATTCATTTCTACTTCTGTATTGCTATGACATTCTTTTCTTTGTTGTTTTACAATGTATTTAGATTTTAAATTTGTGATACTCCATTTCTAATTCAAGAGGTAGGATACAAGAGAGTTGTAAAAAATAAATAAGGCAGGTAGTGATAAGAAAATTATTTCAAAAGATGTAAGTATGACATCTTTTAGTATATAAGAGTACTAGACACCATTTCATGTATCTCAGAGCCTTTTAAGAGGCACAGAAGTGTAGAGCTCACAATTCCATTGAAAATAATGCATTATTGATAAGTCATCCACATTGTATATCAGTGGAACCTAAGTGGACTCAGTAAGAGAACAGATTCTAATGTCTTTATTGTGAGAAAGGTAATTTGAGAAAAACACACAGCTATTGTGAAGATTTATAATTATTTAATTAACCTACTTCACTGTCTTTGAAATGTGATAGCTGTAAATGCAAGTGGCAGATCAGACTTGGCCAGTATAGGAAGCAAGACCAAGAAAGTACTCTTTGGGAATGAACATCCATTAACAGGATAGAGGCTTCTGCAACTGTCACTTAATAACTACGGGTGAAAAAGGAAGACACTTCTACTTTCATACAAGATTTGTTTTCTACTCCTTGTCACAATGAAAGAAATAACAGCATTATTAAATCTGAATTGCAACATCAATAAAAGAATTCAGAAAGAAAACCTAGCTAATAGGCAAGACAACATGTCACATGTCAACTATTGATCTGTTTGCTCATGGCTAGCTGGCTGCCTTCTACATTAAACTATGTGAGATCTTTATGCAAGCCTTACCCACTTCCCTTATCATCATTCTGGATTAGAGAATAATCTCACATATCACAATGAGAAAGCTCAAAAAAATGCTCAAAAATTACATTTTACATCTTGCTGTTTCAATTTAAAATTTAGAAATTACATCATGATAAGTACAGCATACAGCTGAATTTTTAATATCAACATGCCAAGTGAGTATCCACAAATTGAAGTTAGGAGCACATACATTTCTAGCTCAGAGTGTACTTTGGAAGCTCTGATGGCTTTGGTCCAAATAGGGTGGGTGAAAGGAAATTCATTCAAGAATATTTGTGAGGCTGATTGGAGGAAAATACCTTTCACTTCCTTCTAGCATCCAGAATCTGCAAATGAACCAACTGACTAAAAAGCTTTCTAAAGATTTGGGTAAGGTGGAGGAAAGCACCAGATAGACAGATTAATGCTTCCTATCAGTTTGTTTGATTTCCAGTATTAACAGGAAAACTGATTCTTATGACAATGTTGCATTTTTGTATGATTTGTAGTGTAAATATACCTGTGAAAAGAACTGAAAGAATATTTCTGCTCTTGAGATTTTCCCCCCCGAATCTCACCAAGACTAGATATAGATCATCGGGCATTTCATAATTGCATGCATGCAAGGATGAATAACTACTGTAGCTTTCTCCATACTATAGAAGAAAATATTGTGTAATGTTCTCTCCACATTTAAATGTTCTGCGCGCGCATGCACGCAGGCACACACACACACACACACACACACACAAGAAACCTAATTTCCCCGCATAGAAATGCTCCAGAATACTGCAGGAAAGTATTCTGAAAGAGAGTTGTGCAAAAGTCTCACTGCTGTTTTATTATTTCTGGTTGGGTTTTCTGACTGTCTGGAAAACCATTTTCTGACAGGGAAATGAATAATAGAGAATATTCTTTCAATCCTTAAACAAGATTGTATTGCAGGCATTTCAAAGATTAATAGAAACATAGAATCTTACAGTTGGAAGGGTCCACGAGGGCCCTGTAGTCCAACATGAGGAATACACAGCTACAGCACCCTTCAAAGATAGCTCCAAAGCTAGAGAGTCCACCCCAGACCAATCCATTTCATCACTAAAAACCTGTTACAGAAAAAAAAACCTTCCTAATGTTTAGGTGCAATCTTCTTTCTTGCAATTATAATCTAGTCTCTGGAGGAGCAGAAAACAACCTTCTACATAACATTCCTCTATATATTTAATTATAATTATTAGGCATGGTTAGGTTCATTCGGAATCTTCGTAATTCGGAATAAATTCAGAAATATTTCCTTTTTGAAGCGATTTTGAAGTTTTTAAGGAAACTGAAAGTTCCTTTGCCCTTCCAAAGCTTTTTCCGCCATTTCACTTACGAATCAGTAAATGATTCAGCTTTCCCCCCACTTCTGTTCCCTGGCCTCAGTTCAAGCCAGAGAAGCCTTCTAAACCAGTGTGGATGGATTCCTTTTCTTTCCTTTCCCTCCCGCATCAGCGAGAGAAATGGTTTTAACCAGTGTGGATGGGATGGATCCACGTCAGTTTAAATCTGTGTGGATGGATTCCTTTGCTTTTCCTCCCCCCTCCCGAGTCAGTCTTAAGCGAGAAAAGTGGTTTAACCAGTGTGGATGGGATGGATCCACATCAGTTTAAACCAGTGTGGATTGATTCCTTTCCTTTCCCTCCTGGCTCCCAAGTCAGTCTTAAGTGAGAGAAGCTGTTTTAACCAATGTGGATGGGATGGATCCGCGTCAGTTTAAATCAGTGTGGATGGATTCCATTCCTTTCTCTCCCACGTTAGTTTAAACCAGTGTGGATGGGATGGATCCGCATCAGTTTAAACCAGTGTGGATGGATTCCTTTCCTTTCTCTCCTGCATTAGTTTAAATCAGTGTGGATGGATTCCTTTCCTTTCTCTCCTGTGTTAGTTTAAATCAGTGTGGATGGATTCCTTTCCTTTCTCTCCTGCTTTAGTTTAAATCAGTGTGGATGGATTCCTTTCCTTTCTCTCCCGCGTTAGTTTAAACCAGTGTGGATAGATTCCTTTCCTTTCCCTCCTGCGTTGGTTTAAACCAGTGTGGATGGATTCTGTTCCTTTCTCTCCTGCATTAGTTTAAGCCAGTGTGGATGGATTCCTTTCCTTTCCCTCCTGCGTCGGTTTAAACCAGTGTGGATGGATTCCTTTCCTTTCTCTCCTGCTTCAGTCTTAAGCAAGAGAAGCGGTTTTAACCAGAGTGGATGTATTTCTTCCCTTTGCTTCCCCCCCCCCTCTTTCTGGAATAAAACAACTACTTTCAAAGTAAATATCACCCAATGAAACAGGAAACTATTAATGAAGGAAGTCTCCGAAGTTTTGAAAAGTTTCAAACTTTTTTTCTGTGAAAATCAGAATTGACTTTAGATCTGAACCACCAGCTCCCCCTACATCTGAAACGGGTTTTGAACCATTTTTTTATCAAACAAGCCTAATACCTATCTAGTATATCATATTTGTATTATTAAGCCTAAATTCACTAGGAGCCAGAAGAATTCTAGACAGAAGTCAGTCACATTGTCAAAAAGAATAAAAAAGGACACTATCTGTGGCTGAAAAGAAAGAGGTATCTCAATGGACAGTTGAAAAGCAAAAGTGTTAGAAATCTAAATGAAACAAACTAGAAAAAGAAAAAAGAACAGGAGACCTTTTACACAAGATCTGGGAAAGCAAAGGGGAATTTAAACAAAGAGTGGGTATTCTCTATGACCATCAGGGACCACATTAGATTAGCAAGTAGTAAGGAAAAGAAGATGGAAACAAAACATGGAAGAATTATATAAAAGGTTCACAGATTCATTTGAGAAAGAATCATATGAAAACGAAACTTCAAGCTAGGTTTGGAAAGAACATTCAAACAACAGATGAAAAGAGTGAGTCAGAAAACCCAAGGAAAATAAACTTGAGCAATACTTCAGGACTTATTCCTTGGTGTACAAAATGCACACACATACATGTGCCAATGAAGGAAAATAGCAATAGCATTTTTCCTTGCAGGAAGTTTAATTTTTCATTTTGTGTACAAAAACCAACATTTATGAAGGAATGAAATACACCCTTTCTTCCCCAGTCTCCACATAATATATTCAAATACATTCCAAACGGAAATATTTTTTTTCAAAAAATGAGCAGTGGGGGAGAAAATTGTTTAAAATGTTATTTCCTGTGATAACAAAATCAATTAAAATGACACTGTGATGTAAAGTTCAGTTATCATCTGATTAGATGGCTGTAACTATATGCTAGTTTTCATGACCTTTGAAATCAGAGTTAAGACAAGGTAAACCACTCAGCAATGGTGACTACTTTAAAGTTTAGATAAAGCACAGCCACCAAATGTCATGCTCATTCAGGAATGGAACCCACCACTTTATATTCCTTTGCTTAATGTTCTAGTCAAACAGTCTTGCCATTGTATAGCTAGAGATATGTCAGGAGAGAATGCTTCTGGAACATGGCCATTCAGCCCGAATAATTAACAGCAACACAGTGATTCCAGCCATGAAAGCTTTTGACGATCCAGATTCATTATGACTAACTGCAACTCATCTCCTTTCTTTAAGTTTTTAAATATTCAATATTAATATTAAATATTTAATATTGAGGTCGTCAAATTAAAGCCAAGAGGGCTATATAAATTAGTAAAGCTGCATCACAAGACTTTTATGCCGACTTACTTAGATGTAAGTAACACTTTGGTTAATTCGAAACACTGCTGGTTTACATTAGCTGCAAAGTTGAGAAAAGTGCCCTTTACCCTTTCTTATCTTCTATGCTAACCTTGGCACAGAAAACCACACTTCACATTTCCCATTATATTCCCCTATTTGCATTCATGGGTTGTGGCAGATGAGTGCATCGGTCACTGGGCCAAGGATAAACAATGACAGTTTTCCATCTGAAGGCCAAGTTAAAATTTATTTTAATGGATCACTGGAAATATATGCACCTTCACCAAGCAGCAAAAGATAAGTCAGGAAATGGTGATACGGATGTCAGTCACCTAGCAAGAAATGACTACATAGGTGTGTGTCTGTGTGTGTGTGTGTGATTGTGTGTGTGAAAGAGAGATGGGATGAAGGAGATAAATTCTAGCTATAATATGTAAAAATGAGAAAACTACAATCAACTTAATTAAACTTGCAAAAATTGCTTGTAAGTAATTTGTCAGAAAAATTCAAGGCATAAGGGGCCAAGGTGATCAAGGATAGTTTCCTGGTGTGAAATGTTCTATATGAATAGCTTTAAATCTTTTTTGAAAAAAAACCTCCTATAAATATGTCTTTCCACATTTTCACTGAACCAAAGTAAATTGGAAAGGAACTAATCTTTTCCTTCCTTAGTACGGTTCTAAAGCACATTGTTAGAGTGCTCTATGCTACTTTAACTGCTATGGCTGTATCCTATAGAACCCAGGGATTTGCATTTTAGGGAGGGATCTTTAGAATTCTTATCCAGAGAGCAATAGAGCCACAGCAAACTATACACACCAGGAATCCATTGACATGGTAGGTGTAGTATTACAATTGTGTAGCATGAAAACCCCATTGGGGCCCTTTCAGGCAGCCCTATACCCAGAATATCAAGGCAGAAAATCCGATGTTATCTGAGTGTGGACTCAGATAACCCAGGGCCCTTCCACACAGCCCGATATCCCAGAATATCAAGGCATAAAATACCACATTATCTGCATGTGGACTCAGAGAACCCAGTTCAAATCAGATTTTTCATTTTTGTGGGATTTGCTGCCTTGATATTCTGGGATATTCTTGGCTTTTCTTTGCGAACGAAGATTTAGGAAGGAGTCATCCCACACTTTGTACAAGCATGTTGATGACTAAAAAGGCCAATCTGAGATAGGCAAGTCCAGTTGCAGAAAGTACAGCAGAAAGTCTCTGTGGGTGATGTTGTTTCCAGCTTGTGGTTCTTTCTGTGTTGTCGTTTCTCGAGACTCGTTCGGCGTGTCTTCTCAAAAGAGGCCGCAGCATTGTGGATAGTGCGTCTCCATTCCTCCCGATGTGAGGCCAGGGTGGACCATAGTGGTGATCAATCTGGCCGAGCCCGAGATGTTGTTTCAGGGAGCCCTTATATCTCTTTTTGGGGCGCCTCTCTTGCGCTGACCTGTGACAAGTTCACCATAGAGTAGTATCTTTGGGAGGTGGTGGTCCTCCATCCTAGAGATGTGCCCTGCTCAGCGCAGCTGTGTTCTCAATAGCATGGCCTCAATGCTGATGATCCCTGCTTGCTCAAGGACAGCAATATTCGTCACATAGTCTGGGATATAGGGCTCTGCAGAAGGGCTCTTGGTGAATCATACGCCACTTCCACACATCTGAATAAAATCCCACATTATATGCTTTGAACTGGAATATATGGCAGTGTGGACTCAGATAACTCAGTTCAAAGCAGATGTTGTGGGATTTTCTGCCTTGGTATTCTGGGTTATATGGCTGTGTGGAAGGGCCCTTAGAATCACCTCTGAGGTCTTATTTCACTCACCTTGCCACCAGTTTCCTCCCCTAGTCAAACAGATGCAGGACTAAAGTAGGGGAGGTAAGAGTTAATCCTCCCTCCCTGCAGTGCACAGACTGCTGACCTCTCAATGTCCATGTATAGTAGTAAAAACATTTGTAATTGCTCTTTTCACATGCCGAGGTTAGCTCCTAACAAGATGTCAACCTCTGGGAAAGCTATGCGAGAATGTATACATGAATAAATAAAATAATGTCACCAATTCCTTTCCCTTACAGACTGTTTTCTGTTTGTTTTTAATATTACAGGCAGTTCCCAAGTTACAGACATCCAACTCACAAGCAACATAGTTTTTTAAAAAATGGGCCAAGACAACAGGAGAAATCTACCCCTTGGAAGGGAAATTCACCCCTGGAAGAGTTATCATGGGGAAAAGTTGTCTCCACTGAAACTTTATCACCAATCTTGTTTCCATAACAAGCCAAATTCTTCAAAGTCCAATTATCACAGGGACAGAAAGTGAGGTGAAATCTTCTGAACAAAGTCACAGATAGCAAAACAAACACCACAAGTTAGTAATCCTATATTTGGCTGGAGTTATTCTTAGAAATGCACCCGTTCTGACTTACATACAAACTCAACTTAAAAAGAAAACTACACAACCTATCTTGTCTCTAACTCGGAGACTGCCTGTACTTACCTTCCTATCAAATTGCTGTCAATGTAAGCCATCCTGAATCCCCCTTCGGGGGTAGAGAAGAGACGGGATATAAATACCAGAAATAAAATAATAAATAAATAAGTTACAATTAAATCCATAGCTTCATGCTTTTCCCCTTTTGGAGTAAACAATGTCTATAAGATTGCAGGCCTGGATCATGGCCTTTTGGCGCCCTAGGCCAAAGGCTCTGCCCCCGCCTCTGCCCCACCCCGGCTCCGCCCCTGCCTCCTCGCCGGCGCGAGGGGGAGGAGGAAGGAAAGCCCCACCCCCGGAGCTGATGCCGGACATGTGCGACAGTGGCCCCAAGGGCAGGGCCTCCCCACAGCTCCTCCTTCCCTCCTAAAGCCACCATGCCGGCCTCAGAAGCGGCCGAAATTGCCCTTTTCAGGCCGGCATGATGGCTTTAGAAGGGAGGGAGGAGCCATGGGGAGCCTCCCCGCGGCTCCTCCCACCCTCCTAAAGCCACCATGCCGACCTGAAAAGGGTGATTTCGGCCGCTTCTCAGGCCGGCATGATGGCTTTAGGAAGGAGGGAGGAGATGTGGGGAGGCCCCGTCCTTGGAGCCACTGCTGCACTTCCTCCTCCTCGCACCGACAAGGAGGCGGGGTGGAGCCAGGGGAGGGCAGAGCCAGGGGTGGGGGCAGAGCCTTTGGAGCCGAGTGGAGCAGAGCAAAGGGGGGCAGGGATGGCGCTTCTGCCACCGCACGCATGCACACTTTTTTTTGAATTTTTCTTGATTTTTTTTAATTAAAAAAAACTTTTTTGCAAGGGGTCTGGACCTGCTGCCCCTTCCATGGCTGCCGCCCTAGGCCATGGCCTAGGGTGGCCTTATGGGTAATCCGGGCCTGTAGGATTGTAGTTACAATCTTATAGATGTAACTATGAATCAAGTTTCTTAAGAAAGGTGTCACTGGAAATCCATATTCATCTAAACCAGTGGTGTACAACCTGTGGTTCCACAGGTTTTTAGGACTTCAGCTCCCAGAATTCCTGACCATTGAACAAGCTGACCCCAATTTACTATATTGGTTTTATTTGTAAAAGGACTTTAGGAACAAGAGGCAGCAGTCTTCTCTTTCTAGGTTTTTTTTTTAAAAGTCTGATTTTTCAAGCCAGGATCCATAAGCAATAATGACTCTATTACTTCAGTTGCTATTTATTTCCTACTGCAGAAAGAGAAGAGGAAAGTGGTTGAGTTCTCTAGAGAGGCAGATCCCAGATATATTCACTGGCACTCTGTCCACTCAGGAGGTTTGAATGAAACTAGGCTGTTAATGATCAATAAAAGCATTTAACTGTTTCACCACATGGGAACCGATTTGTAAGAGCAAATAATAATGGAAGATTTATAGTGATGTCTCACTTTTTGGAGGGGAGGTTCCTTGCAAAAAGACAGAGTTGGCAGACTGTGTGACAGAATTGGCACAGGAATTTTGATTTCTGTTTTTGGCATAGAGTAGAATCAGTAATAATATAAATCTTCAGTGGCTGTGCTGGGGTAGGATATTGCAAGTGCAGATAAGCCCTTGTCTTCTCTGTTTTGTTATCTTTTGCTCCTAAAAATGATTGAAATGTGATGCCTTTATAATAATGGTGTCGTCAATTTTTCCTTACTAGGTCTATATCTATTTTTGCAGCTAAGTGAGCCAAAACTGGGTGCTATAGATTTCATCTTTCCAAGGCACGGATCAATATGCTTTCATAAATGGCTATCTTTAACTGAGGCTGCAAGTCTACATATTTCCGTAGGAGTAAATCACATTGAATAGAGTGGGTCTTACCTCTGGGTAAATATACAAAACTTGCATGATATGTCAAATTCTTCGAAAAGCACTGCTGAGGGAGTGGGGAAATGCAATCAAGTGGCTTGTAATAATTCAAGTACAGCTCACATTGGCTAATGGTTCATATTGCATTCATGTTTTGGGGCATATCCTTTGGAACCAAAGGAATACCAGTAATAGAGAGATAAGTTATTTGGTAGGGTAGGTTTTTGAGATACATTATTAATTTCCAGTGAATGAAAATTAGAAGCAATGTCAACAGAAAATAAAACAGGAGTAGTGTCTTTCAGAGAAAGCTGACGGCTATTATACAATGAAGCTAACAATTGAAACTGCAAATGTTTCTGAAACTTACACTGAGGAGGAAAAATGAAGTTGTTCAGAATATCCAGGCTTTCATCTATTCTGTGAGTGCTGAGAGAGAAGAAAGTTGACTGCTTTTTCCTCTGTCTACAATGTAACAAATTATTTACAGGCATCATCCAAAGAGAAGAAAAAGACCTAGAATTAGAGGAAGGAGGAGAAGGGTATCCGTTTCTCTATAATTGTACTTGTCTTTACCTGACTTTGATGTTGAGCTTTGCTTAGATTTAGACTGCCATGCTGCATAATATCGGTTGCCAGTCCTTCTTCTTCTTCTTCTTTTTATTTTTTGCTCCCCAAGGTTTTTTTCCCCTTAGGTTTCATAGACCTGGTAATTCATTCTTAACTGTCTACCTGTGCTATGTAAACAGGCTTACAACAGCACCTGAGATGTTCACTACCACCCCCATCCCCCAATTAATGTCTCCAATGACTTGGAAGTCTTCTGTTCCAGATTCATTAGCCTTACATCTATTCCTGAATTCAATTTCAGACAACAAATAGTGTGTAGTAATTGGGACATATCTTCTGAATTTAAAACATATGAAATCTGAGGATGGGGAGGAGATTACTTTGATTGCTTTTATATTTACAGTGCTGTAAGGAGAGGATGTGGCATCTCTAAGAATGGCGGAAAATGCAGAAATGTCATTAGCAGGAATTATGGAAAATGCAAATTACAGTAATAGCTTCATCACACTAGTGAAAAATCTACTTAAAATCTGGTTTCTGCCTCCTTCAGAATTCTGGGGTTTGAAGTTTAGGGAGGAGCCTTTAACAGCCTCTACAAACCCTGGGATTCTGCAGGAGGCAAAAACCAAATTTTAAGTGGATTTTTTCTCTAGTGTGAAAGGTAGAAGTCGCCCAGACAACTGGACAAAATTTTAAAGGAAACTCACAGGACAGCATGAAACAGTTTAACTGGGAATTTGGGAGATATATTGTCCTTTGATTGTTAACATTCAGATAACCTGACAGATAATATGGAATTTATTTGAACCTATAACAATCTTTAAACAAATCTCCTTTTAACTGAAACTAAAAATATATCATTGCCAAGATACAATACATTTATTTGGCATCTCAAATATCAGTTTTTTACAGCTTCTTTCCTGTGTTTCACCCCCACCCACCTACATTACACATCACCCAGCTGTTGATCGGCTTCAACTTTAAGACAGTGTAAAATATGATGGAAACTGCAGTCCTATAGGGCCACAGTCCAGCAGAACCACACAACCATGCAACCTTCATCCCTGACAGCAACAGCAAGGGTATCCCTGTGGGCAGCTAAACCAGGCAATTCCAACTGGATGATGCCCCCTTCCCTTGACGGTCTGTCTCCAGGGGCAAACCAAGAATGGGCAACTTGGAAGTCGCTGAACAGACTCAGAAATGGAGTGGGCAGATAACCAGCACCATCACAAAAAATCACAAAATGTTCTTGTTACAGTACTGGACCTGTCTTTCTTTAGCTGATAGTAGCTAAAGTGTTTGTCTACCTAATGATTTTGCTCAATTAGAAATGTATACTGTAAACTGAAGTCTGACTTTGGAAATATTGGCAATGAGATTGGGGGCATGGACATACACTGGTTCATTTTACATTACTTTGTTGTAGTATGAAATCTCTAATTATGGAATAGATTTTATAATATGTCTGTATGGCACATGCACGGCCTAATGATTAAATTCTCCTTTTTTTTTTGCAAAATTGGAGGCAAAAGATCAGGTCAAAGTTTTATGATGCTGTAATACTCACAAGTGACATAATTGTCCTGTCAAAGTAGATATTATTGACAACTTCACTGTATAAATGAAACTAGATCAGAATGGATGGCCACTATGTAGCCATCTTATATAGGCACCACTCATAAGTAAAACTTTGAACTATCAATATAATTTGATATTATTAAAAGCTCATTTAATTAAAGTTTAGGTTTCATCATTGCAACATCCAAGATAGGAATAATAGTGTCAGTTGCAAAATAGAAGATGTGAGATATTTATAGCTGTAGTAAAGCATGTGATGAAACATGAGGGAAATTAATGAATCATGTATAAGGATACAAAACTACTTTTAGGACAATGTATTGCAAAAATTCCTGGCTAAGGACCTACAATAATGCCAGTGATTGAGAGAAATTCTATGTATAATACAATATTAATCCTGTTAGATTTGGCAACATTTGCATGCTTACGTTTTGCAAGACAGACCTCCTATGCTTTTACTTTTTTACATTCTCTCTGCATCACTTCAGGCTGCAGCCATTCTCTCTTTTTTCTCAGTCCTCCAATAGACAATATATTTGACTTCCAAAAGTTTTTTTTGCAAATGAAGCTGCTTTTAGATTTTTTAAAAGAAGACGGATTCTTTTAGTCCCTATAAATGTGCAAGTATGGAACTAGTTGTTCAGCTTCAGCCTTGCCAATTTGATTACTCTGCTTGAGAAATCCAAATACTTTCATTTTTTTTGATGTTGTTGAATTGCAACACCCATCATTCCTTAGCATTTTCATGGGAGTTGTAGTCAGAGTCTGGAAGGTCACGTGCTCCCTATGTCTTAATAATACTCATATAGGCTCAAAACATACCCTGGTACTATTATTACAAAAAATAATCTCAGAATGAATAAGTTGGAAAGCATCATAGAATTACAAGTGTTTGAAGCAGATTAAAGGTGATCTAGTCAACGCAGAAGATCTGCTTCTATGACATTTTGAAGAAGAACCCAAGAGAAAAATTTGAATATGGTTGTGAGTTGTAAATATTTGAAACTGATATCTCCCATATGTGGAAACCACTAAGTGGCCTTACATAAGGCATACTGTCCCAGGCTAAGAGGAAAGCAATGGCAAACCAACTCTGCCTAGAAAACTGTGTGATAGGACTGCCATGAGTAAGAGTCATCTTGAAGACACATAACAACAGCAGCACTCATATTCACTATGTGAATCTGTCTCCTCTCTCGTTTTTCTCCTCTTCCATCTTCATATTTTCTGGTAAGTAGGCATCACTAACATAAAAATCGGAGCCCAGGCCAGCATCTCAAGCTTCTCTTGAATCTGCTAAACAGGGTGTGCAGTTTGGGGTTGAGTCTCTGTCTAGGATGCAAAACATATCAATACAAAATATTTTTATGGTAAAACTCCCAATGCCAAGAGAATCAAAGGTCACCCAAAAGCTCTGATATAAGGACGTCTATAAATGTGACTTAAGAGACTTTTGTCATTTCTGAGTAGGAGGCTTTGGCAAGCAATAAGACCATCTGGCATGACAGATTCTGACTTGGCACAATATGCTATGAGAAATGTCTCCTACATTTCCCAAACAAGTTCAAGTGCAAAATCTGAGACCTGCATCAGCTCCTGTTGATCCAAAACTTAAGCATCAGAGGAAATATGATTAAATTAAACCACAGCCTCAAAATGTATACATAAAGTCTATAATTTTAGAAAAAAAGTTGATTGCTATGTACAGTAAAGTATTTTTTCTGGTACTCCTATTGCAAAAAGTGTTCTGTAGTTATTGTATCACTTAAACACAGTCATCCAGCTTCCAGTGCCTTGAGCTATTAAGCAAGCTATGAACCACAATGTAAGCAAAGCTGTATATTTGTATTACAAATGGATGCTCCCATGATGCTACTTAGTTATATTTACTGGGCTTCTGGTTAAGCTGTTTGTGACTCATAGTTGTAATAGTTTTGTGAAATTCAGGAAAAAGTCGTGGAGATAATCTAACCCTAAATTGTTTCCCCAATGATGTGATGAAGCAGTATGTGAAATAGGAAATTGTAACGTCATTTTGGAAATGTCCTGCTATGAACAAACTCATTAACATGTTTACCCATGTTTATTTGATATATACACCATCTTGCTCTCAAAACTGGAACTCAAGATAGCTTTAAATTTAATTCTTTTAGATAAAACTACTGTACTTGGAAAATTTCTATTCTATAAAGATGACTTGTTTTCAAGATTCTCATATTGAAAACATCACAGCTGTTTATTAATATGTACTTGTTCTTGTTTTTATTCTATAGAAAACTCTCTGCCTTGGGCAGAGAATCAGTTCCTTTTCCCCCCCAACGATAGTTCACCACCCAAAGTCTGAGGACGCGGGACACCCCCCAACTTAAAAACCTAAACGTTTGAGGACCTCGGTTCTAAAGAATGACAGTATTTATTTAAAACTTTTATACCCCGGCCTTCTCACCAAAGAGGGACTCAGACTTAATTCTATGTCTGCCCTGGGGTCTTGAATGACTTCTAGTTCAACACTTTGTGGGATGTATGGTGCATTGGTTTGAGTGTTGGGGTAGAACATTGGGAAACCTATGCTCTGCTCTGCTCGGCAGTGGCTCCAATCCTTCCTGGAGGGACGTACCCAGAAGGTGTTATTAGGTGACACCTGTTCGGCTCCGCAACCGTTGTCTTCCATGGAGAGACCTAGGATTCTTTGTGTGGCGATGTGGATCTTCTTCCAGTATTGTGCAGCACGCTGGCAGGTCCCGCAACCGTTGTCTTGTGGAGTCCCTCAGGGTTCAGTACTGTCACCGATGTTATTTAACATCTACATGAAACCACTGGGAGAGATCATTCGGAGTTTCGGAGTAAGGTGTGATCTGTACGCAGATGATGTCCAGATCTGTCACTCCTTCCCACCTGTCACTAAGGAGGCTGTCCAGACTTTGAACCGGTGCTTGGCTGCTGTGTCGGACTGGATGAGGGCTAGCAAATTGAAACTTAATCCAGACAAGACAGAGGTCCTCCTGGTCAGTCGAAAGGCCAAACAAGGCATAGGGTTACGGCCTGTGTTGGATGGGGTTACACTCCCCCTGAAGACGCAGGTTCGCAGCGTGGGAATGATCCTGAATTCATCGATGAGCCTGGAACCCCAGGTCTCGGCGGTGGTCAGGGGAGTTTTTGCACAGTTCAGACTCGTGCACCAGCACCAGTACCTTGGGAAGTTGGATCTGACCACGCTCTGGTCACATCCCGAATAGATTACTGCAACGCACTCTATGTGGGGCTGCCTTTGAAAACAGTTCAGAAATTGCAACTAGTCCAACGGGCGGCAGCCAGATTACTAACTGGAGCTACATACAGGGAGCATACCACCCCCCTGTTGTGTCAGCTCCCCTGGCTGCCTGTCCAATTCCGAGCTCAATTCAAAGTGCTGGTTTTGACATTTAAAGCTCTATACGGTTCTGGCCCAGCTTACTTGTCCGAACGCATCAGCCTCTATGTCCCACCTCATAATTTAAGATCATCCGGAGAGGCCCTGCTCTCGTTCCCGCCAACTTCTCAAATGAGGTTGGTGGGGACGAGAGATAGGGCCTTCCCGGTGGTGGCTCCCCGTCTGTGGAATGCACTTCCAAGTGACATACGATCAACCCCATCCCTCCTGGCATTCAGGAAAAAAGTGAAATCTTGGCTATGGGACCAGGCGTTTTCACATTAGCACAATGCAGCACTTTAGATTGGATTGTAATGGCAATGTTGATGGATATGGCTCAATGCTCCTATTATGGACGGATCACTGTTTTTAACTTATGTGAAGATATATAATGTATTAATGTTACCTGTATTTTAATGTATTTTAATTCTGAATGTTGTGGTTTTATATTGTATTTATATTGTGTTTCGGCATTGAATTGTTGCCTTTGTAAGGCCGCTCTGAGTCCCCCCTCGGGGGTTGAGAAGAGCGGGGTAGAAATGTTGGAAATAAATAAATACTAGGGACCTCATCAGATGGGTGGGGAGAAGGCAGGGGAAAGAAGGTGAAAGCAGAGAGAACATCTTACACCATTCCCTCCTGTCTTGCCCTATCTTCAGGGATGGCCAGTCTGTTTATATGCTTACCCCCATCTTCCCCATCTTTCCTCCACTTTACCCCATCTTTCTCTATCAGGAGACAATTGGCATCCAATTCCTGAAAGAGATCTTTGGGCTGTTTCCATGGGAAATGGAGTACCACACAGTCCCACCAGAAGTTCCCTTACATTGTCTGATGGCCTCCGGGAGACTCTTGTGCTGCTTTGTTTCTCAAGCGCAGGGAAGCAGAGCCTAAGATCATGAGGTGAAGTCCTAGGTGACCATCAGCAAATCATACTCTCTCATTCTCAGAGGAATACAAAACAAATCTTGTAAAGAAAACCTTGTAATAAGATCTTTAGGGTCAGCAGAAGTTAGAGAAGACTTGGAGACACAACAAGAACACCATCAAAAACCATTCACCCCTCCAAATCCTACAATACATTTGCTTTAAAATAAAAGTTTCTGGTTAATAAATATGATATTCAGAGTTTAAGAAATCAGAATTATGAAAACTATGCTAGCCCAGTTTTGCTATGGATTATGATTTCAGACTGTTATAGCTATGAATTTTAAGATTTAATTTATACAGAAAAATCTCTGTATATTGTACTCAATAACATTTCTTCAGCAAAGGTTTCAGTACATCAGCTAATTACTGGGGCTGCAATTCTCCTCATGCATTTCTAGTCTCTCAACCACTTATGCACTGTGGTAGTTTCCTTTTGGCAAAAGGTCATCAGTTGAATTAATTTTGTTTTGGAGCAATCTCTGACTTTCACAGACATACAGGATCTCTTAAACTCTTTGCTTGCATCTTGGAAATTAACTTCTGGCCAACTGAAATGGATTCTCTCTGCCCTTTCGGTGGCTAGAAGGCTTATATTGCAACATTGGAAAGACAAATGCTCACTCTCTATTATTTAATGGATTGAGGACTTCATAAGGCTTTCAGTGTTTGAAAGTAGGGCATATAGATATCAGCTTTGCATGAAGAAATCTTTGGATATTTTGTCATTTTCAAAAGGTTATGCATAGATGACTTCTTGTTGCTGTTTATTTGTCAGTTTACTGTTTTCAATTATTTCTATTTCTTTTCTGTTTTACTGTGCACAATTAAAAATAAAAGAAAGCTCATGAGAACAATTTAAAAATTAAAATACAAAACAAATATAATACAAAAATATATTTTACCAAACTACAGCATCTATACAACTGAAATAAAACCAATTAAAAGTACAATAATGTACTTACTTTATTTAGGTGATCCTCCTAGACTGAGGATGATACTGAAATGGACATCCAAGTGCCACCTCTGTGTTGATGGAGGCAGGCAGGATTTTCCCCGGGTACTGGTTGTGGGGGGTCGGGAGCAGGTGAGGGTTTTGCCCTCCTTTCTGCTAGAGATCCCCGTGTACAACTGGTGGGCCACTGTGTGACACAGAATGCTGGACTAGATGGGCTGAGGCCCGATTCAGCATGGCTCTTCTTATGTTCTTATGTTCTTATGTCCTCAAAGTCTGGTGACTTGGCAGTGGGTTCATGGGTGACTGTGGAGCCCTATTCTTGATCCACATGTTCTCCCATGGTGAGGACATCGGTTACCAGGTGGAAGGCGGTCCCGATCAGGGTGTCTTGATGTGCCTTCTTCTTGATATGTTTCTCCCTTTCGCCCTCCATTCGTGCCTGTTCAAATACTGCAGCATTGCTAATCACAGCTGAATTCTAATTAGAGTGCTCAAGAGCTCCCAGTTCTGGGTGTCTATGCCACAGTTTAAGGTTGGCTTTAAGCCCATCTTTAAATCTCTTCTCCTGTCCACCAACATTCCATTTTTCATTCTTGAGTTGGGAGTATAGCCGCCTCCTCCGTGGCCCCCCGACTTTGGAACACATTGCCCAGCGAAATTAGGCAAGCCCCCACATTAGAAACTTTCAAGAAGAACCTCAAAACTTGGCTTTTCTGTTGTGCCTTTGGAGAGTGATCTTACATCTCCTTTTATCACTCCCCCAAAAATGGGTGTCCTCATAATGCACTGCCTCTTGCCCGCATGAAGCACTATCCCCACTACTCCGTTCACAAGTTTCCCTTACAATATATATGTTTTATTTCTAACTCATCCTGAGTTTTTATCATTGTATCTTGCACATGTGGCCCGCTCATTGTGATTGTGTTTGATCTTTTATTGTATTACTTTGCACTGTTTATTGTATTTTATGCTTGATTTATTTTATTGTGATGTTGTTCTATGTTTTCTATGTTATTGTATTGTAATTTGCACTACTGGGCTTGGCCTCATGTAAGCCACCCCGAGTCCTCTTTGGGGAGATGGTGGTGGGGTATAAATAAAGATGATGGTGATGATGATGATGATGATGATGATTGGTTTTGGAGATGGTGATCGGGCATTGGGACAATGTGGTCAGTCCAGAGGAGTTGATGGCATAGGAGCATCACTTCAATGCTGCTGGTCTTTGCGTCTTCCAGTATGCTGAGATTTGTCCGCCTGTCTTCCCAAGAGATTTGCAGGATTTTTCAGAAGCAGTGCTGATGGAATCATTCTAGGAGTTGAGTGTGGCATCTGTAGACAGTCCACGTTTTGCAGGTGTATAGCAGGGTTGGGAGGACAATAACTTTATAAACAAGCACTTTGGTGTCTCTATGGATGTCCTGGTCCTCAAACACTCTCTGTTTCCATAATGTACACAGTACATGTGGACAACTGTGGGGTCTATTTTCCACCACGTGTGCCTCCGGACTACACTTGTGCATTTCAGCACACCTTATGTGATGTGGTGTTACTTCTGGCCCTATTTTAAGTATTTAAAAAGATTCATATTGGGGTTTTTTTAGGTGGTGGGGGGATTAATGGGCCTCCAGTTTAGGAGGAGAATGTTGGCATTGTTTGAGCAAATTTGGAGTCATTTAGGATAAAGAAATGGCTCCAAATCAGCCTGGGGTTTTATATTACTGTAACTGCAGTGCCCTATTAAAATCCATTCTCCAGCATCCCGCTTGTTGTAAAGGTGCTCCTTTGCATGCTGGTGGAAAAACCATACAGATGGGACCAGCACAACCTTCTTTGGGAAAGAAAACCCATGAGAAGACCCATTCTCATGTCCCTTCCTGAGCATGATGAGGCGAAGAGAAGGACCTCAACAAGGGACTCTAAACTTGGATAGGCTTGTATAGGAGAATACAGGCTTTAGGTAGCTTAGATTGTAATCCTAAAGGCCATCATATGTCATCAACCAAACTCTTTTTTATTCTTATAATTACCACCAATTGTATGGTTATAGTTATTGGCAACACTGGTTGGAGAAATCATCATCAGTTTACATTCAAAACTGTAGAAAATTTAGAAGTGTTCACCGAATGCTTCTTAAAAATGCAGATCTCTTGGAGGATAATGTTATTCTTGCTTATTCAGTTTATTTGTTTGGCATACACTTCGCATGCATGACATGAATTTGCATACTACTATGCCACTGTTGATAGTCATTTATCTGAATTACAAGCCTTATGAAAGTATTGCTCATACATAGTGCATTCAGGTGGAACATAGGAGTGCAGCATTGCATCTGCTCCGGTTGTAATGGGTGAACTCTACCCATCAACTTCATTCCTGAGTTTGGAAGTCTGGGAACCAATCAGTTAGAGCAAAATCCAGTCCAGACACCCAAGAGCTCGTTCAGGATTGCAGTATAGGAGCTTGGATATTCTGCACATGAGCAACACCCACACCGTATGACTTTAATTCCACTATCGTAGATTGTTCATTTTGCCTATAAGTGATATATAATAACAGAGAACAATGTTCTTCAATGTTTATCTGGATGTTCTTTTCACAAACCACACAATCTCATAGCAGCACTGTGGTTACAAGGAAGGGCAATACTGAGAAGGTGTAAGATCACTACTGGCCGAAAGGTCATGAGTTCGAAGCCAGCCCAGGTAGGAGTGAGCTTTTGGCCAATTTTGTGTACCTTGTTGTCGACCTTTGCAACCCGAAAGACAGTTGCATCTGTGAAGTAGGAAATTTAGGTACCACCTATGTGTGGGGAGGCTAACTTAACAAATTTACGAGGCCATAAAAAATCTCCAACAAAAAGCATGCAGGGAATGCAGAAAGTACTTCATCAGTGTCACAGATGGACGGTGAAGTGACAGATCCCCTGGTGGTCAGAAAAAGTTAAATAGCCTCTAACTGTCTGTCTATATGTGTTGTGTGTCTATGGCATTGAATGTTTGCCATGCATGTGTACATTGTAATCTGCCCCGAGTCCCCTGAGGGGTGAGAAGAGCGGAATATAAATATTGTAAAGAAATAATAAATAAATAAATAAACTCTCTGTACCATTCCCTTGAAAGAATAACAAAAACAACAATTCTTATTATTTATTTAGAAACATTTATATTCTGCCCTTCTCACCCCAAAAGGGACTCAGGGCAGATCACAGAACACATACACAACAAACATTCAATGACATTAAACAGACAGGGCAGACAACAGATAAAGGTATTATGTTAGCATTTTTTCCCCAACTTCAGCATCCTAGAGGTTGTGCTCCATTCCGGCCACAGGTGGATGCTGTCCCTCCATCCTCTATGATGAAGAGCCTTGAGCACAGACTTCTACCTTCCTTTTATCATCAGAATTTTTTTGTATACAATACCTCCCCAAGTAAGAGGTGCCTAATTTCTCTCCTCACAGAAGACAGCTGTCTTCAAATTGCTTTGAATCATAGAATCGTCCAGGCCAACTCCCTACCAAGAAGCAGGTAAATCACATTCAAAGCACTCCTGACAGATGGCCATTCAGTCTCTGTTTAAAAGCTTTTAAAGAATGAGCCTCCAACACACTCCAGAACAGAGAGTTCCACTGTTGAACAGCTCTCACAGTCAGGAAGTTCTTCCTCATGTTCAGTTGGAATCTTCTTTCCTGTAGTTTGAAGCCATTGTTCTGCATCCTAGTTTCCAGGACAGCAGAAAACAAGCTTGCTCCCTCCTCCCTACGACTTCCCTTCACATAATTATACATGACTACCATGTCTCCTCTCAGCCTTCTCTTCTTCAGGCTTAGGTGGACTGTAAGCTGGGCTGAAGGTTGGATGCTCACCCTGACCCGGGCTTCAAACTGCGAACCTTCCAATTGGTAAGATCTATTGCTGCTGGTGATAAGTATCTTATGCCCCCCTGCATCCATCTGCACAGTCCATACATTTCAGTAACTGTATTTAGGACGTTATCTCTGTTCCTGCCTTGTTGGGTTGACTGGTGTTTTGTGTGTGATGTGGCACTATGCTTAGGCCACTGGAGTGGAGCTTAGGAAGCTGAGAGTCATGAAATTCACTGATTATTATTATTATCCTGCTTTCCTCTCTTAAAGGAGATTCCAAGCTGTTTTCTCTGGACAAGTTACCCTTCTTCATCATAACCTCCCTCAACAGGACTGTTTTGAGGAAAAAGCAGTGAGGAAAACCATATATTTTAGTGGCTCTCAACCTTTTTAGTGCCGTGACACCTTAATACAGTTCCTCATTTTGTGATGACCTCAAACCATACAATTATTTTTGTTGCTACTTCATAACTGTAATTTTGCTACTGTTATGTTATGTAAATATCTGATATTATGTTATGTAAATATCCGACCCTCTGGAATTCTCTGCCGGAGGAGATACGAGCACTACGGGGTTTGTTGGCCTTCCGCAAGTCTGTGAAGACTTGGCTATATAGGCAGGCATTTGGTCCCAACTGATGCCTCCTTAGTTGCCAGCTGCCAACATACCGTCCTGCCATGTATTGCCTCTGCGTATTATTGCTTGCCGGGATCATTTGTGGGGAGGGGGGCTTTTGGGTATACGTCTTTTATCTGTTTGTTGATGCTTTATTGATTTTATGCTGTAAACCGCTCTGGGCTCCAGAGAGAGCGGTCTACCAAATCGAATTTATAAATAAATAAATAAATATGCAAGATGTATTTTTATTCACTGGACTAAATTTGGCATAAATACTGAGTATGTACAAATTTGAATAGTGGTGGGGTGGGGGTGGGGGATTTTGTCATTTTGAAGTTGCAGTTGCTGGGATTTATAGTTCACCTACAATCAAGGAACATTCTGAACCCCACCAATGATGGAATTGAACCAATTTTGGCACACAGAACTTCCATGACCAAGAGAAAATACTGTAAGGATTTGGTTGGAATTGAGCGTGATTTTTGGAGTTGTAGTTCACTTACATCCAGAGGACACTGTGTACTCAAACAATGATGAATCTGGACCAAACTTGGCACAAATACCCAATATGCCCGGATGTGAACACTGGCCGAGTTAGGGGAAAATAGACCTTGACATTTGGGAGTTGCAATTACTGGGATTTGTAGTTCACCTCCAACCAAAGAGCATTCCGAACCCAGCCCACAATTGATCTGCAACAAACTTGACACACTACCTGTATGACCAACATTAATACTAGTGGGGTTGGGAGAGGCTGTTTTTGAATTCTGGGAGTTGTAGTTCACCAACACCAGCAAGGAAAAGTAGGACAGGCAGAGAGATCTTCAGCCTTCTCTGCCAAAGGGGTTCCTAAGACCATCAGAAAATATGTGTTTTCCAATGGTCTTTGGCGACCCCTCTGTAACCCTCTTTGTGACCTCCCAGGTGTCCTGACCCCCAGGTTGAGAAACACTGATATATATGACCTCTTGAGCTCAACTGGAGTAACAACAGTGGGGTCTAAAGCAGGCCTGGGCAAACTTGGGGCCTCTAGGTCTTTTGGACTTCAACTCCCACACTTCCTAACAGCCTCAGGCCCTCAGGAAGAGGACTGAGGCCAGGCCATAGCCACAGGGAGGGGGGGGTTAAAATTAACCTGTGTCAGGTAAAAAAAGAAACCTGGTTTACAGGGCTGTTTGATCAAAAATAATTCAAAACTCGCTTTAGCTTTAGGGGGCGCTGGCGTTTCATATCTGATAGACTTCCGAATATTTCCATTAAAATTTCAAAATTTATTTGGATAAATTCAGAAATTTCGGAATGACTTTTAAAATGGCGGACATGCATCTCTTTAACCCAGTTAGGACTGGGAGACGGGGAGGGAAGAAATCGACGCTGAGCAAGAGGAGGGGGCGAGATCTGGAGGAGCCTTGGTGATCAGGAGAAAATATTGAAAAGATTCGGAGGCTATTTCCTCCTGTTCCCTAAGGCTCTCCCTTCACTTGGGAGGGAGACCCTTGGGGAACAGGAAGAAATCTCGGCCCCTGGCTTCCAAAGCGTGCTTTGAAAGCCAGGGGCCGAGATTCTGAAGCGATTTCCTCCTGTTCCCCAAGGCTCTTCCTCTGCTTGGGAGGGAGACCCTTGGGGAACAGGAGGAAATCTCGGCCCCTGGCTTCCAAACCGCGATAGCTCATTGGCTGGAGGAAATCAGGTGGCTGCCTGCAAACCACCTGAACGCAACCAGCCAATGACAGAAGGCTCCAGGAAAAGGGCGGAAATAACATACGACACCCTTTCCGACAATGGCGGATGGAGCTTCGGTATAGCAACGCCACTTCCGGGTAAATTTGTCGAAAACGGTAAAAAAGTAACTTTTCTTCCGACACATTCCGATTTCTGTTAGATTCCGACCAACTTACCCAGTTACTCATAACTTGGTTAACCAGTTAAAATTCTCAAGTAAACCAGGTTTCGGAGGGGGGGGGGTTAGAACCTTTTTGGGGTGTGTGGGTAGAACCCTTACACCCCCCTGGCTACTGCCCTGCCTGAGGCTGTTAGGAATTGTGGGCGTTGAAGTCCAAAACACCTGGAGGGCCCAAGTTTGCCCTGTGTGTCTGTCCGTGTGTGAGTAGACCCTGCTGTTGTTGCTCCTATATATATCCTTATCTGTCTCCGCATTTCATTCATTTCTTTCTGTCCCCCTTTTACTAAATATGTGGCTTACAGTATATATACATTTCTACAGGAGTAACAACAGCAGGGTCTAAAGGTAGCTCTTCATTTCCTTCCAACTATATATGTGAGTGTGTAGACCCTGCTGTTGTTGCTCCTCTCCCCCCTGTATATATATGAGCAACAACAGCAGGATCTACACACAAACATATATATCGTTGGAAGGAAATAAAGAGAGCTCCCTTTAGGCCCTGCTGTTGTTACTCCAGTATAAATGTATATTATATCCCGTAAGCCACCTAGAGGTCTATTTGGTAAAAGGGGGACAGAAAAAAATGAATGAAACGCGGAGACAGAAAAGGATGCCGAGATGACTGCTTCCTTCATCTGCGTTGAGAGAAGCCGCGGGGTTGCCCTGAAGCATTGGGCCACGACCGTCCTTCCCAAAGGCTCTCGGTGTCCGAAGGGAGGGAGCACGAAGGGTCCGGCGCTCTGCTCTGCTCAGCCGGGCTGCGAGGCTCCTTCCTTCCTTTCCCCACTTCGTGTCCTTCCGCACGCGCCGCCTCGTTCTCTCCTGCCGCTGCCTTCTTCCAGCCTGCCATTCCCCTTCGGAAGGCTCCGCTGCCGCTATTGTTTCCAGCGCGGTGACCCATTTCCCCCTCTCCTCCTCCTCCTCCTCTCTCTCTCTCGCGCCCGCTGCTTCTCAATCGCTTTCAAGTGGGCACCGTGTCAGGCCTCGTCCGCCCCTCTCTCTCCCTCTCGAAGTCCCCTTTTCAGGACCACCTTTGGACAGCGACTTCGCTCCTTCCTCCTTTCCGCCCCCCTTTTAATGCTTCCCCGGGATTTCCCTATTGGCTGAGCAGAGCAAACGCCTCGCCGCCCCTTCTCATAGGCTGGACTCCACGCCAGTCTAAAGTTGAGGCAAGAAGAGGAGGAAGGGAGGGGCCGCTTGGAGGCAAAAGTCTCCTCCAAACAAGAAGGGGGCGTGGGGTGTGAGGATGAGGTTCCACTCCATCTCTTTCCCTTCAGGTTGGATGGGCCAGGAGACGCCCTCTTCCATTGGAAAGCTGCGGTTGTCTGTCAACTAAAAAAAAAGAAAAGAGGGGGGTGAGGATGAGGGGAGGGACGTCTAAATCCCCGAGAGAGGGGCGTGGTTTCGAAAGTTAGAGGCGGGGGAGGAGGAGGGGAGAGATAGCGAGAGAAGCATGGCTTGGGAGAGGGAGGAGCCTGGTCGGGGAAAAGGAGGGGGCTCGGAGTGGGGAGAGGAGGAGGAGGAGGAGGAGGCGGACTGGAGGGGAGGGGGGAAACGGCGCGCGCGCGGAGATTGCCCTTGTGTCTCGAGCTGGGAAAGCGGCGGCTCGTGCAGCGCTAGCGGCGGCGGAGCAGTCTCCCCGCGCGCGCGGAAAGGGAGCGCGTGCGAAGCGGCAGAGGAAGGCGAAAGGGGTTGCTCTTGCGGCTGAGCGGGGGGTCTCCTCAGCGCCCGTTCCCGCGCGCACACAAAGAGAGAGAGAAGAAGAAGAGGGCGAGAAGGAGCTGCCCTGAGAAGGTGCAGCCCAGAGAAGGAGCTCCCTCGCTCGCCTGCCTTCAAGACAAGGGGCTCCTCGAGGGAGGAAGGAAGGAAGGCAGGAGGAGGAGGAAGAGGAGCGGGGGGGCGCCTGGTGCGCGACGCCTCGGGAAGGCGGAGGAGGCTGGGGGAGCCCGCCTCGGTCCGGGAGGGGAGGGTTGAGCCGGCAGCCGACGCCGCGGGCCCCCGCCGCCCGCCCACGCCACCCCGCTCCCCTGCTTCACCCCGCCGCAACCGGAGGGGCCGAGGGAGAAGAAGACACTGCGGACGACGGCGAGGAAGAGGAGGAGGAGGACGCGGTGTGGCGGCTCTTTCTGCGGGGACGACGGACCCAGGCAGGAGAAGAGGAGCAAGAAGCAGCAGCAGCAGCTGCCGGATTCTCTGCCTCGCGCCCGGCCCGCCCGAGGGAAGCCCCCAGGATGCGGCTGAAACCGAGCGTCGTCTTGCGCTTATACAGCCTCTGCGGGATCCTCATCCAAGGTACCACCCCCGCCCCGGCCCTCCTCCTCCTCCTCCTCCTCCTCCTCTTCATTTGCCCCCCTCCTCGCGCCTAACTTCGGGCTCTGGACCCATCGCACCCCCCTTCAGCCCCAGTCCCCTCGCTTGACCTTCTTCCCACTCATCCCCTCCCCTCCCTCATCCTGGAGACTTGTCCCCAACCTGCCCCTCATTTGTCTCCCCGGAGGGACGAATCTCTCTCTCTCTCTCTCTCTCTCTCTCTCTCTCTCTCTCTCTCTCTCTCTCCCCACCCCCCCAACACACACCGACGGACGCCCCGCTTCCCACAGATCCGGACTCCCCCCCCCCCCCCTTCGTGCCCTTCCTTCCCCTCCTCCTCCTCGCCTCCTCCCCTTTCCCCTCCAGCCCCACTGACACCGCGCTTTCCCCCCTCCAAGTGCTGCACAGGCATTAATCCTTCCCCCGCCCGCCCTTCCTCGAGCCTCCCCCCCTTTGTGAGCCTTGCAGCTTCTCCCCCTTCCTTTCAACTCCTCGTAACCTTCCCTTCCTGCCAGCCTTTATCACCCTCCTTCACCCCCCACAGAATCCGTCCATAAAAGTGAAAAGGGGGGATGAATGCAGCCAGGAGAACAGCGTGTGCTCTGCCTCGCCATCCCGGAGGGGGCTCAAAGGCTTGAAAGCCAAAGGGCTGGTCCAGGAGTGGTTTCCTTTGGGGAAGGGAGACTTCAAGATGAGCGAAGCTGGGTGCCTTTCCCCCCTCCCTCCCATCACTGGCATAGATCCCTCCTGGCAACCCTTTCCCAAACACTGTGCCATTTGCCCCTTGTTTCCCATCCTTATTTGCGCAAGGTTGAGGCTTCAAGTGGAAATCAGATAAATGCACCACTTACAGGGGAAGGCAAGGTGCAAAACTACTGTCTTTAGGCAAATGGACGGTTGCGGAAATCAGGTGGAGATGAGGAAGGGCTGGAAAGCAAGGCAGCACATTTCCAGCTCCCTAGGCATCATGCCTCCCTGTCACCTCAGTGCACGGAAATCAAATTAAATGGTGATGTGCATTAAGGAAGGCTCTGTTGTCCCTGAGAGAATGTGGATGTGGTGCTGGAATGTGCAATGTGGGTAATGGATGTGCTTGTGTGCGCATCTCCCCCCCCCTCTCTTTCTCGCTCTCTTTATGGCTGCAGTGTTGGAGTATGTGGCTGATAGAGGCATGTGCTGCCCTGTCTTTTCCTTCCCTTTCCAAAAAGCGAGGGGAGAATGGCTAGATAGCCAAATGTGTTACCAGGAAGGACACTTTGGGTGTTAAGCTATCATCTAGATAGCTTTGGGGGGCTCTAAATGAGGTCAGCAAGCATCAGCAACTTCTCCAGGTTTTCCTCAGGAAGAATTGTCTTGGTCTCTTTGTGTTTAGGGAATCTGGAAAGAGCTAAGTGACCTTGTGACGTATCCCTCGTTCCCCGACTGCCTCTTCTTCAGTAGCAGCAGCATTATAAAGTTTATTGTATTTCATGCTGCCGTGCACTTGCAGTATCAGGAGATTAAGTCTCTGGAGAAGGCGGTGGAAGCCCCCTCCTCCACTCCATCCGCTGCCCACCAGAAACAGAAGTAATCTTGGAGTAGGTGACTCTGCTGTATCTGGAAACCTGCATGCACGCAGCCCCTGTTTCATTTTCCAGGAAGCAGCATTTTTGAGAAAGCGGTGCTGAAAGGAAGTGAAATGATTGCGTTTTGTGACTGCAATGATTTTGTAGGGCTGTTTGCTTTCCTTATGGATCTGTCTGGGCTCCTGGGAATGTCACATTACAAGAAGCTGGTGTGATGCTGCTGTATGGGATTACTTATTGGGGAATCTGGCAGGTGGCATATGTAGGGGGTTGCCTCTCTTGTTACATTTCCATGTGAAGTGCCAATTCCCTTTGCTTCAAACGGAGGGAGAAGCTCTCCTGTTATTGATTTTTTTCTCATCAGTGTAATTGTGGTTGCTTCTGGTGAATGAAAACTTGATATTTTTAGGATGGAGTACATGCATTCAGCACACAATGTGTTTCATAGTCACCTTATGTTTTAATATGGTATCTGTTCATCTAGATATTAGTATTTTTTTTTAAAAAAACAAGACCAGTTAAGTGAATATGCCAGGGGGAAAATGCAGCACTGCAGACAGAATCAGGTAAAGGAAAAATGCTATTCAGTAGGTTGCTTTTGGGTATTGCCTGCTTGAAGGTAATCAATCTGGGCCTTTCCAAGTGGTATAAGGAACAGCCCATTTCTTGTTATATCATCTACCTGGTCCTTTTCCGGATTTTAAAAGAAAACATGAGGTGTTTTGATCTATACAGCCAAACCAGCCAGTTTTGTTATCAGCAACAGTTGACAAAAACAGCATTTCAAGCTGAGGCCCAGAAAGATGCTTTTATAAAGCACTTTTACCAATCTCCTCCCTCATAATTAAAAATCAAGAGGCCAGCTACTTCTTGATATGTTGCAGATTGACTTGTGTGTCCTTTTTCTGAGCCTGGTTTTTCTGTTATGGCAGAGAAATACATCCATAACAAGTGCACGCATATTGCTTACGACAGTTTTGCATTTCACACTATGCTCACAATTTCCTGTATTTTGTTTATTTTATAACCTTTGGTGCATTCCTATATTCAGTATATTTGGTGCATGTAGACACCATTATTGTTGTCTGGAAAATATAGAGTTCTGCTATTGAAATTTGCTTTCCAAACTTTTCAGTTGATTAGTTCAAGGCTCCTCTAGCCTGTCCTCATTTCTCATCTTCAGGCTGTAATGTCTAGGAACAAAGATTTAAACTGCATAAATCTATATGAAACCAAGCTTTCTGGAGATATTTACTGAAGAGGTCCAGAGAATTTAATTTCCTTGAAGAACATTGCCACCTTTGGAAGTGAAAAGCCACCTGGCTCCCTAATTTAATTTTTGGTTCCGGGGGGCTGAGTTTGGTCTGGGGGGGCTGAGACTGAAGAACAAACCTTTTGTATTGCCACCCCATTTGGTGGGATATAATGAGCATGGTGAAGATCCACCTGGCAGTTTAAATAATGTACCAATACCTTAAGTGGGGGTAGTCAAATTAATATGTAGTCAGCCAGTGAAACCCTGATATTGATTTATACTTGTGTTTGTGTAGTCAAAATGGACTATATGGGAATCTGTTTGTATTAGAACGGTTTCCCATAAATATGATCCGCTATCATGATAATGATTTGTACCTTTAAAGACTTACATTGTTGAAGTTCCAGGTGTATACGTACAAAATTGAAAAGTATTACTTAAGTACCTTCATGCCATTTAGTGATGCCAATCTGAAAGACCAAAACTGAGAGCAAGGTATTCCTTAGGGAGAGTAAGAATAGTCTTTTGTCAACTAGGTCTCAAAATGAACATTTTGCTTAGGTTCAGTCAGCATTAGTGCAGTAAAAACAGGTCCTCCTGATTATGCAAGTTTAGCTCCACCCATATATCCTAAACCACCCCCTTTGTACTGCAAAATAATGTTACATTTATTTCTTGAGATACTTAATGGCATTATTTTGATTTCCAAAACTACATGATAAATTTGAAAATCTAAATATTTGAAACTGGTGGATTTTATCAGCATTACAAAATTAATTATAAGCTTACTTGAACTATCTAAAGGCAGTCATTAGCTAAGTAAGTAATGTGCATTCAAAAGCTATGAATTGCATAATGTGTGGTATGAAATGGCAGCAATAAATATTTTTTACTGTACTTCATGTGTATAGAGGTGTTAGAATTGTCCCAGAATTGTAGCTGCTGTAGCCCCCTGCTGTGTGATAATGCAAATGGCATCTAATGCTTTAATGTGCTGTGCTTTTGTGAAAATACTGGGTTGCTCTGAATTACATGCAGAAACTGTTACTCAGCAGTTCACTAGCACTGAGTAAATATTTCACAAAACAACTCCACCAGCCCCTTGAGGAAAAGTGTGATTGAAGTGAAAATTTCAGTGAGTGATTGTCAGCAGATGACTAGCTAATACTCCATTTGAGTGTGATTGTGATACGTCCTTTCAAAACATTCATGCTGATAAGTTTATGAATCAGGAATATTATTCCCCCTTTCTCTTAAGCATAACTAGAAACAATGAGTTGTTTCGAATGATTTCTGTTATGTCATAAAACCACCCTAGTGGTCAATGGTGATCTTCAAAATGAAGCAATATTTAAATATTCTGACATTTTTGTATCTGTTTCAAAATCATTGGTGTGCCAAATAGCACCATATTTTAATTATGTTTAAAACCACGAACCAAACATTCTTTGCTTCTTCCATCATGATATGCACACCACAAAATCCTGGTGGTCTGAAGAATTTGATTATGATTTTTATATTTCACATAAAAATCTTTTTTTGGTAATCCCAATAAACAAAAAGTGTATGTATTAAATAGCAAAATTATTTTTAAATGAAGCAGAATTTTATGGCACCAGCTTAAGACATGTAAAGTCCTAATAAACAAACACCCCCTCTATCTGTCAGCTAAATCTTGGCATATTGACTTGGGTGTCCTAGGGAAGAAGTCCTAAAGGAGAATCTTCAGGGCTGCAGCTCTAATTTGTTTATATGTAAAGTTAAATTGTTTTCTTGAAGAATGTTAATTACAAATAAATATGTATATAATGAATGGACAAAAATACCAGGGAGGTGTATTGCTTCTTCAAAGTACAACTCAGGCAAACTCATAAGTGCAGTCATTGTGTCTTTAGGAAGTAAGTTATTTAGAATTATTTTCCTGCTTTTTTATATAAAGGTAATTTGTTATCATTATTATACCTGGGAAATAAATAAAGTGCTTCTTTTTGTTAGAATTTCTTATATTTATGGCTATTATTTTCAAGTCTCTGCTTATATACTCTCTCCTCAACCTTTCATAAAGTCACAAAAAAGAATTGATCTAAGCATATGTGACTACAGTAGTTACAGATGATGGTTTGAAGTCTACTCTTTGTGACAGATATACATTTTGACTGGTATATCAGTTTTTGTAACTTAACCAGATATAAATATTCTATCAATTTCCACAGGGGAAGCTGTGTTGCTCTGTTATGGAAAACAACACGCTTTCTGACTATCTACTTGATTGGACATGGGTATAGCTCACTATATTAGATGCATATCAGATGGGGACAGCATCCTCCACTTCGCCACCTCTTTAAGCACAGAGTCCTCCAGCTCCCATTACACGACACATAACTACTTCCGGTGAGGTCTATGCTTAAAGGGACAGCAAAGTGGACCACGCCACTGACATGGTAGCATGGGAGGCTTCCTTTGTTTTACCAGGAACAATGGGGTGGAGTTGGATGGTCAATTCTTCTACCTTAGGTTGCTCAGCTGGGTAAGTTGGGTGATGTGGGGCGATGGGTTTATTTAAGAAAAATAGGACCATGTGATATATCCTAGTTATTATCAGAACTGATGAGCATCATAACCATCACATTTTTTTAGGTTATACAATTAAAATACTCTGTGCACTATTTTCCCATTTGTCAAAATACAAAATATGCCACACCTTTTCACGTGTTTTCTTTCATTGGCTAGGCAATCAAAACATTGCCCCATTTCCACCCTCTCAACTTTCACATGACAGTGTCGTTTCTTCTCCTCAAAACAAAATTCAGTCCAGACAAGATATGCCTGCATTCCTAATTACTAGCAAGGTTTGGCTCTGCCATTCTCTACCAAACAACTAATTTTCTAATAAGCAGTTTTCTCATATACTCGAATGCATAATACATATATGAACATTTAAGCATGTACAGTAAGCATAGATATATCTGACTATATATGTGGTAATAAAGAAGAATACCAAAACATCCTTAAAATAGCCCCAGTAGCCAATCAGATTATACATAGCAAAAGTACATGGCAGAACGATAAAGAACATGGCAAGGCCTAAGAATAGAATCCTGACATTGGACATACAGGTAAAGGGTGTTGTTACACTACCTTTATCTAAAAACCAGCAGGCATTATTTTAGTAGTGGTTTGTAATCTAAGTGGAGTGCCTGCTATGGTAGACATCAACAAGGGTTGTCATCAATGACTTTTGCTTTTGTCACTGTCACTAGGGAATGGAGAAATGTGACCAGTTCTTCTTATGATGACTATAGGAGGTATTTAAGTGGTCATGCCGACAGGTGCAACTGTCAGTTACACCAAAGCAACCCATATCTCTTGTGTATGCCTATTTTCCTCTTTCTTATGCATGACACGTATTGGAGGGGCCCTACAAATTCTTGTTCAAAATTTCAAATATTACACCAATTATGGATTATGAAATGTATATATTTTGGCATCTTTTCATTATCAACATTATTTGGAACAGACAGCAGGAGCAAAGGAAGGTGATGTTTGCGTCCCGTGTCTTCATCTCATCTGGAAAGGAATGTTGTGGCTTAGTTAATAACATCTATGTTATGCTATGGTAAGCTGTAACAGAATACTTTACATTACATTTTTATTTTTCTTTCGCTACATAGTGTAAGTAGAAAAAAGTAATGAATGCAGTGTTCTTTCTCTACTTTGCAATTTGCTTTCCACAGACTCACTGTTTTGTGGTTTATCCTACTGGGCCACCAATGAGGCTGCCTCCCAGTTTATGAATGGTTGCTTTTGCCCAGAGAGGGAGGAGATACAAAGCAGTGTATACATAACGGCTTTATAGCCCCCTCCTTATAGCTAGCTAAAAAAAGTGTGCTGTGCCTTTAAATCTCTCCTCGCTTCTGCCTCACCCTCGGAATGCTATATATATATATATATATATATATATATATATATATATATATATATCTCGTACCTACTTCACGGATTTTCGCTTATCGCGGGTGGTCCTGGAATGTAATACCCACAATAAGTGAGGGAACACTGTAGTACCATTAAAGAGTTGTGGGCTATTACATCCCATTTTTGAAAACATATACATTTTGTAGCTTGTTCATCAGCTTGGCTAGCCAAGAATCTTCCTCATAGGAAAACAAGGTGATATGTGGTATAATATCTACACTAATTTGAACATGAGTGCTTGATACTTCTGATATTTTCTCCACTGTTTACTGACTGCCATAAGTTTTCTGCTATTTGATCTCTTTAACTGAAGATGTCAAATTCTGGGACCTTCTACTTTGAAAGGATGTGCTTAGTTCTGAGCTATGACTGTCCTTATAGCTACAACCATTTATTGAATAGCTAAGCAAAGCATTCAAAAATCAAAGGATTACTCTTTGATTTTTATCTAAGTTCCATATATAAATGCTAGGTGAGACCAAGCCATACAAAAGTCATGCCCAAATTGATTTTTAAATACTTCCAAGGAACTGTGTAGTCCCTGAGGTAGTTCACAGGTTGGAATTGAGAGGTACTTCTCAACCTTTGAAGTAAGGGATCTGTTTAACACCTAACTTCTCTTACCATCCAGATGTCATGAATTACCAGCAGAACTGCTGACCACATCAGCTGGAAAAAAATATCCCAAGAGCAATTAGAAAAAAATCCATGTCTGATTGTCTGCTACTGGTTGGGATCTGTCGTAAGAAAAGTGGCTTATATTTAAATACAAACAAAAGAAACAAAAGTTTGTATAGACTTCAGGTTTAATACATTAATTTGATCACATTATTTAAAAATAACCTTTGGGGTTTTTTTTTACAGAATTCTGTCTCTCATTTAGGGTGAAGGGGAAAGTAACTATTTGATATACACAGAAAATCAGAATTTTCAGGATTTTCTTGATTGGGTGCTGACTGATCACTTGTAAATAAGCATAAGAAGACATTGCAGTTCAATGAGCAGTCTTTCACTTATACAGTGGGATTTCCTCCTGTATTCTTCTGGAGTAGATTTAGGGGCATATATGCAAGGCTGCAGGTCAGGGGTGCTCACACTTTTTCAGCATGTGAGCTACTCTTAAAGCAACCAAGTCCAAAAGATCTACCTGCCCCCGCCACCGTGTGCTCCCGCCGCTGCGTGCTCTTGCCACCGCGCGTGCTCCTGCTGCTGTTTTCCGCCCGTGCAGCGCTTCTTCTGCCTGCGGGGCATTGCAGGAAGGAGAAAGCACGAGGCGGGGCATTCAGAGGGAGCGCTCCGCCCTGCCTGTCTCGCAGGCAACGGAGGCTGCACAGCTGCTTCTGGACGAGAGAGAGGCAGGGTGCTCCTTCCAGAGGCCTCGCCTCATGCTAACTTCTTCCTGCAATGCCCCTCAGGTGAAAGAAGCACCGCAAGAGCGGAAGCCAGCGTGCGCGCAGGGTGTGCATGGCAGGAGCGCCCCATCTGGCTGGTGAGGCCCGAAAATCACCTGGAAGAGGGCCAAACATCTACTAGTAGCTCCCAAGCTACCTAAGGCGCACCCCTACTGTAGGTAGTGGATTGGGCAGGGAAGATCTGTTTACCAGCAGTGATTGAGACAGCTGGATGTCAACCATATACTATATGCCACTGCATATTGTTTTTTATTCAAAAGTAGTGATATTAGTTACAACAGTGTTGCTTCTGGGTTTGTCTGGATTAATAATCTAGTAGTATTCCTAGATCTTTGTGTTCCTTGCTGTATAATAACGTAAATTGGGGATCGGCTGACCACTAGAGGTCATGATTTTTGCATAATGAGGATCTTGTCCCACCATTACAAAGTGACCCCCCCTAAGGTGGAAAATCTTTATTGGTCTAGTTTAATATGTTGTTTTTACTCCTGTGATGCTTTTATATGTTTGTAAGCCGCTCCGAGCCCTCGGGAGTGGTGGCGTACAAGTCCAAATAATAAATAAATAATAAATAAAAGTAATTACAATTGCTTGGGATATATTTTATTTATTTATTTTAAAAAAATTGTACCCTGAACTTCTCACCTCTATAGAGGGACTCAGACCGGCTTACAGCATAAATTCAATGCTATGCAATTAAAACCTGTTACAACAACATTATTAAAAACGTAAATACCAAATTACATACATACAAATACATTGCCATTTAAAACAAATTCAACTCAATCTAAAAACGTGGTCACTCAATTCATACTATAATCAATCACATCCTATTCTGGGAAAGCTTCGTTCCACATCCAAGTCTTCACCTGCCTCCTGAAGGACAGCAGGGAGGTGGCAGGTCTCACATCACTTGGGAGAGAGTTCCATATTCCATATTTGCTCTGTTAAGTGGTCATAAAACTTACATTAAAAAACCTGGTGACTTTCTTTTCCTTTAATTTGCATGAGTTTCCTTCTTAAGTATTTTTTCCCCTGAAAGTTTGAAGATTTATTATTTAGGGTCATCACTGTGGTATCTGTAATTTTAATGGCAATAGTCCAATGACAACATGGGTGATAAAGTGTTTGCTTTTCAAATACTTTCAGAATGGAAAGGCTGATCTTGCACAAATCCCCAGACATGTCTTTGGGGAAGGCATAAAGTCTTCCTATGGCTGTAGTGAGTCTGCACATTCTTTGGGGAAAAAAACAAAACACTGTCAGTTTAATTTTTCAATTTTTTTTAAAAAAAGACATTCAGCACAAATGCCTGCAAAAATCATTGTTTGCAGTTTGTCAGGCTTGTTAACCGGTTAAGAAACCATTAAATTTGTCAATTCTGGTTAAGAGAGAAAAAATATAGTGATTTTTGTATTTTCAGTTATTTTAATTACTTATTTGGGAAATTATGGGAATGGAAGCATGAACCTTTGGGTTCCTAAATTTAGCCTTGGCTTAGGGAACTAAGGTATGATGGACTCACTCAAAATTTATCTAAACAAATTTCAGAAGCATCAAAGGAAAGTTGTTGTGTTGGAACAACCAGTGACATATTATATTCATAACACTTGATTACTATTTTTTTGTTTGTGACTCATTTGTAAAAACACAGTAATTCATTTCAAGTAAGTTGTTCAATATTTGGGGAAGGAAGAGTTGAATCATACAACAATATAGCTTTGAAAAATAGTATCAAAAAAGATAATTAGAAGTAAGGCCTTTTGCATAGTTTATGGGGCCACGGTACAGCATATTCAGAGTATATTCAACTACTGCTGCAATGATATGGAAGTTTCTGGAACTTCTAATACAAATATTAATGTACTGTATTGAATACCGTATACTATCCTTTCATCGGTAATCTTACCAACCTTTCTCATTCCTACCTCTAGTTCCGTATACTTCTTTCAGTATAAAAAGACTTGCGGTGTTTTATCCAACAATATTGACGAGCATTAAATCTGCCTCTGCTTCACAAAGCTCTCAGTCCCAGTAGCTTAAAAATGTCTGGCAGCTCTGAGAAAATTTAAGGACAAATTACCTCACAGTGTCAGTTGCAGTAGATCCTTGGGGATAAATATGTGAACAAATGGAAAATACCAAACTGACCTACATCTGCTGGATTATCAGTGTGCTAGTGGACCTGTTTCCCTTCTTGCTATGCAATATGGCAAGAGACTGCTCTCAGTATTCCCTAACTAGAAAGAGGCTAAATTAATTACTTATGAGTATAAGAAATCAGTTTTGGAATTAGATGGAAATTCATTGGAAGTTTCTTCATCTGTTGCTTCACAAATGTTTTTATTTATGGAACAGTTTTGGAAATACTGTCACATATATTGCTGCTTGACAGATTCTTATTTCTGTTCTAACAGCAAGTAGAGAGCCTGTAAGAAAAATAACCTGAATTTAACATAAATGAAAAAATACAAAGCCATACTGATCTTTTCCTCCTTAGTGGCAAGTGTCAATCACAGTGTAGCCAAACAAAAATAATTAGAAGCAACGGAAACACATAAACATGCTCAGAAGAATCCTGAAATTTGTAGAAATATGTATTATGCCTGTGACTGTATCCATAGGCCATATATTATATATCCTAAGGCACTTCTCCAATACAAAATAGCTTATTAAGGTCTGAGCATACATTGTAGTCATGGAGAATGGATGAAAAACCATGGGCATAAGGAAGAATGGGAATGAAAGCCCTCTTCAGAGGAAATGGTTGATTTGAAGCTTGGTCAGGAGCACTTCTATAGGGGAGATGAACTGAAACATTTTGTTACAGGTTCCACATGTATGAAATAAATGTTTTGCTGTCCCTCTGGGTTGCAGTTGATTGTTGTTCTTCTGTACTCTCTTACTTGGTTGGTTGATGCTGGGCAGCTGGGAAAAGCAACAAAGTAACAGAAGATTAAAGCATGTCAGCTTAATCCCTGCAGCTTTCAATGAATCATAGCCACCAGTTCCTTTTCCCTTAGTCCAGCAGACACTTTAATAGGAACACCAAGCAACTGTGCTTCCTAAATGGCCACATCAGAGGTTTTACCTTTAACCTTACCCCAGTTATCGTCTTCTCAATAAATGTATGTGCTCCTTTGGCGGTATACTACTTCATCTGGCAAATAGATTATTCTTGTCTTCTTCTTACATATTATGTGAATATCCTTAGAATGTAATACATGGAAGCACTGATGAACTTAAATCACACATCTGGGTATATTTTAATACTTTTAAATTGGACATGTAATTGAAATTCATGTATACTGTATTCCACAATGCTCACCGAGGCATGAACTTGCTATTTTTATTTTAGGACATGCTTCAAAACTTATAATATATATAATGTATTAAAAACTAGCTTGTTTTTGTTTTCCTTTTTATATTTATATTAAAATGTATGAAAAAACCTGTTGGGCTTGTCATATTTCATTTGCACATTGTTTGTTTATCTTCCAGAAAAATGTGCTACAGATTACTTTTATCATTAAAATGGGATTGTAGCTATTCTCCATAGAGAATACTAAGGATATTGGCTAGCAGTCTGTAGTTAGTGGAAATTTCCAACATGCATAGTAAATTTACGCTGCAGTCCTGTGAATGTGTACCCGGGAAGCTCAGTGAGGATTTACTTCTGAGTTGGATTGCGCCCTTTTAGCAAGTGTGTTAATGCAATGTGATTATATATGTCTCTTTCATTGTTAATACTTGTAAGTGCCAGAACATTGCTCAAAAATATTGATCTGCAAAATCTTGAATGCTTCTTTAAAGATAGCACATGCCTGCCTTTGGATTGGAAAAGCTGCTATATGCACCAAGCAATTATGATAAAATAAAAGTGATGATAGGATTAAGAATAAATCTGTTCATCTTAATAGGACACTTGTCCTATATAATAAGAAAGAAAAAAAGAAAAGAAAGAAAGAGAAGTGTTGCCCCAGTGGGAATGTGTGGAATGATGAAGAGCGGGTGTATAATATATAAGTACAAAGAACTTCTCCTCCCATGTGGCTCCCCTCAGGGGCCTCTTCAATCTGTTGAAGAGATAGAATAATAGAAATCATAATATTGTAGAGTTGAAAGAGACCTTGTGGGCCATCCAGTCCAATCCCCTGCCAAGAAGCAGGAAAACACATTCAAAGCACCCTTGACAGATGGCCGTCCAACCTCTGTTTCAAAGTCTTCAAAGAAGGAGCCTCCACCACCCTCAGTTCTGTTATGTCATCAATTTGGGATGTCCAAACAATGACATTGAATTGTGGAAATACATTGAATGCCCCATTCTGCCATCAAAAGTCACCATCTAGGAAATAACACTTGTGTTTTTTAATAATTCCTCCATTAGCAAAATATATTCCGTGTCTGGAGAAAACTAGAAGCAAATGACTCTGTTGGTGTGCTTCTATCACTGTTTGAGTGACTTAGAATGTGTTGCTGTTTTGAATGTAATTGCTTCCATATTTTGTTATAGTGCAGTTCTATGTATGTTTGCTCAGAACTTGAAGTAAACCCTACTAAATTCAATTAGCTGATTTCCAGGCAATTCTGAATCGGCTTAGACTTCAATAAGTTTTCTGGCATCACTCAACAAGTGTGGCATTGTGGAGTGGTTAGATCCTTTAAAAAGGAATATGTATCTTTCATAGCTCATCAAAATGGTCTCAAAACTGCACTCAAAGCTTTATTTGTTGTCTTTTCAATTATTAGGATTGAAGAAGAATGCCATGAAATATAACATTTTTACTAACAGGAGCATCATGAAATAATACAAATTCCCTTAAGAATGTGCACATATATGAGGCTTATGATATATTTTAGAAAAACAAATAATGGACAAAACAACACCCTCATATAAAATGTGATAATCTAAAATGCTCATAATTGGAACAAATAAAAATACTGTGTGAAGGAAAGACGTGAATTAGGTAAAAACAAATAAATGAGCACATTAGGAAAATTCTTATGTATATGTATGATTAGCCATTGAAAAGTGACAGTTTTGCAAGCCTGCAAAGGCTACGAAGAAAATGCAGATGACATTCAGTGAAACACAACAAAATCAAGACAGATTTTCACATCCCTAGTCACACTCCTCTTACATATGAATATAATATGTACACACATACTGGATTTATTATTTCTTATAAGAGGATAAAGTGGTGATGCATAATCTCTGTGTAAAAGCAATGCAAGGCTTAAGCTCTTTTGATTTTTTTTGTTTGTTTCTAGCACTAATGATCTTTTTTAAAAAAAACAAACAAACAAACAAGGGGTCCTTCTTTGGTTCACTTCCTTGTTCAACCACTTTCCCCCTCCCTTTCTCAAAATGCCCTTGTAAAATACCCAGAAGTGCAGAGCAAACAAATGTCCACATCACCTTCACTACCATTGAAAATAATTGGAAAGAAAGTATGCTGTGTGTGTGTGTGTGTGTTTTTTTGCCAGTTCCTTCCTCTGAAATGTTGTCTACAACACATGGTATTTTTTACATCTTCCTATCCAAGTATTAACAGTCACTGACCCTGCTTAGCTTATATTAGATCAGTGTTTCTCAACCTGGGGGTCAGGACCCCTGGGGGATCATGAAGGGGTGTCAGAGAGGTTGCCAAAGGTAATCAGAAAACACAGTATTTTCTGTTGGTCATGGGGGTTCTGTGTTGGAAGCTTGGCCCAATTCTATCATTGGTGGGGTTCAGAATGCTCTTTGCTTGTAGGTGGACTTTAAATCCTAGCAACCATAACTCCCAAATGTCAAATCTATTTTCCCCAAACTCCATTAGTGTTCACGTTTGGGCATATTGAGTATTCATGCCAAGTTTGGTCCAGATCCATCATTGTTTGAGTCCACAGTGCTCTCTGGGTGTAGGTGAATTACAACTCCAAAACTCAAGGTCAATGCTCACCAAACCCTTCCAGTATTTTCTGTTGGTCATGGGAGTTCTGTGTGTCAAGTTTGGTTCAATTCCATCATTGGTGGAGCATGATTTTTGATTCTAGGTTAACTATAAATCCCAGCAACTACAACTCCCAAATGACAAAATGAGTAATTCTCCCAACCCCACCAGTATTCAAACTTGGGCGTATTGGGTATTTGTGCCAAATTTCTTCCAGTGAATGAAAATACATCCTGAATATCTACATTACGATTCATTACAGTAGCAAAATTACTGTTATGAAGTAGAAACGAAAATAATTTTATGGTTGGGGGTCATCACAACATACGGAACTGTATAAAGGGGTTGCAACATTAGGAAGGTTGAAAACCGCTGAAGTAGATGAAGCCTTTAAGGTTAGGCCTACATGTAGCATGCAGATCAGTAGAAGCCTTTCCAGAATTTTAGAAATTGTCTGATCTAACTTTTATTAATGCATTTCAAAAATATTTTCTATCTATATTTTCCCTCTTGTTTGCTGTAATTTGGAAGGACAGCATAGAATGTATTTTATGGCAGTGGCAGTGATGGTGATGATGGTGATGATGATGATAAAAACCTGGTTGTAGTTGTATGAACCTGGTGGGAACCAATGCAGATTTCACTTACTGAAATATATAGTGAACAATATCCAAAGCTACCTAAGTGGCATTATAATTTTTATCAGGACACTAGAGAATCTACATCATTGACTGCAGTAAGCTATTGTCTGTTAGTAACATGTCACTCATCAGCTATGGTTTTGTTTGTCATTTGGAATGAGGATTTGCATTTCAATCCTAAACCTAATGTTGGGAATCAAGAGCTGTTAGGCTCAAAAATAATCCTCTTTGGAGGTGATTCCACCAAAAATATAGCAGAGTGCAGAATGCAAGATTCATATGCAACAGAAACTTACATGCAGTGAGCCAGGATTGAGTCCCATTTAAATGGATTGAACTGGATTGCAGATCCACAAGTCATAGGATCAAAACAAAAGTATTGTAAATAGAGAAATCCAATCAGGATAGGAAAGGTTACTTGGAGCTAACTAGCTTTGCTAAGCTATTCACTAAGGGAAAAGAAAAAGGAAAAATAACAAAAGTTCCTAACTATCACATCTTGCCTCAGAGAGTGCAAGATGCTTCCTTTCTGTAAAGAAGCAGAAACAAGACTCCTCCAAAACGGAGATTGCCACATGGCCCAGCCTAAACAAAAGGACAAAAGGCCTTTTGTATCTTCTCCAAAGGTTTACATTCATAGCAGTCAAAGGGGTGGAGTTTGGCATGCAAGGTGAATAGAAAACAACCCCCCTTCTAAACCCCTTCTTGAGGTAAGCTGCTAAAGGCAAAAGGAAAGGAATCACTCTGACCTATTCTAGGCTAACTTCTCCTCATTAAGGACTGGAGACTTGCACAGTCAGGGATGAAACCCAACACCTAACATTTGTATAGTAGGCATGAGAAAAAAGTTATGAAAATCAAAAGAATTCGTAAGTGATTCGTATGAAGTGGGACTTTCAAGTTTTTACGGATCGCAAGGCCAATCCCAGAAGTAGACTTTCTTTTTCGAACCCTCTGGGCCCAAAATTTCGTTAGAGTTCTAAATATTTCGGAAGGCTCCCTATAACCCCCTCCAAAATCCAAAATCCCAGACATTACTCACAGTCAGATGGGGCCTTTCCATGCTCGAGGCCTAGTTTAACTGAAAGGCCTTGCCTCCAGGAAGAGAAAAACCAGCCAGAACCATAGAGAGATCGAAACCGGAAGTCCTAGAGCGGCTGGAGGACTCAGGAAAAAAGCGCTTTAAACTGCAGGGAAAGGAGCCTGGAAAGGGCTGCCGTGCGGGTGGTCCCTTCCCCGCTAAGAAATAACCCGATCCAGGCTTGGGTCGGCTGATATCTTAGCGGGGAAAGGGCTGCCGTGCGGGCGGCCCCTTTCCTGCTAAGATATAACCCGACCCAGGCTTGGGTCGGCTTATATCTTAGCGGGGAAAGGGCTGCCGTGCGGGTGGCCCCTTCCCCGCTAAGAAATAACCCGATCCAGGCTTGGGTCGGCTTATATCTTAGCGGGGAAAGGGCTGCCGTGCGGGTGGCCCCTTCCCCGCTAAGATATAAGCCGACCTAGGCCACGGCCAGCCTCTTCTTGGCTAAGATATCAGCCGACTGAAGCCCAATCCAACCTGTGTTCCCCTTACCACGGGTTGGATTGTGAGCTCGCAGGGGGAAGGGTGGCATCGATGTCTCCCTTCCCCCTGCCAGATCAGAATCCAACCCGTATTAAGGGAACACGGGTTGGATTGGGACCTCGCAGGAGCAAAGGGTGGCATCGATGCCTCCCTTAACCCCTCTGCGAGTTCCCAATAGGAGGAATTTCCTCCTGTTCTCCAGGCTCTCCCTCCGCTTCTGAGAGACAGCCTGGGAAACAGGAGGAAATTCCTCCGAATCAAACTCGAGCTGCTTCCAAAGCGCTTTGAAGCAGCCCGGGCCGAGTTTCCTCCTGTTTCCCAGGCCTGGGTCGGGTTATTTCTTAGCGGGAAGGGGCCGCCTGCACGGCAGCCCTTTCCCGCTAAGATATAAGCCGACCCAAGCCTGGGTCGGGTTATTTATTTAAGATATAAGCCGCCCAAGCCTGGGTCGGGTTATTTCTTAAAGGGCCACCCGCAGCGCTAAGATATAACCCCACCCAGGCCAGTTGGACAGCCCTGTTCTAGTTTACCAAGAGCACGTTCCTCATACCCTCCAGGTCACTATCACCCTTACTACATTCTTACTATTAGAATTTATTATTTAATTCTAATAAATGCTCTGGAGAAGCAAGCCTTGACTATTTTATTTAATAATAATAATACTAATAATAATAATTATTATATTAATGCTTTATATCTCCCTGCAAGGAAACCAAGGGAAATGTTGCCCCTTGATTTGCCTGTGCTTAAAACGGTGTCAGTCCTGTTTCCCTGCTTTTCAGACTTTAGAACCAATTTAGAATTTCGTTAGTAATTATGTTACATTTTAGAACTTTTTGGAAAATTTTTTGTAAGTCTTTCTATTACGAATCAAAAAAAATCCCCCCCATTTGATTTTAGATTCGCGATTTTTGGGTTCTAAACCATGTCTATAGTATAGATATAGAAAAAATGTTTTGAAAGCCATTTTGTGTATTAGAGTTCATAGAGATTTTAATGTTATTGGAGTTGGTGGTCTTACTGTGAGCAGAATTCAGATTTTATTTATTTATTTACAGTATTTATATTCTGCCCTTCTCACCCCGCAGGGGACTCAGGGCGTATTACAATGAACATATACATGGCAAACATTCAATGCCATAGACACACATGAGCAGAATTCAGATATTTATTTATTTACAGTATTTATATTCTGCCCTTCTCACCCTGCAGGGGACTCAGGGCGTATTACAATGAACATATACATGGCAAACATTCAATGCCATAGACACACAACATATATAGACAGACGCTCAGAGACTATTTAACATTCCAGCTTCTGGCCACCAGGGGAGCTGTCGCTTCCTCATTCTTTGCATACTTCCTGGAAATTTTTATGGCCTTGTAAATCAGTTCAATTAGCCTCCCCACACAGACAGATGCAACTGTCTTTCGGGCTGCAAAGGTCGACAACAAGCTACATAATTTTGACCGGGAACTCACTCCGACCCGGGCTGGCTTCAAACTCATAACCTTTCGGTCAGTAGTGATCTTAATGCAGCTAACTCCCAGCCAGCTGCACCAAAGTCTCAATGCTTTCTCAATCACAGGCAGGTGTTGATTCTGTCATCAGTTGCATTCAAGTGCCATTTTCTATCAGCATTAGTATGAAGATACTAATAGCAATTATGATGTGACTCTTCACCAACTAGGAATGCTTACTTGATTTTTTATCAATTAGATTTAAATAGAAGAGTGTTGATATGTAGTACAAAATTCCTAAATTATCCTGATCTTTGAGATCAAGCAGGATGAGCCCTAGTTGATGATTGGATGGGAAACTGCCAAAGAATATTATAGGCTGGGTATTTCAGAGGATGTCAATGGTAAATCACTTCTAAAATTCATAGTATCAGCATAAGTCAACACTTAATTTGAAGGCATGCATTGACACAGAGAGAGACCATTTAAATTACAATTTAATAAAAAATAAAGTGGTGAGAAGAAAGAAAGGGACGAGAAAACAATGGAAGTGTGATGGAGGTGTTTGGATATGAACATAGATTAGGAAATATGCTTTAATTTAAATCAGTCTTTTTAAGGTGTTTAAACAGAGTTTAGACAGGCATCTTTCAGGACTGCTGTGTATACCTGATTAGAAGGAAGGTGGACTGATGGCCCTTGTGGCTCTTTTCAGCTCTTAAGATCCTATGATTTTGATTTCACATTTTATTGAAGCTGGAAACATTTCATGAGTAAAGCAACAGGATCTTACAATCATTAAACTATAGACAGTGAATGTCTCTTTCAAAGCTTTCAGGAATAGTAAGACCAAACCAAATCTTTCTATCATCACCATTAGTTATATTTCATGTGTCAGGGCTATAATAGAACATATTTCTACAAATGCCAACAATTTTTCCTATAAATGATTGTTATGTTGTAATACATCTAAGCAATGTCCACGTAATATGACAGAGAAAAGCACTATCTGTACTATATTTCTAACATATATGACTAAATCATAATCTTGGCCCAAACTAGAGTGCATTCATGTCTGTGTTGATTCACCATTCATTTTTGTGATGCAATGGATCTACTCCACCTGGGACTAATAGATTTCCAAGCATTGTTGAATTAGATAATTCTTATCACAGGTATAAAAATTATTTGAATATATTAAAACTGACACTGCTCCTTCTTTTTAAATCTAAGCAAATTTAAATCTAAATATTGCAAATGCAGATATTACCACAGTGATACTGCAATCTGTAGGTTCTAATACTGAAAATGGAAAGAATTCTTACTGTGAACCTATCAGTTGTTTCAAAGTATATATCTCACAATCAACTAAATTCTTCAATAAGTAGGATTGTCTCACAACCTACAAGTATAGTTTGACAATTATGCATTTATTTATTTACTTACTTACTTACTTTATACCTCTCCTTTCTCAATTCTGTATGGGACTCAAGGCGGCTTACATATATAGGCAACAATTAGATGCCTAAGAAAACACACACACAATTTTAAAAAGTCTTTAAACATAATAAAACCAATTCTTTAAAATCAAGAATTCCAATATTGTAGCCCATGGCCGTTCCAATCTGTTGTTACACTGTCTCATCTTTCTTATTGCACTGATAGATTAATCATCAAATTCTTGGTCAAACAACCATGTTTTTAGCTTTTTCCTAAAGGTCAGGAGGGAGTTATATTCTGAAGCAGAAATTGTGTGAAAATCTTGATTTTAATTTTGATGTTGCTCACAATCCTGAAGAAATAATTTGATTTTATGGATAGTTTCTAATATGAAAAATATTGGTTGAGCATTAGATAACGAACAATGGCTGCTTCCAGCTTCATAAATATAAATATATGCACACACTTTTACTTAAAAGAGATAATCTCAGTGACAGAAAAGTGATGTACAAATCACCTGCTAATGTTGTGGCCCAGTAGGATGTGAAGTATGATGCATATGGAATAAAAGAAGTTATCGTAATGCAGAATATATGAACAGTGGAAAATACTAATGCTACTCAGTGCTCAGTGTTGGGGTTTTTTTTTTTTAGTGAAAAGCATGCCATCCATCATTTTTTTATTATAACAGTGTTCTCTAAATTCATTTCAAAGAAGGCAAAGTATAATGTTTCCTACCTGTTTGCAAGATTGTTTTGGATATTCAGGTCTATAATTTGTGTGCATGGTTGTAATACAAGTAATGACTATTTCTCCAAAATGTGCTTTGCACAAGTAAAACCTATCACAGTGAAACATTTGGAAACTTTTAGATAGGGAACTAGGTGGTGCTGTTCTTTCATCTTTGTATCTTAACTGAGCTCTTCAGCCTTATTTCTGAACATAACTCTGTTTTCTAAGTAGGAATTTGTTTTTATTGTTCTTTTTTTTGTTCCTAAGCATGAATAATTAGTATTTTACATTAGTGGTTCTTTTTCATCTGTCTTTTATAGGCACAGCTCTTAAGCATGAGAAAAATGTGGTTTTGCTTCAGTTGAAAAATAATAGGAATATGTATGGTCTTCCTATCAGGATATATGTTTATATTTTGGCTGTTGTGTTTTTTTAAAAAAATGTTAAGCACAATCAAGGTTGCTGTTAATGAAAATGAAAGGTATTGCATATTTCACATATTGAAAGATACCTAAAATTAGTTGTGTGTGTTCCTTATAGAAATACATTTTAAGATGTGTATTGTGGTATTTTTACAATGATTATGTTTTTTAAGTATACTGTAACCCACCTGAAGCCACACGGAGAGGCAGGTAAGAAATAATAATAATAATTCTATTGCTACCAGCATCACTAAACAAATCCCTTTCTATTTGTACATGTATTAAACTAATATATTTAATATTTTAAATTATAATCTATTAGCAATATTACTGTGAAGTGAAAATTTGTTGAATTTCTGGTTCTCAGCCTGGGATATAAGACTATAAGAAACAAGATATCAGGAAGAAGAACCAAAATATATACAATTCTAAATTGGTTAATGAAGGGCTAATTTATTATTTGAAAATGTATTACTTTCCTGATTGTGACACCCCACCCCCACCCCCCACACACTATTCAATGTTTGTCTTATTCCTCTGCTTTATTTTAAAGTTTCATTTGGGAGACTATTGAATAGGCAAATTACTGAAGGGCACTGTATTGAGGTGTATGTCATAATAATATCAGTGTATATTTCTTGGAAAAGCTTAATGTTCCTTAATATATTTAGATTGCAGGCTCTTTGACATAGATAGGGGCTTTGGTTCTCACATTTAAATATTTGTTGATGGATCTGTAGGCATACATTGGATATCTTATCATAAATAATGATAATGCATGCACAACACTTTTTAAAATAGTGTTTAGTTTGTCTTTTAAAATGATCAATGGCTTAGCCAATGCCTACAGTGGCAAGAAAGGAGTCCAGGAAAGATGTGTTATATATCTATTTCTTCATTTCAAAACATGGGATAAAATATCTTGTTCTGCCAAAAAACATTTTGATGAACAACTTTAAAAGACCCCTGAGTTGATATGGACTGGAAACTGACGTGAACTTCATTTCTTACTCATGAAAGTAGAAAGCTGTAACCTTTCTAGACTATAGTTGGAAAATGTGGTTCATCAGTTTTAATTAAGTTCAACTTCAAAAATTAAAAACTAATGATGAGAACAAGTGTTATCTCCTCTTTGTTTCAGGAATGAATTGTTTCTCACTCATAATTTCTGTTAACTGCGGACCCATCTAGGCATAACACGGGAACTTCCATGGTTTTACCGGAGTCGTCCAAATGACGTCTCTGGTAAAACTGAATTAATTTAAGACAAAGCAAGGAAACATTGATTTTTCTTGAATTAATATGAAACTCTATTAGACATGGGTTTTCCCGAATGCCTGGGTCTAATGGCATATGGGCCTTGTGGGGACTGATCCCTGAGATGTTGAACAGAACCAAAACTCCAATAGTCACTTCTTTCCAGGATGAAGTGGAACCAAAGGTGAAGATTAATGTAAACGCTAATGAAGTTTCAGATGTGATCTGTAGTAAATTTAAGAAAGAGATGTAGCCATCAAGAGATGTTGCAACAAATAAAAGTACCCCAAAGTTCAAATCCCCACTTAGCCATGGAAACTCATTTGCTGACCTTGAGAATCCCACATTCTCTCATCCTCAGAAGGAGGTAAAGGCAACCTTCTCCAAACAAATCTTGCCAAGAGAATTATGTTATCAGTTCTCCATAAGTTAAAAGTGGCTTGAGAAAGGCAGTATACAAGTATAGTAAATAATAAATAAATTGAACATGTTGCATAGCAGGCGGATTCTAGCCAATGTCCCATGCAAAAGAACAAACAGGCAAGAGGAAAAATGAACAGAAAAAAAATCTTTACTCTTAATAGCAGAGGTGAAACAAACTTGCAGTGTCGCATACAAAAATCAAACAGGGCAACAAACTTACATATTCCTTGTAAGAAACATAGACATTATGTTTTGCTCTCTCAATCACACGAGAGAGCAAAACATAAACCTTGAGTAAATAGCTATTCCACCATAACCTCCTTCAGAGTAGCTTCTCCAAACTGTTCCCCAGAGCAAAGCCTTTGAGCATAGAGATCCTCGGAGCAAAGGCCTTTGGAGATAGAGCTCCTCAGAGTAAAAGCTGAACTGTATTCTAAAACCCATACAGTTATACCCCACTGGGTGTGGCCCAAACATGCTGGCTGACCTACATTATCAGCTGCACATGATAATTAACATCATAAGGTTTTTCTTCAACACACACACACACTTGGTCCTGCTATGACTTACTGTAACACAACATACAATAAGTGAATCCAGACATATTAATATAGAGCAAATACTGTGAGACCTCTATTTAAAAGCATTCCAACTTCATGAGTTTTTGAATTTGTATTAAATGCTGTCGCTTGGACTGGGTTTCACTTTGCCATAAAAGTGGCATGAGCAGGAGCACTAGCACGAGAGTACAGGGCTTCAAAGTAGCTATCTTTCATGCCTTGTGCCTCCATGCCTCATGCTTTTCTCCACTTTGAGAGTTTGCTGTCTGCTTTGATCTTGTTCAAGAGCAAGGGAAGGGGGGAGGCTGGAATTATTACAATATATAGAAAATGATGATTCTGCCTCTTCACTTTGTGCTTCCTTGCCACAACTCCGTGCTTCTACCATTTTAAAATTGATATTTCTTTTTTATTGTTCTATGTGAATGCACATTTATACATTATTTTAAATTTATGAACTACATTTTCTTATTTCAAACACGTAACAAAAATTGGTTGGGGGGGCCGAGGTTTGGGGGGGGGCTGGAATGGATTAATAACATTTCAATGCAGTTCAATGGAAAATTCACGTTTTGAGTTTTTTGAGTTAAGAGCTTAGAATGAATTAAACTCTCAAGTCAAGGCATCACTGTATAGTAATGTTCATTGTTCAGTCACTTCCGCTTGACTTCTCTTGTAAATGAAAGGCTAACAAATCATGGACTATCCATTCCTCACTTGTTCATTGTGTTCTGACATAAGGGTTCTAATTAACTTTTTACAAAGAAAGAAAAGTCAAAATGCCTCTTTGTTTTCCCAGAGGAGAGCCAAACTAAAACTTTGGCTTATGCTGATGTTCAGAGTGACCCAGTTAAGGTATATTTGTGTTTTATAAAAGTAATTATAATTCTTTTAAATACTTGGGAAATGAAATTTCAGTCAATGTTATGGCTATATTTCCATTTCTATACTTTTCTACTGCAAGTATAAAATGAATTTTAAGACTTCCAGAGTGCCTGGCAGAGTTCAAATACATTCTGAGAAGGGACATTTTATACAACCCTCAAACCAACAAAAAGTCTTAAACTTTTATGAGCAGAATACATAATGCCCATGGATTATACAGAAGCATTACACTGAAACATAAATGCCGAGACATTCTTAGTATATATTTTACCTTCTCTTAGACATACATCTAGCAGAGTAATCAAGTCTGAGAACCAAATCCAACAAACAATTCTCAAAACTTATCTCAATGTCAAATTTTTACCACAGCTGCAGGAAGGCATCCAGCTGACGTGATTGCTAGCTGTCATGGTTTTATATGCTTTATCTTTTCATGACAACACAACATGTATATGTCTTTATAGAATTTTAAACAGTACACCATTTAAAATTATTTGCTAAATTTCAGAATAATTCATGGCCCCAGAGTAATATTTGCATCTTTTATCTTGATGCATGGTGTTTTTGAAACAAAATTTCTAATTAACTTTTTTTAAAAAAAATCATATTCTTTGCAATCATCTCAGTCTATGATTATAAAAAAAATTGAGATAATTTTGTTTTACAGATCATATTCAGGACACTGTTCTTCCAATTAAACATAGTGTGATATAGGCATTCATTTGGATCCTGTTTGGCTGAAAATATAAAAGAGGTAAACAGAGTTAGCTTAAGGCAATACTGTACAAGGCAGAACAGAATTAGGCAAAATGTTGTTGGAATAAGGATAGATTTTCATTTATTCATAGTTATTTTCCGCATAATAACAGTTGTTGATAAGGACAGACTTGTTACTAATTTAGTTTTGCAAAGGAATATGAAATAACAGCTGTTATTCCAGAATAGCTCCTTGACGACCTTAGGTACATAACTACAGGCAGTCCCTAAGTTAGAAACAAAATAAGTTATGTAGGTTTGTTCGTAAGTTGAATTTGTATGTAAGTAGGAACTAGTAAATTTTCAAGTGTAAGTCCAGTCAAAAATATATTTTTTAAGCTTTGCGTAGCATTGTTTGGTTATCACCCCTGCAGAGTTTGTTTTATCTCTCTGTCCCTGTTCAGAAGATTTCACCTTACTTTTTGTCCCTTGGATAATTGTATATTGAAATTTTTTTAATGTATCCATAACTATGGTTGCAAATTCTATCCAGCCTTTTTTTGTGTTAGTATCAGTGGGCAGGAGATGAGTCCTTCTTTGAGTTGACTGATTGATCTTTTTTCAACATGTTTTTATTATATAGGTTATATAATATAGCTGGAGAAAACAACCTTTGGCTTTACAGCTCTCCAAATTCTTCAAGTAGTAAGCTCTCATAGAGCATGTGGGCTGTTAGCATGCCCTTGGCAACAGAACATCCAATTTCACACACAACTGCCACTCTGACTCCAACTCCTCTTTTTTAGTTATGTTAACAACAAACAGATACATTGTAATTGGAGTTAAATTTCTGCGGTATTGACTCCACATCTCTACTAAGTAAGTTACTTTCTTTTCTTGTACTGGCTGCCATTTCAAGAAATGAAATTTCTAAATGAATGCATTATATATTTTGACTCTGTTAAATGTACAGCAATCAGTAATGGCACATTTACTGTTGTAAAATTGTAACAAAAAGCATTTCCTCATCCTTGTTTGAATCAGCAGACATGAAATATATTTATTTAATTAACATTTCTGCATTACTTCATAGTAGTCTTAAACACTGGTATATTCTGTTTTCTGTAGAAATAATTTATTTATGTATTATTCAAATGTATATACAGCCATTCCCCAAGGGCTCGGAGCAGCTCACAATATACAAATGCGTACAATAAAACCAAGTTAAAAATTAGCTAATGAAATTCAAATGCTTGCCAAAACAGGTATGTCTTGCATGCCCTACGGAAAGTTGATAGGTCCTGCAGGGCACAAACTTCTGATGGCAGAGCATTCCAGAGAGATGGTGCTACAATCACAAAGGCGCTGTGCCTAGTCACTGTTGAGCGAAAGGTCTTGAAGCTGGGGACTTCCAATAGATCTTGGTCTTCTGAGCAGAGTGATCTCTGGGGTTGGTAGGGGGTAAGGCGGTCCCTCCATAGTGTATTCCATAAGGTAAACAACTATTCCTGAGCTACACAAATACAGCATTCGCCTTAGTCATGATGCTGAATATCCAAAAGCTGAGGAACCTCATGTTAAGAACAAAACAATTATATCTACTGCTGCAACCTTCAGACCTCATGATTATCATATAGAGCCACATGTAAAATGGATGTTACAAAATTAATTTGAATAGTAATGTCATTAAATTTTAAATTTCTGAGTGTTAATACAAGCATTAAAAATTCATCTGCAATAATCAGCTTAGTGATACTAGTCTTATCAATGTGTTCCTTCCACATGATGCACTCTTGATGATTGAGAACCAATCTTGAGGATCAAAAAAATATACACCTGTCTTGTCTGTCCTTTGCAGACCCCTGACCCTTGTAGAAAGTTTTGAGTAATTGAGATACAGTAGCTCTGGGCAGGACTCTGCTCTCGTGCTATAGGTTTTAATGGCACATGAATATAGAGAAAATGCAAATTGGGCTTCAGTTATTACATTGTCTCATACTGTTTGCTTAATTGTTTCAGCATAATTCTTTTTCATATATCTGTTACATGGCATATTGTTCTGGACTCATTACATTTTGTTCTGATAATGTAAAAAAGTATGACAGAATACAGACAGTTTATAAACAAGACTGATAAAATAAGAAGAGATAAAAAAAATCTTGTTCTTGAACATTTAATTTATGTAATGTCACTATTTCACTACTTAACACATGTTTTAATTAGGTTGAACTTGCAAAATATATGTTAAGTGTATTCAGTAATGTCTTTTATATTATAAAACCATATAATTACATTTTACAGACATGAAAAATGAATATGTGTGGCATTATAAATAGAGAGAATTTTTCCAGTTTGTTTTTAAATGTCTTCAATAACATAAAACAGTTTTTTCACCCCATCAAAAAAACCCCTAACAATTCAGCAGTGATTTGAAGCTGATTACTACAAAGAGACAAATATTCGAATACATATTATATTTATTGAGAATAGCAATAAACCATAGATAAGAATAAAGTGGTACAGATTGAGAAATCATTTACAAAGCTCATTTACTTATTTGAAACAGTAGGATTGAAAAATTGATCTGAATTGTAGCCCCTTGCAAGTCTATTTATACTGAGTGAAGAATGCAACAAGAAACTCAGCAAATATAAAATGATTTGATGAACATCATGATGAAAGGAAAGTAAGACAGGTGAATGCTATTTACAGGTAAATGAAAACATAAAGATGCTGGAGGTTAAGTACGCATCTTGTAACCAACAGAGATCGCAGTTGGTCACAATCTGTTTATAACAGATTTATAGACCCTGGTACCTTATGTGCAATTATATTATTTTACAACAAAGGGGAAAATATTAATACTGAGGATATTTATGTTATTTAATTTATTTAGAATATTAATATTTAATATTCTAAAATATTTTTAAAAAATGTTTTCTCTCTCCCACGCATGATTTTCAAGAGTTAAGGAACCCTAACAAAAATTCTGGAGTGATGACAGTCTTCACATTTCAAGATTTATTCTGTAAAAATAGTCAAATGAGGCATTTTTTTCTCCTTCCAAATACAGTCATGCTCATTAAAGTTCACCATGCATGGCTTTTGTCCATTGTCCTTTGTATTAAATTATTGGATTGGTAAAGTTGTTCTTTTTCTATCCATCAAGTTTGTCTATAGTAATAAAAAGCAGAACACAGAAATTTAAAATACAGATTCTTGCTGTTGATTAATCCAAGTAAATCCAAACAAGAAACACAGAACTCGTTTTTTATGGTTAACAGGACTGGAGAGGATAGTTCCAGAATAGAGCTCAAAAATTGGCTGAGTTCTAGAATGTTGTGACCAGCTAATCCAATGTAGATGACCTTGGATTGATCTGGTGGCTATATCGGATCACGGTCACAAGGCAGCCCAATGGCAGCGGGAATGGCAAGAGCTCCCATTGCCTCCTAAGGCAGTGAGATGGCAAAGCAGTCCAGCAGGGTGTTAAAAGGCCTCCCGGTGCTCAGCTCCAGCAACCACACAGAGGCCCAAATGGTGGCAGACGAGACTCTACAACTTCTTCTATCATACCAGGAAGCAGCTGCAAGGCACTAAAGGCAATCGCCGGCAGCTGACTGGCCTCAGGAAGCCCCCGGTGCTGCAGGCAGACCTAGGTTGATCAGATACTGAGAAATGGTCCCTGCATGTGGAAACTTGTTTATGTTTTTGGAATAAGAATTATTTGATATCAAATATATACCATGATTACATTATATAAACATAAGAATAATAATTTATATGATGCCCCATCTTCCAATATGGGACTTGGAGCAGCTAACAACATACAAGGCAAATATTAAATACCAACAAGTATATACATACAGACATAACTTAATAGTTTTTTAAACCCAAGCACATTCGATAATAAAAATCAAAATAAACAATACAACACAATACCACACTAAACAATGCCTATAATTTTAAAAGCCACATTCCTATTCCATTCCACATTGCTTAAAAACCTTAAAAATCATAGACCCCTAGCTTAACCATCTGCTTCTCCATATGCTTGGGAGCACAAAAAAGTTTTTACTGCTTTTTGAGGGAGGGTAGTGAGGGGGCTATTTTGATTTCATTTGGAAGGGAGCTCCAGAGGCAGGAGGCAACTGCAGAGAAGGCCCTCTCTCTCGTCCCCACCAACCAGGTTTGCAACGGAGGTGGGAGCACGAGGAGGGCCTCCCCTGATGATCATCGTGTCCAGGCAAGTTCGTATGAAGAGAGGTGATTGGCCAAATAGTCTGGACCTGAACCATTTAAGACTTTATTTTCTCTATAAATCATTGAATGAACAAAATGGTCATCTTTCAGTGTTTTATTTTTGTGGCATATAAACATGTTTGGTGAAGAAAATGCATTTGGTGTTCATATTTAACTTGTATAGGAAGATGCTAAGGTAACAGAAGAAACAGAACATTGAAATCTTGTCTAAAAACATTATTTGTTCTTTGTTCTTGCCTATGAATTATTAAAGCATTGCTGCACATCTCAATTTGGGCTGCACTTTATATCAGGCAGATTTTGTTGTAATGTTAGTGTTATGTGAATGTCTTGCAGTTAATGTTCAACTTGCATGCTCTTCTCTAGGTTCTGTTGCAGCCACAAAGAGTTTTGAAACTTCTGCTTTAGACCTAGATTGGCTACATTTTACTGTGGTCCTATCTACACTGCCATATAGTGCAGTTTGAAACCACATTATATGGTCCATTTAGACTTATTTAACACAGTTCAATGAGTCTATACTGAATTGTAGATAGCGCCCGTGTTACCACAAGCTGTGCGATTAATCCCAATCCTATTTGAACTTGGTTTGACAAATTCCAGTTAGGATTTTATTAGAATTTGTCTAGTTGTTAATATCCATCTATGTAGATATTAAACCAGGGCTGTCCAACTTCTACCGGCCCAAGGGCCGGAATTCTGGTCACTGATCACCTGGGGGGCCACTCCACCCCACCTCCGGCCATGCCCCTGGCCACACCCCCGGCCATGCCCCGGCCACACCCCGGCCACGCCCCCAGCTCTTCTGGTTTCGCCCGCTTCCAAGGCTGGTGTGACGCTTTGGGAGAGCGGGCGGAGCCACGGGCAGCTCCCCTTGGCTCTGCCCTCCTCCCTAAAGCACCAAGCCAGCCTCGGAAGCGGGTGAAACCGCCGCTTCCGAGGCTGGCGTGACACTTTGGGAGAGAGGGCGGAGCCACGGGCGGACCCCCTTGGCTCCGCCCTCCCTCTCAAAGCGTCACGCCAGCCTCGGAAGCGGGCAAAACTGCGCACATGCGCACTTTTTTGGAATTTTTTTTTGAATTTAAAAAAAAATTAAAAAAAATTTTTTGTAGGAGGGCTGCATCCAAGGGGCTGGCGAGCCGTGTGCGGACCATGGGCCGCCTGTTGGGCAGGCCCGTATTAAACCATACTAAATTGTGTCATTGTACAGATACTGTAAAAGAGTCCATTATTAGTACTTTTGTGTTTAATAAACAGCATGCAAATAACAATACTTGGATTTGGAAGTGTAAATGTGAAAAATAACTGAATAAGTATTTTCAGTAGCTTTAGTCTTATAATAATGAACGAATTCAGGCTTACATCTTGATAATTTTTATGTATTTAGAAATTACTGCAATTGCTTTGGTACATTATTGCAAAGTGTTAAATGTTTTTGACAGAAATGCAGAAATATGGCTGTTTGCACATCTGTTTTTCTGAGCAAGAACACTATCATAGATTTGTTTGCTTAAGCAGGCCAGCCAGAATCATGTTTTGGGCTTGTTTTGTTTGTTTATTTTGCTTTATTTTGTTTTAGCTATTTTGCTAGCTAGTGAGGCCTAGTGAAAAACTCAAATATTACTCATGTGCACAAGGGAGAGATAGTATTTAATTTCTATGCCCTTACAAATAAAAAATCACACTTTTAGCATTCTTATGCAGATTAGATTATTTATCCATCAAACTATGCATCTCTCCATATTTTGTATTTCTGGTCTTGCTTAGAATGCTTGCATATAAGATATGCATGTTTGGAAAAGTTGTATACAAAATGTGTTTTATTGGAAGAAATGAGGTTTTGTGTATTGTCAAAGGTTTTCATGGCCGGAATCACTGGGTTGTTGTGAGTTTTCTGGGCTGTAAGGCCATGTTCCAGAAGCATTCTCTCCTGATGTTTTTATGAAATGAGGTTTTATTGTGCTTTTTGAAAACAGGTTCAGACTCATGTGGAAATTGTATTGAATGATATTTCTATGGAATACATCTCAAACTGACATGGGCTTGAAATCAACAGAATCCCCATTTCTAATCTGGATTCCTATACATTTGTTAGTTTATCACCTTCTACCTGGCCTATATTTTGATCTATTAGAGTCATAAATACATGATGACTGGAAAGTATATTGCAGCTGCAATTGTTTGCTGTATTTGTTTACCTGAATAACATAGACTATTATGAAATTGTTGCAATATTATATGGGATTTTATTAAATTTGTACACTAATTTCTTGTCTGATGTGGATTGATCAGGCTCTGGAACAAGAATAACTAGAAATGCCATGTAACTAACAGTTTTAGAATCGTTGGGTATGGTTGTTTTTTCTTTGAAACGTTGTAAGAGTAACATAAAATTTTCAGTGAATTAAGGACAATTCAAAAATGCCACTGTGTAATTAACACTGGCAACTAAAAACCACATGGGGCCTGTTCAGCCCCATGCAGTAGCTAAACTTTACCCTGATATTTTAATCAGGGTAAAGTCTAAATCCTGACCAAAGATTTGAGTTATCATTCAACATAGGGACTGTAAAGACAACTGGGTTAGTTCCTAACTAGAATCAACTGCAACTGCCTTGACAATTCCATGTTTCTCAGGCGCTGGTAGTCTTGGGACACAGGATAGCATCCTGGTTATCCTCCACATTTCACAGCTTTCCTCAGCATCCCCTCTAACACCCCCCCCCCCCAGCTCCTTTAGTGGATGTGAACTCGGGTAGATGTCAGCCAGAGCACCTAAGACCAAACAGGTGGGTAAAACTGCAACATGAGGTTTGGGGGCACTTCCTGAGGTGGCTGAGGGATTGGCCAGAAAGACACAATTTTGTGTTGCCGTAAAAGGTCCTATAGTTGAAAACGTTGAATGGTACATGGAATGCTGAATCATGGAAAACCAAAACAAAAATTTGTTGAATTATTTTTTAGTGCTGTTGAGATGTATGTGGAGACTCCATATCATTAGCTTGGTTCATGAAATCACATTTTGCCTTAACACAAACAAGCCATTTCTACATTCTATTTTATTTTGTCTTCCACGGTGTATACAATAAAAACCAATTAAACTTGGGTTATTTCATTTCAGTGGCTCATTGTGATTAGAAATTCTGAAAACTTTAAGCATTACCTACACAAATTGGAATGAGAAGTGAGGTGGATGATTGGAGATAAAGCTTTCTATGTAGTGGTACCATGCCTTTGAAGCTGTCTCCTGAAGCAGGTTTATATATTTATTTATTTACTATATTTTTACTCTGTCCTTTCTCACTCCGAAGGAGACTCATAGCAGCTTCCAAGTTGGCAACAATTCAATGCCATACAAACAAGCATATACATACAATAAGCATATACCTTAAAAACCATAACAATAAAAAATCAATACATTAAAAATCAAGTATTAAACAGAACCAAAGTCATAGACTAGGAGCTATTCCATTCATATTGCACTTATTACAGCAGTCCGATATCCTTTAAAGGTCCGGTGATCCCTTTTCTATGGTCTCAGGGCCATTCAATTTGTAGGCTTTAGTTTTATTTTTTTCCCATGAGCATATTTTGTTGATTTGTATTTTAATGTTTGGGGGTTTTTTTGGTTTTGTGGTTTATAAGCCAGTCACGTCAGAAATTATTTTTTGGTTAAAGCCAAATTAATTAAATTAAATTTCTGAATTAATAAATATATATTTAAAAATAAATACTGGCTTGATTATAACCTGTATGATAATATTCTCTAGAGTGCCATAAGTTGAATGTCAATTAGATTCTGATGTTATAAAAACTTGCTTCTGAAGAAGGAAATGCCAAATTCAAATTTTAAATGGATGTGGATTTTCCCCTTGTTTGTTTGCATTCCACGACAGGTTGGAAAGTGCTTCAGGTCTGACAAACTGGAGCCAGGAGAAACTATGAAAAGGGAGTTGGAAGACTGGGAAGGACTTTGGTTGTCATAGCAGACTTTGCACCTAACTTGTTTTTTTAAGGAGAGGTGTGGCTCTAGTGGGCAGATTGAGATCCAGGAAATGAATTTGGTTTCAATATGTTCAAAATATTTTCATAATTTACCTTAATCCTAGATTGTGCTAGCTGCATGGTTGTGTCCTTGGGCAGAGGGCAGGTAGGCTGTGGCATAACTTGGCTTATCATCTGCTTTCTCTAGCTCTTCTTGACTCTTCTGCCAGATGATTTCTCATTCTTTGGGGTGAGAAGGGCAGAATATAAATAAATTATTATTATTATTATGACAGTTTGAGATCTACTCAAATAATGATATCTAATAAGGATTCTACCAGTACTAATTATTTAAGCACCCAGTCAATCGCTTGGAATTTTGTCCATACATTATATATTTTCTTTAATAGTAAATGTATTTCATTCCATTTTTATTTAGAAGACTTATACAATGCACCACAACTATATCTATGCAGATAAGGAAAACCTATCTGAACAGATACTCAGCATTTCTACTGCAAACAAATTGGTTAAAATGCTGGTTTTAAATGTCATGTGTAGTTGGCTTTTCTATTTTTAATATTTGCTATAGCAACAAATGACAACTGAATAGAAAAGGTGTAGATGGCTATGTAAGTTCATAAGAAATTATTATACTGAAACTAACAAACAATGGCTGATACTGGAAGTGGTTCATGTTGTTCTTACAGTACATGGTTTCAGGAGACCAGATGGCCGAGGGGATTGCTAATGAGATACAAGGTTTTTACCTCTTGATCACAAATCTGAGTCTGCAGGAGACTAGCAATGATTGAAGGTAGTGACCATCTGTTCTTTGGCCTACATGAAATAAGCCAATAGTCTCTATTCTCTTCCTTACTCATCACAGAAGCTCTTGAACAATTACTCCTCAGCAATTCACCAGAGGAAAAAAAAAGACTTAAAAAATCAAATAGCAACTTCATTGAAGCATAATAACAAATTATAGAGTCAAGAAAATAGTAAAATCTACAATTATTTGCAAGAAGACTACCTACAGCTTACTGTTGGTAATATGTTGGTGTTATTTATGTTCAGTGATCATATCAATTGGCTTTGACCAATTCTATCCTGTTACAACTGTCTGTGAGCACTCAGGAAATAATGTTTTGATTATTTAGATCCAACTTGGGTTTCTCATACCTCCCTCCCCTTTCTTTCTCAATAGAATTACAATATTTGAAGATCAGGGGAATTATGTGTATGTTTTTGTTGTAGTTTATTCATTCAGTTGCTTCTGACTCTTTGTGACCTCATGGACCAGCCCACGCCAGAGCTACCTGTTGGCAGTTGCCACCCTCAGCTCCTTCAAGGTCAAGCCAATCACTTCAAGGATAACATCCATCCTCTTTCTTTTTCCTTCCATTTTCCCCAGCATCATTATCTTCTCCAAGCTTCCCTGTCTTCTCATTAGGTGGCCAAAGTTGCAGGGTGAATGGGGAACATCTGGCTGACATTTTTTAAAAAATCACTCCAGAGATGTGCATACATGCATATGAGGTCCAGCGCATAATGGAGCATTTGCTTTCCACTTGTGCTTCCCTAAGTCATCTGTGTCTTTGTTTGAAAGCTGATCAGGTGTTTTTGGTGCTTTTCAGAAATGCTCATGCCCTGGAGAAGTCCACACAGGGGGAGGGAAGGACAGCATACAATTTCCATGACTCCTGAGATATACAGGCATGGAAAGGTGCAAGTTTCTCAGGAAGAATCGGGTTTAAAGGGCACATTTTAAATATGTATTTTCCAGCTCTTAACCCAATTCCTCCTGATTCCTTCTGCACTTTGGCTAAACGTCATTATCCACCCCCCCCCCCCTTTAACTCGCTTCCTCTTGGGTTTTTACATATGAGCAGAAGGAGCCAGATATACATATTCACAGGGTTTCCAAAATGTGCAGTATTTCTTTTAGAGATAGATGTTCAAGAGCAAAATATTAAGAGGTAAAATATGTTTCAGTAAAAGAAAATGTTGAAAATTTGCCATACAGTCCAGATAAGAATGGATACAGTTAAACTAAATTATGCCAGCTTAATCACATCTAGCCCTTGTGTTGGATCTCTTTCCTATATCTTGTCTCCTAACTTAAAACAGCATCCAACTTGTTATAATCTAAACTTGAACACGTTAACTGGATGTGAATCCCAGTGGGTCTGAGTTTCAATTAGCTTTGTTCAGGGCTAAAGCTTTAATTTAGTTCTGTGCCATGTGTTAACAACTCTGATTACATAGTGGCATGCTGGGACAAATAATCAATGGAAACTCCCATTTGAAAATAAAAACCAGTGGTTAGCCATGCCATCTTTGGCACTAATCAGAACTCACTCTTGTAAAGCTATAGTTGTGCCTTCCGTGTCTTCTGGTGAGAATCTTGCAGTATAGAAGTATAGTTCATTCTATATGCATATTAAAGCAAGTAGATTCAATGCAAGATCAGATTTTGTCAGATAGCAGTATCCAATATTGCCAGCCTTCTGGAGTTTGGAAATTCATTTTTAAAAACATGTTTTAAAGTCCCAAACAACCTATTATATGTCTCTCTTTATCCCAGACCTCTGACATTAAGGTGCTCTAAAATATAATCAAAACAGAATAAATTTAAAACATAACTTGTGAAAGTAAGCATGTTAAACGGAAATAATATATTAAAATATAAAGTGATAACTAAAAAAAAGTATCACCTGCTGATTAAGAACTCAATTGTTAACAGTGAATAAGTTTTGGACCATTGTAATGAACAAGACTCCATAATGTCAGCAGATGAGCAACAAGGGAATAGCAGTCTAGTTTTCCCATGACGGAAATTCCACAGGTGAACATCTAGTACTTATTTATTATTTATTTATTTATTACTTTGGACTTATATGCCGCTAACTCCATAAGGCTCGCAGCGGCTTACAAAGCCAAGAGGCAACAAATGACATAGTAATAAAAGACAGACAAGACAATATACAACACAGAGGGATGGGGAAGGGGAGCAGAGTCAGGGTTCGGGCATATAGGGATGGTCCGGGGCCTAGGCTAGACCCATCAGGCCATCAAAGGGTGGGAGGGTGGGGGGGCTTGAGAAGAGGCTCCCCCGCTGGACGAGGGGGAAGAGTGTGGGCCAGCCTCCTCCGTCCCGTAGCCCGGCAGAAGACAGGCATGGTGCAGCGGCATTGTTCAGCGGCTTCTGGTGTAGTTGGTGGCTATGCTCGGAGCCTGGGCCCCAAAAGGTCCTAGAGCGAAAAAATCGCCTAGGCCTGGGCTCGGGGACGGAGGGCTTCTTCCCTTCCTGATGACTGGTCGAGCGTGCGGAGGGTCCGGGGGTCGGAAGCCCCGGTGCTGGAAGTCTCTGGGGGTCGGAGGAAGAGGGGCTGATGGTCCCCGGCCTGCGACGGCGCCTCCTCCGACGGCGATGCGACTTCCGCTCCAGGTGTCTGTTCACTGTGCCATCCTCTAGGCTGGCTGTCCTCCGGGCCGTCCCTCCACTGGCTGGGCCGCCGGTCTTACCCCGGTCACCGGCCGGTGACGGGACAGACGGCGGTCCCGGTGTGGATCCCGGAGGCGCCAGCGACAAACGGCGAGCCCGGCGGCGGGGCCGGGCCCCCGGGGCCCTTGCCAGCACCCGGGAGATGTCGAGGTCCTCCGGTTTCGCCGGCCGAGCGCCCAGCGGTGGCGGGTGTACTGGGTCAGGGGGGGGCGGAGTCGAAACGCCCAGCATGGGCGGGGGTGGGCGGAAGACGCCGAGCAGGTCGAGCCAGGCGCCATCTTGGTGGACTCGGCCACCGCCCGCTCCTCCCGGCTGGGAGGGGGCCCGTGCCCCAGTGCCCTCCATGGACTCCACCATGGGTCCTATGTGGCCTCCACCGCCGCCTCAGCTTCAGCCGGGGGCCTCTCCTCAGGGGGAAGGCCTCTCTCAGCAGACCCGGCAGCAGAATTCGGGGCGGCCTGAACAGCGGCTCCTAAGGACCGGAATCGTGGAGGCCTGGCGCTCTCGGAGGCCGCTCCTGCAAGGGAGCGGCCGCGGGCGCCCCATTCCCCCTCCTTCGTCCGTCCTCTCCTTCCGCCACAGCCGCCTCTCCTCCGCCGCTCCACTCACCACCACTCCAAGGCCTGGCCCCAAGGCCTTCCTCCAGCCGGGCGGCCAGTTGCCCAACCAGCTGGCCAAGGGTGGGAAGGAGGGAGGTAAGTTGTCGGATGGCGTCCCGCAAGCCCCACAACCCGTCCTGGGCTTCGTCGGCTCCGTCGGGTGGGGGGTCGGCAGCCACCCACTGGATGGCGGGGGGATGGGAGGCCCCAGTGCCAGCCACCCCAGTTCCGTGTCCGTCCCCAGGCCCGGCCAGGGGACCGGGGACCAAGGCGGGCGGGTCCTGTGGGTAGTCCTCTCCGGCAGCTCGGCGGCTCCCGAACTTGCCCGGATCCTAGCCGCTAGGGCTGACTCCAGGCCGACCTCCAGGCCGGCCTCTGCTTCAAACTGCAGGGCCTCCAATCGGGGCGGGGGGCCCACCAGCGGTTTCTCCAGAGACCAGGGGGTTACCCCGGAGTTCTGGAGGGCACCCTCTCTGCCTGGGGTAGACAACCTCACCAAAGAACCCGTTACACGGGGAAAATCTCCAAGGGCCCGGCGGAGCTCAGCATTTCTGCTTCTGCTCAACGCGGCCATCTTGGAAAAAAATTAGTATTGAAAGGCTTGTCCTAAGATAAAGATAAAAAGAATGTGTGCCTCTGTAGATCATCACAGTTTTGAGTTGTCTCAAAGCTATATTATAGCATCATTGTAGATTTGATCTCTATGTACCGTTCTTGTTTAAAGAAAGCTAATGCTTTTTAACATACTTGTTATTTGACATTTTTGACAATTTTCAACCAATCACTCAAGTATCAACCTTACATTTTATATAAAGACACATCTTTTGTTATTTAATCTTGCTTAGCTTCTCTTGTTGTTTAAGAAGTGAGTCATGGAAAATATAGATAAAAGATGTTCCAAATGGGATGACAAAAATAACAGTAGATTAAAATATGTTCACTTCCACTGGCCACAACACATAGTAAACATTTGTTTTCTGTACATTTTAATTCCCCTAATAATTGTACTATTATAATATAGATTTTGACATTTGTTTTACGGCCAGCATAATTACTATAGTATTTGTATGATATGAAGAATACCAAATCAAGCCGTTTAATGGTAGTATCATACACTGGAACAAGAAAGGTTTGTGCCATCATGAATGGATATATGTCTTTCTGTAAGTTTAGTCTTTCTAAATGGAGGTTTAGCTATCCAGATTGGCTTTTGTTGACTTACTTTGCCTGATCCAGTAATCTTCTAAAGTAATCTGTGAAACTTACAATGTAGGGACAACCAGAAGTACTCATTGCTCTCTTCCATCGAAAGGGAAGGGGAACATTTTGACAGGTTGACGCACCCTTAATCAGATTTACCAAATCCAAAATACTCCAAAATTGTCTACATGGCTAGATGAGACAGTGACACCTTTGCTTTCTAATGGTGTACTATACACAAACCATGTTTCATGTACAAAATTGTTAAAGCACTGTGTATAGAATTAACTTTAGTCTATGTGTATAATATATCTATGAAACATAAAGTAATTTTGTGTTTAGTCTTGAGTCCCATTGCAAAGTTTATGTATATAGGAATATACAGTGATGCAAATATGTGCATTTCTGCCCAAAATTTGGATAAAAGGGGACCTTTTTACTCCGTGTTTTTGTCCTTTGCAGCAAATCAGCACGGATTTACTGCCAGTGTCTTGTGTTTGAGGTGCTGTGTAGATGTGCCCTTAGTCTTCTGTTCTATTTATCTTCTCTCCCCCCCCCCCCTTTCCAGGTGATGTTTTAGTATTTATTTGCACTTTACAGGTTTTTTGAGCAGTTTGGAAACCTCCTCTCTCATGCATTTATTAGCACTGTGTCAGATGTCTAAAGGTTTACACTCCAATGAATTTTCAATTAATGTAGTGTACAGAAAATATAAGGAAAATTGACCCTTATGTCAAATACTAATTTACTTTGGTATGACAGGAGGGAACATTCAGTGCAAACAAGTATGGAAATTTATAAAGTTGCTTACACATAGAAACCTCTAAATAACTGTTTTCTTCCATCATTAGCATAATAATCCTAGTACTGCATCCTTCCTATGTAGGAGCATGATCAAATGTACATACAGCCATTTTAGTGTATCATGGGCTCCAAATCCATGGATTCAGACAATTTGGCTTGCAAATATTCTATTTTGTTCTCCCAAAAACCAAAATTTGTTATTGCTGCATGTCAAACACTATGCCGGTGTGTATGTTGTTGCAGCTTCTTGCAATTTCACAGATAATCAGGTTATCTCCTACATTTGTTTTAGTTGTTTGCTATCTATATATATAAAAAGAGAAGGTCCATTTTTGACGCTCATAGACGGGCAAACTATAACCCCCAGACCCACAAAACCCACTGAACACATTCCCACAGACCACGAGGTACATTTGTGGCACAAAAAACCCGACCTACATACCTCGCAAGACCCTAAAAACCCACCCCTCAAACATTCCCATTCAAACCTATGGAGCAAAGGAGCTGGAGGAGGTGGTGCAGGAGGCGGCCACGGGCTGGTCGCGCAGCAGGGGGAGGAGGCGGATCCCTCCTTCCTTCCTTCAAACCCTCCCAGCCACTCCCAGGAGGGGGACTGGAAGAGGGGGCTTTCCGACGACGAAGGCGCCACCGTGCCGGCCTCTTCCGCCGCCTCCTCCGCCACCTCGCAGCCTCGCTTCTCGCCCGATCCCAGCGGAGGTGGGAGGGAAGCTCTCGCCCGATCCCAGCGAGAAAGGCTGCGATCCTTTCCCTGTCGCTGCTGTTTCCTCCTCCTCTGCCCCTTCCTCCTCCTTCTCGCCGGCTCCATTGCAGCCAGGGCCGTCCTGGCTCCGGCGATTTGCTCCCGATCCTGGCGGAGGCGGGAGGCAAGCTGCCCTTTCCCCGGGCACCTCTTTCTCCTCCTCTCCCTGCCCTCCTTCCATCCATGAAGGGAGGAGTGCGGGGCGAGAAGGAGAAAGAGCTGGCCGAGAAAAGGTCAGCTTCCCTCCCGGTGCAGGAGGCCGGCCTGCCCATGGGACTACACTTCCCAGAAGGCTCTGCGCCACTCACTGGGAAGAAAGGTGACCACACGGGGCCTTCTGGGAAGCGTAGTCCCATGGCCAGGCCCTTTCCCCCCATTGAGCGGCATGTGTGTGTGTCTCCCGCAACAGAAACAGCCACACACATACGAAGAGAGAGAGCAGGAAAAAGACAGAGGCCCAAACTAACCGGGCCAGCACCGTGCCCACCTCCTCAAGCCCTCAAGGAAGGGCAAGCAGGCACCGGAAGACACGGACATGGAAGAGGCAAGCAAGCTTACAAAACACATAATAATAACACCCATAATAATAATAATAAATATCCAACATCTACACAAAACAACACAAACACACACATACACACACACACATATACACACACATATACATACACAAACACACACACATAAACACACATACACATATACACACATATATACACACATACACACAAACAAAACACATAACCACACACATATATACATAAACATATTTATTTATTTATTTATTTACTATTTTTATATGCCACCCTTCTCAACCCCGAAGGGGACTCAGAGTGGCTTACAAGAAACAACAATACTGCCAGAGTGGCTTACAGTGTACATATAACAATATTGCCGGAGCGGCTTACAACAAACTGAAAAAACAACAATTAACATTACAACATATCGTAATATTGTTAGCAATATTGCATGTAATACAAATATATAAATTATAATATCACGATATAATTATTGTATCACATTATCATTGGCAGTATTATACTGTGTTACAATACAACACAACCAATACCAAATGCATATACCACATACCATACCGTAATCATACTATTATTATTATTACATTACAATTATTATACTATAACATAATACAATATATTGACGTTATATTATATTATATTATATTATATCAAATTGCAATGCAATGTAACACTATATTATTATATTATCTTTAAAATAATAAATAACATTATTTATTTAAACAAATAAAATTACTTATCCAAATAAATAATTTTATAGAATTATTTTAAACACAGCAAGAGGGGCCCTGAGCTGATGGAATGTCAGGAGGCAAGATGGAGCTGTTTTTCTTCCCCTTCTGCCTTGACTCTGTCCCAGAGCAGCAGTTGGTGCCGGGGGAGGGGCTTACAAATACATAATACATAAACATACACATATAGACACACAAAAACACATAGACATATATACACATATACATACACAAAAACACACACATACACTTATAAAAACACACATACATACACATACATGCACAAACACATATACATACACTTACACACACAAATATATATACACATACATACACAAACACATATAAATACACATACACACACACACACACACATATATATATATATATACACAAATACAAACACATATATACACACACAAAACACATAATCACATCATTTCTAGCCCTTACATACCCAGACTTCCTCACATCTCCTAAATAGGGCACAGCAACGTGTGCCAGGTTCAGCTAGTTTGATATAAAGGACACTATGTTACTATACAATTGTGCATAATGGAACCTGAATTACCCACAGATTTTGGTATCAATAGCAAGTGCCAAACCAACCCCCCATGAATATGGTGTGGTGGATATTACTAGTACTTTTCTGAGGTAGTGTGGTACAGAGTTTAAAAGATTATCAGACGTTCATGGGTTCCATAAAAAATGAAATGCTGGAGCAAGGCATGCAACATTGAAGATCCTCCATAGTGGTGTTTCGTTTACTGATCCACTAACAAAACATTGTTCTAAGAACAATAGATATGTAATTTGATGCATTCCCCACCATTGAACAGTTTGTCCTTGTCTTAAAACTCGAGTATTCTTGGAAGGAATTTCTGCTAATTTCAACTCAGGTTCCAGGTGTCTTCCTCTGTTGCTTGTATGGTAATCTGCAGAGTTGGTTTCTTGCCCTAAATTCCTTCAAAGAGCAAGAACCCATACTTTCTCTATGTGCAAGTTTTAACTCAATTTAAAGGTTGCTTTTGAGATGACTTGAGCAAAAAACCTTCCATTTTAGTCTGATTTTCTTTTTTCTACATTTCACACATTTAAAAAGCTAGTTTCATGTCTACTGCTGACATTATCTGGATTTTTACTATAATGTGAATATCAATGATTTTGCATAGGTAATGTTTCTCCTTGAAGTTGTTTTATGTGCATTCTGTATTGTTAGCTGGCAGATCACGTAAAGTAGTGAAGGTGCTTGTCCTGTGTCAGCAATCTTCAAATATTCCACCCAAATATTTCTTTGAGCGTGTGATCAAGAGGATTTAAAAAATATATACTTTTTTTTACCAGGTTGTAAAAAGAAGACAACGTGGCATATGCAGGTATAAATTAAACAAAATATATCTATCATGCAACATATATTACTGTGCCTTAAAAAAAGATAGTCTAAAATCCACTGCCACTGGTTTAGCTGCTTATGCTGCATCTATGTAATTGGATCAATACATGGTTTCATCTCTAGGTTTGTACTGTTTCTTTATGTTGCAGCACCTTTGCTATTTTCCAAAGATTGCAGAAGCCTCCCCAAATTCTATTGTACTGTGGCAAAAATACAACACTATATCCAAAAATTGGGAAGCCAGTTAAGCCCTGGTAGTATATTGAAAAATATGTTGTTTTCTCAAACCAGAACTCTGAAAACTAATAGAATGAAAACAGACAAACTTATAATATGTTTATATCTACAAAAGAATTCTCTGTAGCTCAGTTCTCATCAAAAGCTGTGCAACTCTTTTGACTCAGTATCTAAGGGGGAAAATACCATTTTGCAACTTTACACTCCGTCTTTTTTTGTTTTTACATAGCTGTCTATATTTGTATTTTTTAGAACTGCACTGAATCGTTTATCTTACAATTATAGCCAAAAATTAATGTTGGCTATTGTGATATTGGTGTCCAGTTTGTACCCTATGGAGAACAAATACTACGTAGATCCATAATTTTATTTCTTAACAAAACATATGGTTCATAAAAAGGTTTGTGGATGGTTTAATCTCTTTTTGGTTGCCTTTGAGAAAATTACTTAACTACCAAAATTTACAGTTACGACCAAAATGTATCATTAAAAAACCCCCAAACAACTGCATTACAAAGACTGCATGTCTCCTACCACTCCCAAAAATAACAACAAAAACCCTGACTTGATAAGCATCTATCTCAAAGCTTTTTTATTGGCATCAGCAATAAAATCCTATACCTACAGTTCTATAAAGCTCTCTGTCTAAGGGTTCAATTTTAGACATCCCATTATTGGCACTACATTCAAGTGTAGCAGAAACGGAGTCCCTCATTCTGAAATGGTAGGGAAGATATCACCAAATTTGGACAAAATGTATGATTTTTTTCTAGTAAGGAATATTATTAATATCATACTTTGGGTAATTTAAATTGATTTCAGTAAAGGAAAGAGCTAGGCGACTTTGATTCTGTTCTCATCAAATTGCACTCCTTTCACTTAGGTGTAATTTTCTCCCCCTTAGCCTGGACCTATGTTAATTTAAATGGTAAGACACCCCAGAAAATTTTGAGGGTGTGATTTACAACTCGGGGTATTTTCAATGGGGTCTGAGGGCTTTACAGGGTCTTACATGTGGCCTAGAGGCTGTAATTTGTCAATATCTAATATCTGACTCCCTGCTGTTCTTGGGATTTTCTTACCCATAAATTGCAAAACTTGACCATAGAGAATTACCTCAAATGAATTCCAAGAGAGAATATTCTCAAGATATAATATTCAATTGAGTGTTGGTACTGCAGGAATATTCCTGAAAAGCTTACACACTATCAGTTCCCACATTCAATTAGTAAATGAATAATCTCTGCGAAGCATATTTCCACTCACAGTTGCTATAGCAGGAATTCAGACATTATTTGTAAATGTTATCATTTGTAACAACACTTCTGGATTATTTCATAAATGGAAATGGCCATTTGGATGAGCTCTTTCAGAATGCTGAACATGATGGACTTTTGTCTTGTTAAACTTTTTAAAAACTCTTAAATGTAGATTTTATTTGCTATATAAAATAAGTAGTCTCATAAGGAGAGTGTTTGAGATGTTGAAGACATAATTGTCCTATTTCTATGATTAGCAGATGTTGTGAAGCACAGCTGGCTTTCTCTACACTGCTGATCTTCATTTCTTAAACTGCAGCTTCTATTAACCCTTTAACTGAAATAAAGCTTACTTTGTTGACACCCCTGTGGAGCTTACTTAAAAAAACCTTGGCTTATTAAAATGTGAATGGAGGACTATTTAATACACAACTTTACATTTATACTCTAATTCATACGTGAGCATATTTAAATTTTTGGGCATTAAAGATGAATAGAGATGATTGCTCCCACAAAACACATATTCATATTTTAAAACATGTTGTCCACATATTCTATATTCTATGATGTATTATTAAAAACCTAGAAGAGATTTTTTACTGAGTTTGTACATTAGTCCAGCAGCTGCTCTTTATTTGGTATCTCATGATTTTTAAAAATACTTTAAAATAGTGTATTGGTGTGGCATACACACGTAGAAGCAGGGACTTCCCCTCCTTGTTTTTGGTTTTAAATGGAGAGCTTTCACAGTAGACCCAGTGATTTCCAGGAAAATGTATTTTTAGTATATATTTTTTTCCTCATGATTAGTCTGATGCACAAAACAAGTAGCATCTGATCAGTTTCCATGTTATTTTTATTTATTTATATCATTTATATCATTTTCAGTGGCTAAAAGAGGCAAACATCATATTCTGTGAACAAACTAGAATAATTGAAGCAGCAAAGACACTCCATTCTTGGCCATTTGGTTGTTGTTCTGGATGGGGGAGAAGAGGCAGACCTATGTCCTCTGGCATTTTCAACAGCCTGTTGTGTTGCATGTGAAGAAGTCTTTGTGAAAAATGGTACTAGGTACATTCTTAAATGTATAATCACCAGTGTACTTGGGAATTACACAGATGTAATTATGCAAAAAAGATTCTATCTAATAAAATGAATGTGAAGCTGCTCTTCTATGTACTCAAAATCTGCTGGAAAAAAATCTCTACCAGAAGTTGTAAGGAATAATCTGTTACCTGAACTTCTAATAAGAAAGTTAATGAAATGCTAATGGTATTTTCAAATGAAGCCAGTGTTCCAATGCACTTTTTAAATATCCATGAAATTTTGTCATAATATTAAACAATAAAGCAATGTACGTTAGCTGATTCCTTGAGGTATTCTGCCATGATATTGAGTGTCCTGATTCATTCAGGAGTCCTGTTTGCTGTGCTAGAACTAGGCATGCTGATATTTAATGAATATGAAATTTAAGTGGATAATAAATGGAAGAAAATGTATGGCTCCTCCATCTTTTACTTTAAGAACTTTTCCAGTAATTTCTAAAGTTAAGTAAGTTTGCATCCAAACAGTAACAAGCAGGTTGAGACTACCCAGAGCAGTGTAGCTTTACTGTTTCACTTTGAAATTCAGTACACAATTAGGGAATTGTCATACCCCAGCCTGCCCCTGGCCCTCAACAAGACCAATGTCATGTTACACCCAAAGTCACAGAAAGGCCTGCACAGAACTAAAAGCAAGATGCTTCTAGAGGGCCCAGTTCATCCAGTGTTCAAGGACAGAAATCAGGCAGCTTCAGCTCGAGCTGAAAAGAACCGAGAGAATGGTGGAGCCGAGTTAACTCCTGTTAGGCCCCAAGCCTCGGTTTCCCTAGTTTCCCCAGAACTACACTGCAGTCATGTTGGCATCCAGGAATCCTCTAAGCCTGTCTGCCTTTCCCAAGTGAATTCAGTACAAGGCAGGCAGGTTCAAACATTCAAGGACACAACTGTTATGCCTGGTGATAAGCAGAGATGCTGGAGACCAGAAGTTAGGTAAACTCCTTTTCCACAGATGTGGGCACTAATTGGCTCATATACCTTTGCTGCTGAGATCAGCTAAACAGCAGCTGCAGTCCATCATGGGAACCATGACACTCGACGTAGTTACGTCGCAAGATCAAAGGGTTACAGAACTATAACCGTTGGATCTTGGAAAGGCTTCCCATCTCGAGCCAACTATTGCATCTCAAGATCATGGATTCCTGAACGGGCCTTGCAGCCTTCCTGCTAAGAACTAGCCTGTCCAGCTCGCTGGCTGCTCTGTTTGGATCTAGCCCGCTTGGGCCTCCACTTGCCTCGTTGCTTTGTTCCTGATTGCTACAGAAAGACTTTGCCTTTTGTATCCTGCTTGAATCCTGGTTGCCACGGGACTATATTCAATTGCTGCTACTATTGAACAGCGCTGCTATTTTACCGGTGCTATTTTAAAGGCATCTTAGAGTGACCTCTAGCCTCTTTCCTATATCCAGCTATTCTAAATAAACCTGTTGTACCTCAGCTGAACGTGTAGTTTATCAAGGGAGGTTTCCAAGTGCTTGGAGGGCGACAACTCCCAATCGGCCAGGTGCTACTGCTAATTGGGCTCGCATTCCAATTCAATGCGGGAGGCTTAAGAAGGTTCAGCTGGAAAGCTGTTGTGAGAACCCGTTTTGACGCGCCAGTACATTGTAACATCAAAGGCTTTGGGGCCTATAAGAATTGGGGTTGAGTGATGTCTGGCATCTCTCGTCAACGTTGGATTCCTGCCTTCATGAACTCTGTTTGGGCTACTGTGCCTTCCAGCCATTGAACTCTATTTGCCAAGCTTTGTGCCAAGAACCTTTGCCTGTGGATTAGCCCGTTGGGGCATCACGTCTTCTCATCTCTGTTCCTGTGTGCTTTGGACAATTGCTTTGCAATACTTGGTACTTGGAAGCATCAAAGGACTATATCTCTATTTTCTTTACTCTATCCAGTTATTCTAAATAAAGCATTTAAACGTGGCCGGTCTCCAGTGGTTTACTTCAGGTCTAAGATACAACAGGAATAATATATTTAATCCATTTCTTAAAGTTGCTGTCTTGGACTACAGGCTTTAGAATGGGTACTAACTATCATGACTGAACTACTACTTTTCAGTTCTTTTTACACTGCCATAAAATACGGATTATCAAAGCAGATAATCCACATAATTTGCTTTGAAAAGGATTATATGAGTCTACACTGCCATATAATCCAGTTGAAAGCAGGTAATCTGGATTTTATATGGCAGTGTAGAAGGGGCCTGTGATACAGGTATCATATATACTACAGTCCAAACACGATTCCCACAGTTTACCATGCTAAATAAGCCTGGTAAACTGTGGGAATCCCACCCCCTCCTCCAAACCACTTTAAAAAGTGAAATAAATTTACCCAGTCATCATTAGAGTCTCTCTGGAGCTTTCCTGGCACATCAAAATGATGTGCCAGGAGAGCTGGTGCATCGTTTTTACGTACTGGGGAGCTCCAGCGAGCTCCGACGGGGGACTCAGGGTGGCTTACACCGGCAACAATTTGATGCCAACACATACAAAACACAATATAACACTATATCATACATTAAGTAATAGTCATTTTAAAACATTATCAGCCATTTAACCATATCATGCACTAATATATAGACTATAAATGCTGTACTTAACTCAAAATATTAAGACCTTGTAGATTCCTGGTTCAGTCACACTCATACACAATTTGGTCAAGGAATTACATAGACAATAGAGGAATTGTCTAGACAATGAAAATATGAATGTGAGGAACTTAGGTCGACGAAGCGGGAAAAGAGACGGCTAGAGGGCAAGTGGAGGAGACTCCGTGACGAAGGCTCGAAATCAGCTTATAAGCTTATTATGGAGGCTTATGAGCAAGCTGTCAAGGCTGCGAAAAATTCGTACTATGCAGCCCAGATACCGTCCGCTAGCTCACGCCCGGCGCAATTGTTCAAAGTGATTAGGTATTTGACGATGGTCCCTACCATCCCAAAAAATGATGATCAGGCCCTAACTGCCGAGGTTTTTCAGAGCTACTTTGCGGACAAGATTTCGGCCCTTCGCCGGGACCTTCCCCCTACTCTTGATACAGTCAGCGAGCTTGAGACTCCGTGGCCTCTTGCCGGGCCCACCTTCGACCGGTTTCGACCACTGGACGCAGAAGCTGTTGATAGGATAGTTACTGCAACTAGATCGGCCACTTGCTCCCTCGATCCGTGCCCCTCCTGGCTGGTGAAAGCTTGCCTGGAGGGGTTATGTGACCCCCTGTTGAAATTAGTTAACAGCTCCCTTGAGCAAGGAGTTTTTCCAGGGGGATTGAAAGAGGCAGTGGTCACTCCATTGCTGAAGAAGCCGAACTTAGATCCGTCGGTCCCTTCCAACTACCGCCCAGTATCGAATTTGTCGTTCCTGGGCAAGGTGGTTGAAAGGGCAGCACTGGAGCAGTTGCAGTCCTACCTAGATGATGCAACTTGGTTCGACCCCTTCCAGTCCGGCTTCCTTTCTGGGCATGGGACGGAGACGGTGCTGGTCGCCATCACAGACAAGCTGCGTCGCCAACTAGATCAAGGTGGATCGGCGCTGCTCGTGTTATTGGACCTCACGGCAGCGTTCGATACTGTCGATTACGATCTCTTGACCCACCGACTGGCCGGGGCCGGGGTGAGGGGGGTCGGCCCTTAGCTGGCTGTCCTCCTTCCTCCGGAACCGGTCCCAGCGAGTGAGAAGGGGTGAGGTTGTCTCCGGAGGTGCCCCACTTCATTGTGGGGTGCCTCAGGGGGCAATTCTCTCCCCTTTATTATTTAACATCTATGTCCGACCACTTGCCCGGTTGGCACGCAGCTTTGGGCTGGAGTGTCACCAGTATTTATTTATTTATTTATTTATTAACTTCGATTTAGTATACCGCTCACTCCGGAGCTCAGAGCGGTTTACAAAGAAGCAAAAACACCGAGAAATAAAACAATTAAGCAGTTAAAAACATATTACACATCACAACAGATTAAAACATATTAAGAGCACAACCCTCAGCAAAGGCTGGGGGGACGGGATAAAAAACCTGGGGGGAACCATAGGCGGCAAGCGGGCAATGTGGTTGAATTAAGAGCCGAACGCCTTCCTAAAAAGCCAAGTCTTCAAGGCCTTGCGAAAGGGCAGGAGAGCGCGGATGGTGCGGATCTCCTCCGGGAGGCCATTCCAGAGACTTGGGGCGGCTACAGAGAATGCCCTCCGCCGTGTAGTGGCTAGTCGGCAGGTTCCGAGGGGGGGCACCACAAGGAGGTTGAGCTCCTCGGAGCGTAGTGATCTCGCAGGCATATAGGGGGTAAGTCGCTCCCTCAAGTACACTGGCCCCAAACCATAGATGGCCTTGAAAGTGAGGACTAACACCTTGAAGAGGACCCGGAATTCTGGATGGCTGCGAGCCAGTAGGTTGAAGGTGAATCCGGACAAGACAGAGATCCTGTGGCTGGGCCGTCCGGGTACAGGGGGGGATCCGCCTTCCGACCCTGGACGGGGCGACACTTCGCCCGTCCCTGTCGGTGAAGAGCCTAGGAGTCACGCTTGACTCCGAGCTGTCGATGGAGAAGCATATCTCCATCGTCAGTGGAGTGGCTTTCCACCACCTCCAACAGGCGAGGAGGCTGGCTCCCTACCTGTCCCGTTATGACCTAGCCACAGTGGCCCAAGCCACGGTCATCTCAAGACTAGACTACTGTAATGCCCTCTACATTGGCCTTCCTTTGTCAGTGATCCGGAAGCTCAAGCTGGTGCAGAACGCAGCAGCACGGTTGGTGGCAGGTTGTCCATCTCGCTGCCACATCACACCAGTGCTGCGCGAACTGCACTGGCTTCCGATAGAGCACCGGATCACCTTCAAGGTGTTGGTTTTAACCTTTAAGGCCTTGAATGGTCTGGGGCCAGTGTATCTAAGGGACCGCCTCTCCCACTATAGCCCACCACGACCACTGCGATCCGAGTCCCAAAACCTCCTGGTGGTGCCTAGTCGGCGATCCGTTCACCTGTCCTCAACGCTGAGGAGGGCATTCAGTGCCGCCGCGCCGGTGCTGTGGAATCCTCTACCCCCCACAGTCCGAGCGCAGGCCGATCTGCTAACATTTCGCAGGGCCTGCAAGACCCTCCTCTTTACCCAGGCGTTTGGTGTTTAGGTTTATGTATACAACTGCCCCCACACCAGGCTTGCGTGTTGGTTATGGTAATTTTAGTGTGTTTGTTTTATTCTGATTTTATTGCCTTATGACTCACAGTGTGAGTCGCCCTGAGCCTTCGGGAAAGGGCGACTAATAAGTCGAAGAAATAAATAAATAACACTTAATTTTTCCATATGTACAGAAGATGAATGGGACCAATTAAAAAGTCATAAGTCTTAACTTGATGTAGCATATATCCCATACATTTTCCCCTGCAAGCACACATGGCACAGGTGGAGCTTTTCTATGGTGCTCATGACTACTGAAGTTTTTGGAAGGGTCAGCATTAGCTGACAAAATATTTTTCCCTCCAAGTTTTGTATTCTTATTGCCAGGAATTGCACAACAATTACCTGTTGAGTTATAATAATCCCCCCCCCCCCATGCCTTTCCTCAAATGGGGATGAGGGCACCAAAAGCACACAAATACACACTCTTGCTACAAGCCTTTCTCATCCTTTGGAATGTTTAGTACAGTGATACCTTGAGTTAAGAATTTAATTCATTCCATGACCAAGCTCTTAATTCAAAACACTCTTATTGCAAAGTGAATTTTCCCATTGGAATACATTGAAATGCTATTAATCCGTTCCAGCCCCCTGAACCCACCCCACCCATTTTTTTGTTTTTTAAATAAGAAAATGTACTTTATAAATAACAAATAATGTATAAATGCACATTCTCATAGAACGAAAAAAAATAAAGATCAACTTTAAGATGATAGAGTACGAGGTTGTGGGAAGAAAGCACAAAGTGAAGAGATAGAAGCATCATTTTTTTCATACTGTGCTCATTCCAACCTTCCTGTGTTGCTCCGTCTTCCTCTCTTTTCATGATGCCAAACATACCAGGAATAAAACACTGCACAAAATCGGCTAACCCCAATTTCCTCAAAACAAACAAGAGCAAAGCGGACAGCAATCTCCCAAAGCATACAAGAAACAAGGCACATGGACCGCTCCCTTGAAGCCCTAAAGCTCTGTACTCTGACACTAGTACTCCCTCTGGTGCTAGTGCTTCCTCTGGGACCAGTGCTCCCTCCCACTTAACTCAAAATGCTGCTTGTGTGTCAAAATGAAATCTGAGCTGAGCGACAACTCTTAACTCAAAGCATGCTGAAGTGGGGTGCTCTTAAGTTGAGGTTCCATTGTACATTGATGTGCGCAGCAGGCAAGTACATACACATTTCATGCTGAGCTAGTGAGCCTTGATGTCAGCCCTGTGACTCAGGTCATTTCCAGACAGGCCCTATATCCCAGGATCAGATCCCAGGTTTTCTGTTTATCCCAGATTGTCTGGCCGTGCAGACTTATATAATCCAGTTTAATGCAGAAAACCTGTGATCAGATCCTGAGATATAGGTTCTGTTTGGAAGGGTCCTCCATGGGGTTGATGACCCAGGTTTTGAAGGCATTGTACAGATAAAGTATTGCTTGCCCTAAAATATTTTCCCCTTCCTGGAGAACACAGCAATCTCTTGATGCTTCAAGTGGTTCCCTGAAGCCTGGTGCGGTGAAGCTACGTTCAAATCAACCGGCTGGACAGGGTGGACCCTCTCTTAAAGATCCCACCGCTGCCGCCAATATGTGACCACTCCACTTCTTGACCGGCCTCAGACTGGACAATCTTTCTATGTCCACACTGCTGACCTCCAATCCAAGGAAACCTTGAAGTTACCTCAGCAACTTCACGTTTATTGGCAGGGTACTGTCTCACCCCTTCACCATTTAACTGACTGGAGTTTTAAAACTTCTCAGTGACCACTTGACCACGCTGCCACCATTTATCCGGCTGACCACTGACTTTGAGGGCCACCACCAATAAAAGAATCAGGAGAGGTGTTTTCCTTTTAAGATGCAAACAATTTATTTTGACACAAATGGGTACAATCTTGGTTGGTTTCAAACTTCCTTAGAGGCACAACTTTTTCTGTTACATAACACAATGGGGACCTATTATAGGGTTTCCACTAAACCTCTATAAACCCCTGCAACTTTAACTAGGGTCTCTATACCCTTTAACTGGACTGCTCACTAGCAGACCTTAAGACACACACTAACACTGGACCGTTCTCTTTCAGTCCTTAGGACACACTCAACTAGAACATAACTCCTCCCCCTCTCATTTGGCAGTTGGCTTCCCGCTCTTTTCCAACTGTAGAATTCAAACCTGAACATTCTACTAGCCTCTAGCCCTGGTTGCCATGGCGACAGCTCTTCTAAGCTTCTGCCATGCCTCCCTTCTGTTTCACCCACAGAAACAAACCATAGAACATTCAAAACAACATACATTTTAACACATGTCACACAACATTTACACACAAATAATCAACATCATTACACCTGGTAACCCTATGTAATATTAAATTTTTCAAAAGAGATAGCAAGTCAGCTTTATCCAAGATGAGTATAAAATTCTGATCTGCTATTGGTTTCATGTCATGGACTTGAGAGAAAGCATACAAAAAGCCACACTTGAAAATTATTGACAGTGAAAATATTTTCAGGTTCATAGAATAATTGTCTTTTTTGCTCTTATTAATATGTGGTTAATCCAATTCCTGTATAAGCCAAAGATCAAAAAGGTTGCTTTTGATGGAAAAGTACAGTGGACAAGCATGACCACTGTGATTCATATTAAAGTTTGCTAAATAAAACTTTATTTTTTTAAAATTACAACTTAACGCATGATCAGTAATTGCACCCTGAGAGTTGCAGTCTGAAAAGGCAATTTTTTTTCAAGGACATCTTGGATTCATCTCATTATTATGACTTGCTGTAAACATATAATGATAGCAATGCCAACCTGAGTAAAACCATCTATTACTTGTGCAATGCTAAGGAACAACTTTCCTTATAAGGGAGCATTGAAACATGCTACTAAGGCACACAGAGCCCCCATGACCAATTAAACTGGAGGTCTTTGGGGGAAAATTCACCTTGGTTTGGGGGGAGTTGTAGTTTACCTACATCCAGAGAGCACTGTGAACCCAAACACCAATGGAGCTGAACTAAATTTGGCACACACAACCAATTTGCCAGGGGTTTGGGGTGAACTGCAACTCCTTAATTTATGGGAGTTGTAGTTCACCTATAACCAGAGAAACTATAACCCTCTTAACCTACTTTTAGGATTTGAGGGGACTGACCATGGTCGGCGTTGTAGTTTACTCTGCAGCCAGCGAGCATGCTGAACCCCACTGATGATGTACCCACAGCAAACTTCCTCAACATAACAAACTAAATACTGATTCCATTTCTAGGTTAATCTGGCATGATGTGAGTTGTAGTTCACCCACTATCTTATGCATTTTGTAATTTTTTTTTTAAAAAATGACTTTTTCAAATAACCCGGGCAGCGCCGGTTACCCAAGGTAGTTAAAATAATGAAGACATTAACAAAATTGAGGGGTAACAACAAAATTTTGAATTCACATCTAACTTAAGGAAAACAAACAAAGAATAAGACAAACAAGGTAACAAGTATGAAATTAATTAAAATTTACAAGTTTTTGTTTTGTGTTCATAATTTTGTTTTTTTCTTGAATACTCTGTATGTTCTTTTATGTCTTTACATGCACGGAAACCATCCTGAGTCCCTTAGGGGAGAGAGGGTAGTATATAAATAACATTTTTTATTATTATTAAAAGCCAGCAGAGCCAAAGTGGCAAACTATTTCTATTCCAAGATGACTAAACATGATATTTTTCACTTCATCCTCTGTATATGCTTGGGTGAATAAGAAGGTTTTCAGTTGTTTTTAAAGGAGGGTAAGGAGGGGGCCATTTAGGGAGGGAGTTCCAGAGGTGGGGGGCAACCATAGAGAAGGCCCCCCTCTCGATCCCACCGGCCATGTTTGGGGTGGGACTGAAAGCAGGGCCTCATCCGCTGATCACAGCGCCCAGGCATGCTTGTATGTGGAGATGCAGTTGGCCAAATAGTCTGTGTCTGAACCATTTAGGACTTTAAAGGTAATAACCAGCACTTTGTATTTAGCGCAGAAGCAGACCAGCAGTGAGTAGAGCTGCCATAGTATGGGAGCAGTTCTCTCCCTATACGGAGCCCCAGTTAGTAATCTGGCTGCCAAACTATCTTCAAAGGCAGCCCCATATAGAGCATGTTGCAGTGCCCAAATGAGATGTAACTAAGGTGTGGACCAGATCTGGCATCTCGGGGTACGGGCACAGCTGGCACACAAGTTGTAAATGTGCAGAGGCAACAGCAGACACATGAGCCAAGGTCAGCAATGAGTTGTGGAGTCACTCACAAGCTGCGAACGTGTGACTTCAGGTGGAGTGTAACCCCATCCAGTGCAGGCTCTAACCCTATACCCTGATCTGTCTTCCAACTGACCATCTTTGACTTGTCAGGATTTAATTTCAATTTATTAGCCCTCATCCAGCCCATTACTGATGACAGGCACTGGTTCCGAACCAGGATAGCATCCTTGGTTTTTGGTGGAAAGGAGTAAAGGTGTCACGTGCATATATATGACACCAGACTTAGAAACAGAATCATCAAGTTGGAAGAGACCGCATGGGACATCTAGTCCAACACCTACTAAGAAGCAGGAAAATCACATTCAAATAACCCCCGATAGATGGCCATCCAGCCTCTGTTTAAAAGCCTGTAAAGAAGGAGCCTCCACCACACTCCAGGGCAGAGAGTTCCACTGCTGAACAGCTCTCACAGTCAGGAAGTTCTTTCTCATGTTCACACATAATCTTCTTTCCTGTAGTCTGAAGTCATTGTTCTGCATCCTAGTCTCCAGGGCAGCAGAAAACAAGCCTGCTCCCTCTTCCCTATGAATTCCACTCACATAATTATACAGCCTTCTCTTCTGCAGGCTAAACATGCCCAGCTCTTTAAGTCACTCCTCATAGGTCTTGTTCTCCAAACCTTTGATCATTTTAGTTACCCTTCTCAGGACACATTCCAGCTTGTCAACATCTCCCTTAAATTGTGGTGTCCAGAATTGGACACAATGTGATTCCAGGTGTGGTCTGACCAAGGCAGAATAAAGGGGTAGCATGACTTCCTTCAAACTAAACACTATACTCCCATTTATGCAGGCCAAAATCCCATTGGCTTATTTAGCTGCCACATGATATTGTTGGCTCATGTTTAACTTGTCCACGAGGACTCCAAGATCTTTTTCACATGTATTGCTATCGAACTCCAAAAACTACTGATGATCTAACTCAGCAGTTTCATGTAGATATTAAATAACATGGGGGACAAGATAGAAACTTCAGCCAGGGGGGTCTAACAGGAGTCCCCTAGCACCACCTTCTGGGTATGGCCCTCCAGAAAGGAATGGAGCCACTGTAAAACAGTGCCTCCTGAACTCATCCCAGTGAGATGGCCCATGGTTGATGGTCCAGGAGAACCAACAGGTACAAACTCCCCCGGTGTAGATTATCTACTAAGGCAACCAATGCCACCTCTGTTCCGTAGCCAGATCTGAAATCAGATTGAAATGGATCCAGATAATCAGTTTCATCCAAGACACTTTGGAACTGAGAGGCCACCACCTTCTCTACAACTTTACCCTACTTGCCGGTTGTCCAATTAAGTGGATTCCAGTGCCAGTTTCTGTAATAGAGGTCTTACTACAGCCACCTTGAAGCTAGTTGGTATTGAGCCTTGTGCCACTTAATGACTGCAGTGCAATGTTGATTGTTTTATAGCAATGGTTCTCAACCTTTGGTCCTTCACTTACCAATGGTTAGGAATTGTGGGAGCTAAAGTCCAAAATACCTACAGGACCAGGACCAGGTTGGGTAGTGGGTACCATTGTTTTATATGCAAGTTGTTTCATTATCTTTCTTTTACACCCCCACACACACACACATTTTGATATTGTAAATTAGGTTGGAATTTTTGGAAGTGAAAAGTGGTAATTTCTGTATGCATATGTGTGTGTTTATGTGTTTATGTGTGTAGTTAAAATGAGTTTTATATGAAAACAAAAACTGTAGCATACAAACCCATGGTGGGTTTACAAACCATGCTTTGTATAGTGGCAGTGAATCTGTACCCTTCCAATATCTTCTCTGTATTCCCCAATTATTAAGGAATATAATTGATAAACTTCCTAAAGACTCTGCACGGTTGAATTTCAGGTGCTTTGCTTTGTTCAAGAAGTGCTTCATTTATGTATTAGTAATTTCATAGGATAACATGAGAACTCGGTACTTAATGAGAGGTACAGTCTGATTACATCTGAATGTTAATTGCTGAGCTAAGATAAAAATATGAGTGGACAACTGATGAATAGCTATTTGGAAGTGTGCTTTATTTAAAATGAAATTTAGATAAGACAGGAACCCCCATATTTTTAATCCATTTTATAAACGAATTTCATAGGCTCTGGTGGTTTGTGTAGAATTCATGCAGCTAATCTCATAATAGTAGTTTCTCTTTGAACTGTACTTAAATGATCATTAATCACTGGGTTGATTGACTAGGTTTTATACTAAAGAATTTTCAGAGATAATGCATGTCTTCACTGATGAGAGAAAGTCAACTTCCAAAGAAATTTCTTAGTAGGAGTGAAGAGATCTATCTGTTCAACATCAGCTTTTTCTAATTGATTTTTGTTCCAAGCTCCTCTTAATTTCCTTGAAGAATAAAATGAGTCAAATATGAGCTTTTTTCTACCAGGTTGCAGCTGCGGCAGATTCCCTCATATTTTTTGCCTGCAGAATGTTTAGGATTACAACTTCCATTATTTTTGAACCATTGGACATGCTGGTTTGGTCTGATGAAAGCAGAACACCCAAACATTAAGGAAAAAGTATATTTTTAATTTATTGTGTCATAAGCGAATTGATGGTACAGTTGTAATGTATTTAAAAACACAAAGCAAAATTGAAAACTTGGCATTATACTAAATGTCTTTTGACCAGTAGCTGGCCACTCGGAGGCCTGTGGTGTTGCTGTACGAAGGTCCTCCATTGTATACGTGGCAAGGCACAGACTGCATTGTAGTAGGTGGTCTGTGGTTTGCTCTTCTCCACACTAGCATATCGTGAACTCCACTTTGTAGCCCCATTTCTTGACTCTGCATCTTGTGGTGCCAGAGTACAGTCTGTTCAGCGCATTCCAAATCGCCCAGTCTTCTGTGTGCCTAGAAGGAAATCTCTCATTTGGTATCAGCCATGGATTGTGGTTCCAGGCTCTAGCTTACCACTTTTGGACTCTCGCTTGCTGATGTGTTCCTGTGAGTATCTCTGTAGGTCTTCAGAAGATATTACTTGATTTAAGACATTGGGGTGCAGGCTGATATCCTGACAGAGGATGGGCCGCAGATGTCACTGCCTTTGTTCTTTCATTATTGGCTGCTACTTCCCAGTGGATGTCAGGTGGTGCAATACCTGCTAAACACTATAATTTCTCCAGTTGTGTGGGGTGTAGACATGCTGTGAAAATCAGCGTGTCTCATTAAGAGCCACATCCACTGTTTTAATGTGGTGAGATTTATTCCACACTGGGCATGCATATTTAGCAGCAGAGTAGCAAAGCACAAGGGCAGATGTCTTCACTGTGTCTGGGTGTGATCCCCAGATTGTGCCAGTCTGCTTTCTGTGATATTATTTTAGTGCCCACTTTTAGATTGATAGTCAAGCAGTATTTCTTGTAAGTCAGAGTATGGTCCAGAGGAAAAAGATGTTGGACAGAAACTAGAATTTCAGTTCTTATACTATACTCAAAGAAGGGAATGTGCTGGACACACCTAAACACGCTAAGCAGAGCTAAGCATTAAATTCAGGTATAGGATCAATCAGAGATCTTACTACCAAAGAACTATGTATAGTAAGGGTGAATTTGACTGCAGCAACCCTGTCAGATTATATTCGACATAACACCATTTCAAGGGGACTGAGAGTAAAATTAATACCGGGAACCTATGATAACGATGAACACTTTGTAAAATGTTGGAATGCCATTCTCAATAAATGTTATCAAGATATTATGATGCTATTGATCCAAAGATCAACAAAGGAACTTGAGATCCTTACAAAGGAAGTGAGTGATATTAAGGAAAATTTGAAGGAAAATAACATAGAAGTAGATCTGACTAAAATAAGACAACAATGTGACTCTTTATTTGTGGAAATTAAGAAAGTTAAAATAGAAAAATTTAGACGGGACCAGGAAGATTATAGAATAGACAAGGATGTACAAATGGTCTCGAAGGAGTAACTTATGAAATAAAAATAAGCAAGTCAGATTCTCTTCTGATTCCATATACTCAGCAGGCTCCTGTGCTGAAGAGACAGATACACAATCAAATATGGACACCAGCCAAGGAACACAAGAACGCTATTCATTTAGAAGACGTAATGCACCCAACCCTTCAAAACAAGGAAATTCTTTTTGGGGGGGGGGGAGAGAAAAAGAACAAAACCTGATAGTTAACCTTTCGAAGTACCCATAATCCCCTTCTGAAATTAATGTCTTAAATAAGGGTTTATCTTTTGTTATGACACCTGATTGTTCTACTCTTAATATTCGCAGAGACTTGGCAGGATTGTTCCGAAATATCAGATTGAAGGAATACTTTTCTTTAATGGCTCCCAGTGATACACAGGAACAGATTTATTCAAGATCTAGAATGTATATTAAAAGCAACTTCACTCCTTTTGATGTCACAAATAAAATCAAAGAATTTGAAGACATGATATTTTAAAAAGTCAGTAAAATTGACTATGGTCAAGATTGGAAACATAGCAACATGTCTAGAAAGGAAATTGATATTTTAAAAAACTGGGTAATCATCCACAAATTATTCTGAAACCAGCCGATAAAGGAGGTGGGTTGGTGTGTTTAGATAGAGACACATACATCTTGGAGGGTCATAAACAACTAGCTGTCACAACGCGGGCCCTAGCTCCACCCCGTAATCACACACACACACAGGCAATGTCAATTAACTATTTATTGAATCAAAAGAATAGCAGGTGAAAAGGATAGAATGTTCAATTAAGAAGTAGAATCAATAAGTCCAAGGTAAAAAGCAATTGGTTTCAAAAGCAATCCAAAATGAGGAATCTCTCAAAGCAAGGTCCATAAAAACAAAGCGAATGGTTCAAAAGCAAACTTAGTCCATGGAGCAAACAAGGCAATCCAAAGTTCTTGGAAGAAACAAGGTCTCTTGGCAGTAATTGGCAAGGCTAGCCAAACTATGGCTTCCAGGGAGCAGCAGACCGACGATACGTCTGTCCAGTATAGAAGTGGCCGCCAAACTGAGGAACTTTCCCACAAAGTGTGTACTTAATTCCCACCCTTGTGAGACCAGCGCCTCTCCAGGCTCCGCTTCCAATCTTTCCGAGTAGCCACAATACTACTCCTCCGGTCGAAGCTCTTCGCAGGTTCGACGCCATCTGATCCGTTATCTTCCTGGGAAAATGCCTCCAACTCAGTTTCCATCTCTTCCTCCGCAGCTGGTGGCAACAAGCGCTCCTGAGAACCGAAACCTTCTGGTTTCTCATATTCGCAATCTGATCCGGAATCTAGCTGGCCTTCATCATCCGAATAAGCAGAAGGCCAGGTGTCATCCCATTGCAAACTGTCAGTCGGTGATGCATGCCCATCAGCCCCTGCATCCCCTCCATCTTGGTCCAAAGCAATCGGGACCCCCGGGGTGGCACCCCGCCCCCTGACTGGAGCGGAGGCTGGGTTGCTACACTAGCCAACACTTCATATTACAAACTGTCACCAAGTGACCCAACCGTGAAATATCAGAAGGTTGTTAATGATGTGGTGACACATCGTAATTTGATGTGATACATTAGGGACAAACTGGCAAAAGTTTTGATCAACCCTTTTCCACGTGTACCTTTTTTCTATCACCTTCCCAAGACGCATAAGGGAACATTCCCACCTCCAGGTAGACCAATAATTTCAAGTTGCAACAGCATATTAGAAAAAATAGCTATATATTTAGATGATTTACTCCAACAACATGTTAAACAAGCATTTTCCTAGTTAAGAGACACATCAGACTTCCTGACCAAAATAGAAGATATGGATATAGAAACAGGATAAATATTAGTAACAGCAGATGTTGGATCTCTGTATACGAACATGCCATTGGAAGAAGTAAGAGAAATTATAAAAGATATATTTGATTCTAGACCAAAAGATGAAATTCCACCCACTCATTCTTTGATAGAACTTCTGGATTGCGTATTCAGCTATAACTATTTCTTTTATAAAGACCAATATTATTTACAAATAGGGGGAATGGCCATGGGCTCCCCCCTTGCACCAACAGTGGCCAATCTCTTCATGAGAAATCTGCAAACCAAATGGCTTAAAATATGAGCAATGACAATATGACCAACAAAGTCTTAAAATATTACAGATTCATAGACGACATCTTCCTAATTTTGCAAAAAGACACAGACTTGGAAAACTTCAATCATTGGCTCAATAACTGGCATGAGAACATAAAGTTCACCATGGAGGGTAGCACTGAGAATGTTAATTTCTTAGATGTAAATGTGTATGTGTTGAATTCTAAACTAAAAGTCCAGTATTATAGCAAACCCATGGACAGAAATTCATTACTACACTACCAAAGCTTCCACAACCATGCTTTAAAGCCCCCTGCCGGATTCGCCGAGGGGACTGAGTTCCTAGAATCGGTCCCTCCACGGACTTGACCAGAATGGTGATGGCCCCGAAGACGTTCTCCACCAGGACATTTTGGAGCTCCTGCTATAAGCAGTCGAGGCTCCGAGGGCCTCACCGGACCATCAAAAAAGACGTGAAGGACACTGACTCTCAACCCAGACTCCCTCACGGGAGTTTGCGGCTTCTGATCCCCACCGGCGCCTTGGCACCGGCGATCTTCTGGGACATCCCTGTCTGCCTCCTTTTGATGGCAGAGCGGTGCCCTAAGGGCATCGCTGTTGACACTTCCCTATTCCCTCCTCCCCTCCCTACCCTTTTGTTCTTCCCTTTGTGTACTATGTATATGTTGTTTTGATGTTGCCGCTGAGCACCCAAACTTCTGTAAACTGCTCCGAGCCTTCGGGGAGTTGCGGTATACAAGTTTGACGTATAAATAAATAAATAATAATCTGCTCCCTCGACCCGTGCCCCTCCTGGCTAGTTAGATCATGCCAGGAGGGGTTACGAGACCCCCTGGGTAGAATTATTAATAATTATTCCCAGGGGGCTTGAAAGAGGCTATGGTAAGACCGCTACTGAAAAAAACGAATTTAGATCCCTCAGCTCCCTCCAGTTACCGCCTGGTTTCGAACTTGCCATTTCTAGGCAAGGTAACTGAGAGGGCAGTAGCGGATCAGCTGCACCGGTTCTTAGATGACATCTATATGCACCCACTGGCCCAGCTGGTTCACGACTTCGGTCTGGAGTGCCATCAGTATGTGGATGACACCCAGCTTGTGCTGAGAATGGATGGCAGGCTGGAGACCGTACCCGATTGTTTCCATCAATGCCTTGAAGCTGTGACTGGATGGCTGCGAGCTAGCCGATTGAAGGTTAACCCGTCGAAGACGAAGATCCTATGGTTGGGTTGCCCTGGATTGAGTGGTTGCCGGCTGCCTACCCTGGACGGCGAGCCTCTAAGCCCGTTGTCCTCCATAAAGAGCCTGGGGATCCATTTGGACCCATTGCTATCACTGGAGACACAAATCTCCACTGTATGCAAGACTCCATTTTACTATCTAAGGCAGGCTAAGCGGCTGGCCTCTTACTTGTCCAGAGGTGACCTGGCTATGGTGATACAGGCGATGGTCATCTCGAGGCTGGATTACTGTAACGCCCTCTACCCTTGGCAACAATCCGGAAACTCAAGCTGGTGCAGAATGCTGCTGCTCGACTTCTGGCGGGAGCGTCAGTCCGTGAGCATATAACACCCATCTTGCAGCAACTGCACTGGCTACCAATAGAGTACCGAATTGTTTTCAAGATGTTGGTATTTACCTTCAAGGCCTTGTATGACTTAGTGTCACACCTCAAGGGCCTCAGGCCTCAGTTTTGCTTGAGCAAGACTGCAGCCATGCCGGCTGCAAAGAACTTTCCAAGCTAGCTTGTTTCACTCCAGAGACTCCCTCTGGGCCCCTTTGCCTTTCCTGTGAGAAGCAGGTACTGAATGCACAACATGGACAGGCCAAGGTTACTCAAACGGGCCTCCCCTGATAAGCGAAGCGCCTCAGAGATGCTTCGAGTCCAGCTCCCTTCGCCAGCTGCGAGCTCCTAACGAGTTGTGCATTCCGGAGAGACTGAGATAGCTAAACATACAGTCATCCATCATGGCACTTTGACACTCGATGTACCCAGATCAAAGCTACTGGACAGTATAACTGCTTGGAGATGCCCATTGAAAGTATCTTGTACCAACTCCGCATTCAAGGATGCTCCTGTGAGAGAGGCCCCTTTCGGGCCTTCCAGAAGCCTGTGCCAGCCAGCATCGGGCTGTCTTGATCCTGCTCCAGTGCTACGTTCCTGTGTTGTTCCTGTAAAGACTTTATAAGCTACTGAACTTTATTGCTTCCAAGAAAACCTTCCTTGCCTTCTTAAACCAGCTGGGAACCTTTAAAAGACTTTCATTGCATCCGGCTTGTTTCCTGAATCCATCCGCTTGGATCCCTGTTGCCACGGGATTATTTATCCACTGCTGATTCCTGTTATTTGCTGCTATTTAGAGGCATTATAGAATTGCCTCCAAACACTTTTATTCACAATAAACCTGTTGTACCTCAGCTGCTGTGTGGTTTATCCAGGGAGGTCAAGTCCAAGGGCCTAGAGGGTGATACTTAGGGCCAGTGTACCTGAGGGACTGTCTCACCCCATATGTTCCCCCGAGATCACTACGTTCAGAGGAACAAAACCTCCTGGTAGTCCCGCCAATCCACTCCTGTCGGCTATCATCAACGAGATCGAGAGCCTTCTATGTGGCTGCACCATCTCTCTGGAACTCCATGCCGGATGAGGTATGCTCCATCACCGAATTAGCCCCGTTTCGGAGAGCTTGTAAGACTTTTTTGTTCAAACAAGCTTTCAACCTCACCTGCCCATGAAGTCAGACATAAGTTTAGAATTAATCTGTGACTATTGTAGATGCTTGTTTTTAGAGGTAGTTGTATTTCTATGCTTTTATGCTTTTATATTTTTATGCTTCAGTAGAATGTATTAAACTGTACTGTGATACTGTGTGTGAACTATGTAAACCGCCCCGAGCCTGCCGGAAGGAGCGGTATATAAGAATGAATAATAATAAATAAATAAATAAATATGCACAGATCTTGAGACTTAAAAGGAACTAATCTTTGAATGAAGCCTTTGAAGACAAAGCAAGGAAATTAACAACAACACTTAAAGACAGGGGGTATCCCTCGAAAGTAATTGTGAAGGCCGAATTAAAAGCTGAATCAATACCTAGAAGAACACTACTCATCCCTAAAAAGAAAAAAACCCATGGATAGAATTATTTGGCCATTAACCTTTGAAGGTGATGATGTCTGAACATAAATCAAGGATAAAGAACCTAGCCATGGAATCTCCATTGTACCTTCACTTTAAAGAACATAAACATTCAAAGGATTCCTTACAATTCTTTGGCCTCGAGAAGGTTAAGGTAAAAACACACGAAGATCTACAATTAGCCCTCATTAAAGCTAAAATTAAATGGATTCTCAAATTACACACTGAGATCCCATTCTGATTAAATGAAGTTCTCAGCATCCCCATACTGTTAAGATAGAACACAGGTGATCATTCTTAATGAAGCTATCTTTAAAACAATGGCCAAAAAGCAGTCAGTTTCGACAAGATGGCGGCTGCAGCCCACTAAGGGGAAGAAGAAGGGAGTTTTGGCGGGAGCGCCCCCTTGGAGAGGGGGATTGAAGCGGTTCTTTCTCCCCTCTCCACAAGAACGCAGGAGACGCAAGCACAGAAGCCCCTGCTGGATCACTTACTGCCAGAAGGTAGGGGGGGGACAAAATAAAAATAAAAATAACAGAAGGCAAAAGAAGAACACAGCCAAAAACAAGAAATAAAAACAACATCAGGCTTGGGGAAGAGGTCTGGTGGGCAGAAGGGCACACAGGCGAGGACAACTCATGCACTAAGAATAACTAAATAAAAAATAAATAGCTCAAGAGCAAGAGAGCGGAGGATGAGGCAGGAAGAGGGACCAGAAGAGGAGGGAAGAACTTTGAGGGACATCCTTGCAGAGCTGCGGAAGATAGGAGAAGCCCAAGATGGATTCCTGCGGAGGATGGATGCCAGGATGTCCCGGCAAGAGAAGCAAATGGGTGCGGTCTGGGAGCACCCCCAACAGCCAGGAACAGAACCAGATGAAGAGGCGTTCCCCACAATGCCGAGAGAGGAGAAAAATATGGATCAAACGCAAAAGCAAGAAGTAGTGGTACAGTTGGAGCCCCATCAGAGAGCTAAAACTGCTGGGGCTGTGCCTCAGAAAGCTGCCAGCTTGCCCACCAAGACTAGGGTGTACATTGTCCTCCAAAGGAATCCCTCTCAGCTCCCAAAGAAGAATAAAACCAACGGAACTGGAAAGCACTTCAACAAAAAGAAAAGCCAAGGGGACAAAGTGAGCCGAAGAAAGAAAGATAACTTAAAGAGAATATGCCCTCTCCCTGCAGTGATGACTACAAGCTATGGCCTCTGGAAACATGATCCTCCAGAGGCGGATGAAGGAGAAGTAGAATCCCCCAAAGAAAATGGTTAGCTACGACCTCAGGGAAAAAGGAACGAATAAAACTAGTTACCCAACCGACAAAAACTAGCTAATGGACATGGGCACTCTAAGCATCTAATTGAAGGGTTTTAAAAGACTTAGGAGAGATAACACTAATAATAGTAAAAAGAGAATAGTTACAAGAGACGTAAGAAGACCTGACATGGATATATAACTAAAGAAGACGAACAGAAAGAAAGAAGCGACAATTTAAAGAATAAGAAGAACTGTATTAGATACGTCAGAATGAAACCAGTGACTCAGGAAGATGGAATTCAACAAGACCCCCCTCGCAGGATCCCGGTTCAACTGTTACCCCCAACACTTCCTACTCTCACCCCTTCCCTAACCCTCCTTCCTCCCCCGACCCTTAACCTTTCCTAGCCCAAAAACCCACTTCTACCTTTTATTCATATGTAACCAAAACTTTCAATAAAAATTATTATAAAAAAAAGCACTCAGTTTCTTCGGGCCAGGATAAACTGTATATACACACTTGCGTCTTGATGGTAAGCCTACATTATTCCTAATAATTATTATTTACGTGATTATACTCTTCATTTTGCTAGATAATTATGCATTATATACAGGAGCATTGATATTAAGGCATATTGACTTATATATATATATAAAGGATTAGAAATGAAATAATAGAATCCAAGTTGAGAAATAGAGTGCTGTTAGCAAGGTAAGAATATACCCATACATCTCTTGTTTACTTACTGTGTTTTAATATTAGGATGATTTGATTTATGGATGACGTGGGTCGATACTGGAAACCTTCTACAAAACCGGCCTTGAGGAAGTCTCAAAAGAGATGAAACGGAAAAAGATCTTATTGATATTCCACTGATCTGTTGGCTGATATGTGATATACCAGAGGGACGACCAGATCGCGTCTAAGATTTAATACTATGTTTATCTGGTACATTTGGATTTAAACAAAGCGTAAATGGATTATTATTGATGTTTGGAATCAACTATAACTGAAGATATATGAACTTTTTAATATAACCCGTGATATATGCGAATTGTGGATATAACCCGCATTAAAATAACATTGGATTTCTTTTACGGTGGACTGAGCTTGTAATTTCACTCGGAGACCACACTTGATTGGGAACAAACAGAACATTTCCAGGATTTACCTGTGGAACTTTCCTTACACATGAAAACGGAAGGGTCCCGATGCGGGAACGAATGTTCGTGAGTGACTTTGATTTCACATTTTAGGCTCCTCCACCTGTAACAGAACATAATATAGGGGACTTTTGCAGCTTATATTACTTTATTGTTTATATACTGTGGTCCTACATCAGTGAATTTAATGCTTAGCTCTGCTTAGCATGTTTAGAATTTCAGTTCTTACCATTTGTAATCAGCATAGTGTGAGTAAAGGGAAATGTGGATCAGCACCGTCCTAAGGAAAATTGTTTTAATGAAGTTTAATTGGAAATTTTACAAATACAGTTTATATTTAATCCTGTTTAAATGTTCATATATTTGTGTATTTAAATAGTTGTGCTGATCCTTTTATGTTAAGCCTATTTGAGTCCCCTTTGAGAAAGATAAAGGGGATATAAATAAATAAAAATAACAACAACATTTCCTCCTTACTCATATTGGATCTGCCCAGTCTTCTCTATGTGTGCTAGCTCACTTAGTGTGGGGATATTGCTTGTTCATATCTCATGAATGCATAGTTTTGTCTTTCTTTATGCAAGACCAATGAGTGTAAGCTAATTTCCTCACAGACAATTTTGGATGATATATCTTAGAGATGTCTAGAAAAACACAGAGGAAGGAGCCTTAACAGGAGTCAGCTCATTCAAGACTTCTGTCTTCTGAGAACTTAGTTATCTAACACAGTGATGATCATAGGTACTTAAAAAGTGTGCTCTGTAAAGTTAACAGCAAAACTACCTCTGTGAAACACTGTAATAATCCCAGTAGGAGTGGTTAATGAAAACAGCAGAACATAATGCAGTAATCCCCCTGTTGTGTCAGCTCCACTGGCTGCCTGTCCAATTCCGGGCTCAATTCAAAGTGCTGGTTTTGACCTTTAAAGCTCTATACGGTTCTGGCCCAGCTTACTTGTCCGAACGCATCAACCGCTACGTCCCATCCCGTAGCCTAAGATCATCCGGGGAGGCCCTGCTCTCGCTCCCGCCGACTTCTCAGATGCGGTTGGTGGGGACGAGGACAGGGCCTTCTCGGTGGTGGCCCCTGCCTGTGGAATGCGCTCCCTATGGAGGTACGGTCCACCTCATCCCTCCTGGCATTCAGGAAAAAGGTTAAATCCTGGCTCTGGGACCAGGCGTTCCCACACCAGCACTAAGCAGCATATTTGACGGGATTTTAACGGAAGGGAGGAAGAGGGTCAATGTTTTTATGGCTGAATATTGTTTTTAAATGGAATGATTGTAGATGTTCCTGAGGGATTGTATTTTAATGTCTTAATGTATTTTAATGTGTTGTATTTTAATGTGTTGTGGGGTTTGGGGTTTTCCGCTGTTGATGTGGCATCGAATTGTGCCGTGCTGTAAGCCGCTCTGAGTCCCCCCTCGGGGGTTGAGAAGAGCGGGGTAAACTCCTGAAATAATAATAATAATAATAATAATCCAGTGAAAAGAGATATATTGTTGTGTTGTGCAGTTAAAACGTTGGAGCAGTTTAAAATCAAACTAACGAAGTGACCTAAATCCAGTTCCAATTCACAACTAGCACAGAGTCGTAGAATCAGTGAGAATTTGTTAAGTCAACAGTTATGTAAGCCTCTTGATTCACTAAGTTTACTGAATTGAAACTAAATTGGATTTAGGCCTTTCATTCCAAGGTTGTCAAAAACATTTTAATAAATAATCTGTTTACTGAAAGCCTGCTCATAGTACCGTTTCCAATATTCAAAAAGTGGCCACCACTATTCTTACTTTTTTTTTGCTACTCTTGCTTTGCCAAAGCTGACAACAAAGCCAGTAGCTTTGTTGAGGGGAGGGAGTTATTAGACTTTTGCCACTGCAAATGTTTCAAGGATTTAATTGGAAATACTGAAACAATTGTTGCCAGTTTGCACCAGTGAAGGGGCAACAAATTAGAATTAGCTCTTACTTTCCACTCCAAGTGCCACATAATGTAGCTTCAAAACAAAGTAGCACTGGCCCTAGCATTGGACATAGTAAGGTGGGTAACTCTGGCATCAGGCTTTCAGTGAATTGAAATGCAAGCAACATGTCAGTTACTAGAGTTGTCATTATTGTTTATTGTTCTTGATATTTATTATTTATATATTTGCTTGACTTATACCTTACCTTTATCCCAAAATGTAGCCCAACATTTTACTGCCACAGATGGGAGAAGTGGATGTGGGGGTTTCAGCCATAACAATGTCTGGCTACCTTTGAGCAAAATGGATATGATTTGAACAGAAGAGTTGGGCTGCGTATGATATTGTCGGGAACCTTTTTGACTCAGAGAGCCATGAAAGCAAAATATTTGGAAATGTATTTCAGTGAGAGCCATATAATGTATATAATATATTTTAAGACTGAATTCAACTAAATGTTAGTATATACGTACATACTATGAGAAAAGGATTCCCCTGGCAGAGTGGCGGGACACTTCAGACCTGGCTCTGCAAAAGGCATGCTCAGGACTCCGAGAACGAAGAGAAGATGGAAGGAAGGGGGAAAGAAAGAAAGAGGAAATAAAGGAAAGAGGGTGCGAGGAAGAAAAAGAAGAAGAACAAACTATGGAAAAGGAAGAAAAGAAAAAAGGAGAGAGAAGAGGAGGGGAAAAGAAAGAAGGAAATGGGAAGGAAGGAAAGGGTGGGGAAAAGAAAGGAAAGGAAAAAGTAAAATAATGAAGGGAAAACAAGAAAAGAAAGAAGGGGAGAGAGGGGGAAGTGAAAAGAAAGGAAGGAGAAGGAAAGGAAGACTTGGATAAAAAGAATAGAAGAGGAAGGAAGAAGGAGGAAGAATGGAGGAAAGAAGGAAGGGGAGAGAGGGAGGGAAAGGAATGAGAGAAATAAAGGGTGAAGGGGAGAAAGAAAGGAAGAGGAAGAAAGGAAGAGGGAGAATGGAGGAAAGAAGGAAGTGGAGAGAGGGAGGGAAAAGGAATGAGAGAAATAAAGGGTGAAGGGGAGAAAGAAAGGAAGAGGAAGAAAGGAAGAGGGAGAATGGAGGAAAGAAGGAAGCGGAGAGAGGGAGGGAAAGGAAGGAGAGAAGGAGAAGGAAAGGGTGAAGGGGAGAAAGGAAGGAAGGAAGGAAGAGGGAGGGAGAATGGAGGAAAGAAGGAAGGGGAGAGAGGGAGGGAAAAGGAAGGAGAGAAATAAAGGGTGAAGGGGAGAAAGAAAGGAAGAGGAAGAAAGGAAGGGAGAATGGAGGAAAGAAGGAAGCGGAGAGAGGGAGGGAAAAAGGAGAGAAGGAGAAGGAAAGGGTGAAGGGGGAGAAAGGAAGGAAGGAAGGAAGAGGGAGGGAGAATGGAGGAAAGAAGGAAGGGGAGAGAGGAGGGAAAAGGAAGGAGAGAAGGAAATAATGGAAGAGGAAAGAAGGAACGAAGAGGGAGGGAGGAAAGAAGGTGGGGAGAGAGGGAGGAAAAAGAATGAAAGAAAAAGAGGGGGAAAAGGAAGAAGAAAGAAGGAAGGAAGGAAGGAAGGGGGAGGAGGGTGCAGGGCCAAGGCAGATCTTGGTGTCGACATTGGCGAGGCAGTACCTCCGGAAGGCATCGAAGAGGCAGCAGCTCTTATTTATTTATTTCAGGATTTTACCCCGCTCTTCTCAACCCCCGAGGGGGGACTCAGAGCGGCTTACAGTACGGCACAATTAGATGCCCACATCACAACAGCATAAAACCCCCAAACCCCACAACAATTAAAATACATTAAGATACATTAAAATACAGTTTCAACAGCATCATACTCGGTCATTCCAAGTTAAAACAATATTCAATCCATAAAAGCATTGACCCTCTTCATCCATTCCATTAAAATCCCCATCTAACATGCTGCCTAGTGCTGGTGTGCAAACGCCTGGTCCCAAAGCCAGGATTTTACCTTTTTCCTGAATGCCAAGAGGGATGAGGTGGACCGTACCTCAATAGGGAGCGCATTCCACAGGCGGGGAGCCACCACCGAGAAGGCCCTGTCCCTCGTCCCCACCAGCCGCATTTGAGAAGTCGGTGGGAGCGAGAGCAGGGCCTCCTCTTGAGCTGACCGACAATGAGGGCAATTAGCTGGGTGTCCACTGGGCGCAACGAGGCCGGGTCAGCAGCGCCAGGCCCAGGCCCACCTCCGCCGCCTCCCCCGAGGCCCATGGCAGAGGACGAAGAGGAAGACGAGGTGCCGCCGCTGGTCTCCGCCATTCCCGGCAAAGAGGGTGCAGGGCCCTGAGAGCAGCGGGGGATGAGGAAGAGGCAGCGATGGCGGTGCGGAAGCGGCAGTCGTGGCACATTTGCGTCACTCCTCCCCACTGCATGCTGGGAAACCGAGGGCTGGGCTGCTCTGGAGAGCCAGATACAATCATGAAAAGAGCCACATCTGGCTCCCGAGCCATACCCTACCCTGTTGTAGAGTCACACATATTTACTGTAGGGCTCTAGATGCTTCTTTGAGGGGCTTTGCAAGGGAGCTCTCAGTGGGTATTGCTTACCCAGTTTTCTCATATGTCTCACAACTGATACCATGGTGTAAGCAAGACACTCTTCATCTCTGAGCAGACAATTAATTCTGGATGGTCTCATTTTAGAAGTTTTTGGAAATATTGTTGTTAATAAAACAATTTGTCCAGTTCCCATAAAACTTTATTGCATTCAATAGGTATTGGATTGTACTCAAATTCTATACAAAGACTTCCCTATTAGGTGCTAACATTGTATATAACATCAAATCAGATTATTTAGGAATAATAATGCATCAAATCTTTACAAATGAAATTTCTTCTGTCAGGTTTCTCCCCAGACATTTGGGTAATTCTTTGCTGATTCTTTGCCAGAAATATTTATGAGTAGAATAATCAATATCAGAATCTGTTGTTTTTTTGCTTCCTCAAAAGACTGGAAAGGAATGTTATTTACATGGAATGTTGCAAGGAATTGAAATAAGTATTTACTTAAAAGAAAAGGGATTCTCAGAAAAAATTAATAGGAAATGCTATGTTAATGCTTCTATGTTATTATTTTATTTTATTAGTTGCACAATTTTATCTATGAATTGTAATATGAAAGCCCCTTTGTAAAGGATAACTGCTATCTGGACAACTATTTGTGATATCCCACCAATCATGGATATCCCTCCTCTGCTACCAAGAAAGCAAAGAAATTACACACACTCCCAGTGGGCCCTATAATAGAGATCCCACCAGATACCACAAAATGTAGAGGACACCGGTCCCTTTATATTTATTTAAGGTGAGGGGCGGCTGAAGCAATAGGCGAGTTATGCATTTGCGTATAGCATGCGAATCCCTGAGAGGCGCTCTTTAGACGCCCCTGGCCCTTCCCTTTCTTTCTACTTGCTTTGCTCAAGGCACCAAAAAAGCCCAGGGCAAGCGATTGCTTTATTGGCATGAGGCTCCTCCCAGACCCAGGCAGGTGTGCAAGGAGAAGGAAGCACTGGTCTCCCTTTGAGAGCAAAAGTGCACATCTTTTGAAGTCGAGCACCAGAGAGAGAGAGAGAGAGAGAGAGAGAGAGAGAGAGAGAGAGAGAGAGAGAGGCAGAAAGGGAGCCGAGGCTGCAGGCAGAGCGACTGTCCTTCCTGCGCATTTGGAGGGCGAGGCCAAGCGGGAGGGAGGAAAGAAAGGAAGGGAAGGAGCAGGGCCGTAGCCAGGATTTTGATTCGGGGGGCTGAGTTTGGTTTGGGGGGCTGAGACTGGGTGGAAGAGGGTCTACCCTAGCAAACCTTTTGTATTGTTATCCCAACAACCCCATGAATGTGGGATATAATGAGCATGGTGATCAGATCATGATATGAATAAACATAACAGTTTAAATAATGTACCAGTAAGGCCTTTTCGCGGACCACCCTGAGAATTTGGGGGGGCTGAAGCCCCCTTAGCCCCCCCTGGCTACATGCCTGGGAAGGAGGGAACAGAAGGAAGCGTCTCCTCCGCCCGCCTCTGAGGCCGAGTCCTCTTTCCTGTGGGTGAACGAGGGAGGGAACGAGGGAGGGAACGAGGAGGCACACATCCTGTCCTGAAGCAGCATTAGTAGTAGTATTCAAGGTTTCTCCAAAGCAGGCATCCTCAAGTTGTGGTCCTCCAGCTCCCAGAATTCCTGAGCATTAAACCAGCTGGATATATCTATATATCTATCTCAGGCATGGACAAACTTCAACACAAAACACCTGGAGGGCTGAAATATGCCCATGCCTTATATATTTTGCACACACATACATATGTTATGTACATCCCCAGGTTACAAACAAAATAGGTTCTGGGTTGCTGTGAGTTTTCCTGGCTCTATGGCCATGTTCCAGAAGCATTCTCACCTGACGTTTCACCCACATCTATGGCAAAGGTTGTGAGGTTGGAGACTAGGAAAGTGGGTTTATATATCTGTGGTATGATGTTCAGGGTGGGAGAAAGAACTCTTCTCTGTTTTAGGCAAGTGTGAATGTTGCAGTTGGCCACCTTGATTAGCATTAAATGATCTTGCAGTGTCAAAGCCTGGCTCCTTTCTGCCTGGAGGAATCCTTTGTTGGGAGGTATTAGGTTTAAGAGGGGGGGGGGGGAATGGCAAAATACTGGTAGGCTTTTCTTCATTACAGAGATGGTAATTCAAACTTGAATTGCTTTAGAGCAGGTTCCACAAATAAACTTTAAACAGGAATCGTTTTAAAAACCCTTCTTAAAAGTTCCCTTTCTGCTCAGCACTCTAAACTTTAGAGTCTGATTAACTATAGTTCCTCAAATAGTTCTTGCATAAACAAGAACTATTAAAACAACCACAAGCCATTCCCTTCACCATTACACATCCTTCCTCTTCACTCTCCACAACCATAACTAACTTAAAATGGTTTCTGACTTTTTTGCTTCAGTTTTGGCTTCGCCCATCTTCCTCCACTGAGCTTTTTCCTCCAGTTTTTAACAGCCAATCAGGCTTTACCTCTGGCTTTAGAGACTGCCTGGTAGCTCCACCCTCTTCAGCTATGCTCCAACAACATGGCTGGGGCCTAGTTTCTGCCTTTTAATCCAACCTTTATGTAGCAACCCTTTCACACCAACCCTTCAGAGTAGGACAATCCATTACACCCTTCTTTGGCCTGTCTCACTGTTTGCTCCAAGTAAAGTGCAACAATATAGGCGTAATTTACAGTTATTTATTTATTTATGTATTATATTTATGTGTACTCTGCTTTATCTCTCCTGAAGGAGACTCAAAGCGGCTAAACATAGAAGCATTAGCATACCATTTAAATTAAACAGATATGCAAACATTAAAACAGAATTAAATATAAACAGTATTAAAAATTCACAGTTAAAATCCATTAAAACATATTCAGAGTTAAAAACTACAGCACCCCTTGACTTGAACTTAAATTTATCAAGTCTGATGATCTAGTTAAACGATTAGGTCTGTACTTTCTTCTGCTTTACTTGTGTTTCTTTTTCTGTTTTTCATTTCTGTACAGATAGTGGGAAGGATGGTAAAATAGCAAAGAAAAGAAGTAGAACGTCGATAGAAACATCATGGCATACAACTTTATTTTTAAATCTTGCAATAAAAGAAGGCAATTGTTCAGTGTGGGCAGCCATGCTAACTATGTTGCCATGGAACAGCTTAGAAGACAGTATAATTCAGCAATCATACCATTTCACTTGCATAAACAAGAAGACCATAAGTCAGATGATATCAAACTTTATGGTTTTAACCCGTTTTGTTCTGGAAAAGCAGGAGTTGCATGCCCATCAACTGTCCCAATGGGCAGGGCCAATTCCAATTCATCCTCTTGTTATCACCAATACTCGAACCAAAGACCGATGACTTGTAATCAGTTGGCTATGGATTATGACTGTGTTTTTATTGTTTTATTGCTGTACATTTGTATTGTACATTTTATCTTTGTTGTGATCCGCCCCGAGCCTGCTGGGAGGAGCGGAATATAAAATTGACTAATAAATAAATAATAAATAAATCCTACTTTTTGAGCTGCTTTTAAAATATCCAAGTATCTTACCTTCTCTACCTTCCCCTTTTGACCCTGTATTACTTTAATTGCTGCAGATTGAGTTCAAAGTGTAGAAGTAGTTTGTATTCAATTTACTTAACAGGGCAGAATTTTGCCCTTCTTCTGAGGTTAAAAAAATCCTGCAGCCATCCCCAGTTTGGGTATTTTTCTACATTTTCTACATTACTATATTTTTCTATATTGACCCTTGGCTTTTCTACACGAACAAAGATTCAGGAAGGATTCATCCCACACTTTCTACAAGCTTGTTGATGACCAAAAAGGCCAATCTGAGATAGGCAATTGAAAGTTGGATGTGTCCTTTGAGCCTGTGCAATGGATTTTTCTGGTGGAGTGCAGCGTGCACAGAACTGGCCTCACCCTTTAAACCAAAGGTTCATTTGCCGGGGCCTAGAAAACTTGGACGATGGCAGCGAGGTCCTCAGGTTGTAGGTTTGGTTTGAGTTTCCTTCTCTAGATGGTTGACCTTACAGGGTTAGACGAGCACCATCTGCCCGGGTTTGAAATTAGGATGGTTGCCAAAAAGCTAGAGAGCCCATCCTGCCCTTTGACACTCTTTGTCAGACCCTTCGATTTGACCTGTCTGGCATGGGAGGCCCTACCGGTGATAATTACACCACCGCCAGCATAGCTCACAACTTCATTAGGGTACGCAAGCCTCTCCCCCATGACAATATGGCACCCCCATATTAACCACACCGGTGTCATTTAGGGTCCTTCCAAACTAGACTTAAACCCACCTTGGAGTTGATTAAAGAAACTCGCTCTGAAGAGGGTTTGAGCCCCCCCCAACCCCCCATGGCCTTTACCCGTTGGCTGTCCCCTTACCTTCCCGGTAATTTTGGGAAGGGGTAGGTTTCTTCAGTTCTCTGTGCTCTTGGAAGCCTGAAGAAGCATGAGGTGGGCTGTGGGAACTGACTCGCAGTCCTGTGGATCAGTCCTCACTTGCCTTATACTCTATTAGACCTGGGCCTCTTAGGAAGGCCCAGGTCTAATTGAGTATCAAAGTAATTTGGGACAAAGTAGGGTTTATATGCTTTGTCTTAAATTACTTCACTTTTACCCGAGCCATTGTTTGCCTTAGGTGAAAGTCTGGGTCCACATTTTGGGCTCTGTCTGGAAGGGCCCTAAATTAAACATATCTCAGTTTTTAATGTTTCCAGATATTGAGTTGTTGAGCAGAAACAGTGCAATAACAGGAAATGATGTGAAGATGCAAAGCTGATTTTCTCCAGAACATGCAGAAATTTGGACATAAGGCCTAAAGAGGACCTTGCCCTGTAATTCCAATGCCAGACAACCAACAGCAACTCTTATTCTTTTTAAGAACGGAGTGTGCTAGGGCATCTCAGCAAAGCTGTTGTATCTTGGGCCACCCTCCTATAGTCTAAACAGATAAGTTATTTTGGAATATGGGATATGCTTACAGTATATTAGCCCGTACTGTGGTTACTTGTAGCTTAGCTTTACCACTAATCTGGTTGTATTCCCTGTTGTCCAACAATATCAAAATGGCTGATTTAGGGTTAGAAGGCTCTGCTGCTTACAAACTGAGTTTTGGCACCAAGAGATATATCCATGCAGATGTAGCTGCAAGATACTTGTATGGCTCCAAACACAGAACTTTAGCTGTGATCTTCTGATAGCTCATCAGATTAATAGGAAGGAAATAGTAAAGTCTCTTTTTGTATCTGTAGACAATTGGAATACATTGAAGGTGTACCAAATTGTTCCAGCAGGTGTATTCATTTAGTTGAGTTTGAGGTTCTGATGGAAATATCATTGGAGGACAAAAATCAACTTGGAAAAAGTTCCATCGATGAACTTTGTTGAGAGTTCATTGCTGGAACCATTTAAAACTATGAATTCTGGGGATTTGAAAAAAACCACAAGCATGTAGTGCAAACTGTTAATATTTTGGCTTAGCTTTAATAAGAAAGATTTTTAAATATTTTCTTTAACTCAAAGGGGATTACATGGCCTGTCAGGGCCCGTTTAGTTTTAATAGGGCAAACAAATAATGTTTTGGTTTGCACAAAGGTGATCAGTGAAAGTGCAGATTGGGGACACACAGTGGTTTTGACACTGGCAAAAGAAAAAAAGTTGCATGCAGTAGGTAACAATTTTGCCCGTTTAATAAATGGGTACACATTAATAATTATAGGTGGTGACAGATGTAATGACAAGTCAGCCAGGGATGGAAGATATTTGCATCCTAAGAAGCAAAACACCTCTGCCTGGAAAATGACAACAGGAAAATAGATGATTGAGAAGTGAGAGAGGCAGTTTTTCTAAATATGACGACTATTAAAGACAGGCAGTCATCGTCCTTACAAATAAGATGCTTCCCAGTTTTAAATTGTTTAGGGTGCATTCACATAGTGCCCAAAATGCGTGATCTCACTCAATTTTACCTGAAGCTTCTGAACAACGCCTGAGGTAAAAACAAATTAATTCAGAACAAAGCAGGAAACACCTGCTTTGTCCCGAATTAATTTGACACCTTGAAAGACACCTGAAAAACTCACAGCAGTCTAGTTTCTTAATTTGGAAGGATCCTGTAATTGGCATGGATAGGTTATATAGTTTAGCATCTAATTGAATGATAGGTCTCTATTCTGTGTACATCATATGTCACATTTACAATGATCTGATGTTTCCATTTTATGCATCTTTCTTGCAATCATGCATGATGAAAATATCTAGTTTCCATAGTGACTAAAGTTCTATTAGTTTGCTGGGTTTTTTTGGTAAAATATCATAGTAGGGGATCCCCAAAGGTCAATTCTTTCTCCTATCCCATTAAAATAGTTTAGTCTTTAAATCAATTACTTCTTTCTGTTATGTGAGAAAATCATAAAATAAACAGGAATTAAAATTGTACAGTTCTCTCTCTCTCTCTCTCTCTCTGTATCTCTCTCAATGGCAGCACAAATAGTCATCCTGTCATGAACAACAACAACTACTATTATTATTATTAACTTTATTTGTACCCTGCTTTTCTCCTCTAACAACTCTTTTAGTAGTTTGAATAGCTGAGTTGAAAAATAATAATTATATATTTTTTCTTTTTTTCCTTAGGTGAGTAACTGGACATTAAAATCAGAATTGTCAATGTGATATGGTGTTCTGTAGTCAGAATGGTTGGTAAGTAAAGTGACCATCTTTATTGTATGCATCCTGTTAAAGAAACCAAATTGTTTTGCTACAATGTGGCAAGTGTAATGTAGAGAAAAACAGGTTCCTTGTTTTCTTTGGGTGTTTTCACATTTCTGTTAATACCATAAGCTAGGATCTGAACCCATGGTGGATTGTGCAACTGATTCATGAAGACACCATTGTAAATGCTGGATGTAAAATGAAATATACACTTCAGATGAATATTGTTTGTTTAGCTAACAATTTAGATAAAGCAACAAGAGCTGAGTCATGAGTATACAGTTTATATACATTGAATGGAAATAGTGTGGCCAGGAGCTGTCCCAGTTATGTCAGGCATTTCTCTATGAGAGAGCTTAAAATAGCTCACTCATCTGATTTGTTTGCAGGACAGTTAGAAATTTCCATATCCCTTAATAGTAATCTTTTCATCCCCTGTATCAGTTTCTTAATTAATGGTGTTATTGTCTATTGTTCAAAAAAAATGTGGAGGAAAAAAGTTCCCCAGGCATTCAGAAACTCTTGGGCTTTTCTGAAGGTGTTTCACATCTCACTTATTGCCATTGCTATTGACTTTTCTGAAATATGTTGGCATTAACAAAAATTGCGTTATCTTCAGCAATTTAGCTTTAACATTTAACTCCTTAAAATACTGCATTTCATCATATTTAATTCTGCTGTCCTTGGTGGTATAAGGTTTTCACCCATTATGGACATTGAAGTAATATCCAACTTATTTCAGCCTTGAGTAGGATAGTCTTCAGAATCTCACAAGTAGTTAAGAAAATCCAAACAAAATTGTTCAATTAAAACTGATTACCTTTACAAATTATCTACATCTTATAGAAATCGAAACTGCTCGAAATGGTTTGTTGATTTTCACATAAAAGGCAGTTTGACACTAGGGATAAACCCTGGAAAACCTTACTTTTCAAGATTTTGAGTGTCCTCATGTAATCTCACCTATCTCCCATCAAAATCCAACCATTACAGTGCTTTATGTCAGGTCATTATTTTATAAATGTTAACTGATCACAATAAAATGAACATTATGCTATTGTTTGATTTCATACTGTGTATATATTTGCATTTATATGTACATACGTGTGTGTGTGGGGGGGGGGGAGGAGAGAGAATAGAAATGGCACAGGTTTTTTTTTGTATGCTTATTTTAAACTTGACTGAGGAGAGGCTGTTTATTGTTGTGTCACTTGTCCAGGCATCCTTTACTTAGAGGCCTGCTAATTCTGAACATGGAATCTTCAATAAATTATTAGAGGTTGATTCTCTCTTTTCTGCATAGTCTGGAGTATTAGCCAACTTGAGACCCTACAGAGAGAAAGGTGGGGTATACATAAAGATAATAGTTATAATGATGATGATTACAAATATTTGGTCATGCCACTCGCTCATTACATGGAGGATTGCTGCCTGGAATGATGAGGCAATCAGAGACGCGAGGGGTGAAAGGAGGAGATTATTCTACTTCCTCCCTCTTTGCTTTTTTTACTCCTGTTCCCTGGTTGACAAAACTCCAGCTGATGAGTGACAAGCATGTTGCACTTGCTAACCACCACATTGAGGAGAAGAGGAGGAGATGGTCAGGACTCCTTCCTGTCTCTGCAGCAGCCGGTGTGTGTGTGTGTGTGTGTGGGGGGGGGGGGGGTTCAACCATTCTGCGATCAAATCAGCATTTGCCACCCTGGACTGACTCCAGGATAAGTAGTCAGTGTAGAACCCTACCATATATTTTGGCAGTGGCTTCCAGAATTGAAATATTTGTCATGTAAAGACCTCATTGTGTAAATCACTAGCGTCAAGACAAAAGGCCTGCAGGCTGAATCTGTGCCACCAATTTCATTTTATGTGGCCTGAAAGGCTTTCAATACCAGGGCAACATAGCTACAGTTATACAATCTTGCAACTATAAATGGCCCTTTGAAGGCAACCATAAGGGTGATGTGGCCCTCAGTGAAAATGAGTTGGACATCCCTAGTGTAAATGTATCAAAACAAACTGTCAACATAGTGTTATATGCTTGTCTTCAAGTAAATCCTCCTGAATAAATGTCCTTAGGATGTCAGCCTTAAAGATACAATTCTTGTTCTCCAAACTATTTAACTGTTAACTGGTAAAAGCTAAATAGATGGCACACTAACTTCCCTAAGGCATTTTTTGTTCTCATAAGATGAGTTTTGTACCTAAAGTAAAAAGGAAGCTCTTACTTCACAGCCTGTTTTAGAGGTACCCTTAGGACATAGTAGTCTTAGATTACTGTGGGAATGCAAAATTCTGTGTTCTGCCAAGAAAACCTGCTTAGGGGTGGATTGAGTGAAGACAACTGCCGCTTTGCAGATTCTTTACTGTCAAAATCAGTTCTATTCACTGCTCCGATTATTTCACAGAGTTGAAGTTCTGTAACTTAAAGCTGTTTAGACAAATGTTTAAAAAAGGACTCTGGTACATTATTATGGGTAGATAAGCCTTTACAAAACTATGAATATCAGGTTTAAGATTGGTCTTTTGTTTGCTTTGTTTTAATGAATTGTAGTTTGATCTAGATACAAGTACTGTGAACAGCATGTAGCAGCTTTTCATGAAAGCGGATTCCACACGAATAGAAAACAGTAGAGATAGGCTGTTACATAGTTCAGCACAAAAAACAAGAAAACAAATACTAGGATTTATAGCCAAATGTTTGTTTGCCCTGGCTGCAGACATCCTTGGAGAGTAAATGTTGAGATAACAAAGATTTGGAACTCAGTAGACATGAGGGAAGTCTTATGCTATGAAACTTCAATGAGAACCTAAGGCTGCAGTAGTCAACCTCACTTGGGAGTAGGGATGGAAAAATCTGTCACTTTTTACCACAGTGAAATTTATTATGTTTCTATCACAAGCTGTTTCTATCACATTTATGAAATAATTCATTAATATTTGTAAACTTTCCCAAAACTAAAAAATGAACCAAATAATATTTTCAAGCATTCACAGTGACCAGATTCAATAAGTAGAACTCTTCTCACTATGAAGAAGATCATATTGTATTTTCTTGCAATGTAGAGGAGAAGCCTGTCAGATTTTTTTAAAAGAAAAAGATGGGAAGGCTCATTCAGCACAACAAATTTTCCAGACTAGCTTTTAAGTGCTAAGCCATCAAAGCTCTTTATTTGGATGAATAGATTTATCACATTCTCCCATATTTGATTTTAAAATTTAAATCTCTTTAAATCCATTTATGAAGACATTTGAGATTTTTCCAGTTCTTGTATTTTTTTAAAAGGGCATGATTGCGCAAAAAATTACAAATATCACCATCATTCTGTGAAGGTAACTCCCCCTGAACAGAGCAAAGTTTTTTTTTAAGTGACATCACTTCAAATGCTATCTCCATACATGCACAAATTAGACTTAGGGGCATCTCTATTTGGCATTATATCATATGATTTCCAAACATCTTGGTAGAAAGTGAATTGTTATGGTGGAGATAGATATTAAAACAGACAAAAAGAAAATACACAGACAACTAGTAATAATTTTTAAACCTGCTAACAGTATCCCAGCTGTTGTAGTTGAGCCTGAGCGAGAGGAGTCTGTAGTTAGAAACACAAAATGGTCTACTCATGAGCAAGAGTCAGATGAGGAGCAAGAAAGGAAGAGATTAAGGCAACTACTTAGCGATTCTTCTGGGGATGAAAGATTTCTGGGTTTTTCGGAGGATGATGGGAGTGGGAATGAGGAGCAGGCAATGGGAGGTTGGGATGAGGGGTTACAGAGAACTGAAGGTGATTCTAGTGAGATGAATTGGACTGATGTGCAACAGATATGGGATATCTGCTTGGAACCCATCAGCAGTAATTTGTTTGAGGAGTTCGCAGGAGATGAGGAATGGGGTAATGAGAATGGGACTCATGGGGATTGTTGGGGAGAGTTGCCTGGCGCGAGAGACAAAGGGCGGCTCGGACAGAGATGCTGGCAGCTGAAAGAGATGGGGAAGGGGCGTTGGCACAATTAAGCCCCGAGGAGGGCTGAATAAAGTGGGCTTGCAATTATTTATTTATTTATTTATTTATTGTTCACTTTTGTATTCCGCTCCTCCCAGCAGGCTCGGGGCGGATCACAGCAAAAAATACATGGGCGGCATGTTGTAACATGTCAACATGCGACCCTACAATTGATAAAAACATAAAAACATAAAACCACATTTAAAACAGGTTACATCGTCAGAACACGGGTTGAGAGGACATATATCATAGTTCTTAGTCCGGTGTGCCTAATTAAAGGCCAGCCCGAAGAGGGCCGTCTTACAGGCCCTCCGGAACGGGCCCAGTTCCGAAATGGCTCGGGTACTGTCCGGGAGGGCGTTCCAGAGCACCGGTGCCGCCACAGAAAAAGACCTTTCTCTAGTCGTCGACAGGTGGCAGGAGCGGACTGATGGAATTAACAACAGATTTTGCTCATCTGAGCGCAGTGATCTCGGAGGGCAATACGGGGTAAGGCGGTCCTTCAGGTACGCAGGCCCTAGGCCGTGTAAGGCCTTAAAGGTCAAAACCAACACCTTGAAGGCAATTCGGTACTTAATAGGAAGCCAGTGCAGTTGCCGGAGAATAGGTGTAATATGCTCCCTCGCCGGCATTCTGCACTAGCTTGAGTTTCCAGATTGTCGACAAGGGAAGGCCAACGTAGAGGCCATTACAGTAGTCTAATCTCGAGATGACCATCGCTTGGATTACCGTGGCCAGGTCGTCCCTGGACAGGTAGGGTGCCAGTCGCCTAGCCTGTCGGAGGTGATAGAATGACGTCCTGCTGACCACAGAGACCTGGGCCTCCATGGTCAGCAAGGAGTCCAACACAACCCCCAAGCTCTTAACCGACGGCGATGGGTTAAGCCGCTCGCCGTCCAGGGTAGGCAACCGGCACCCACCCAGTCCAGGCCGACCAGGCCACAGGATCTCCGTCTTCGATGGATTCACCTTCAGCCAGCTGGCACGCAGCCAACCAGTCACGGCTTCGAGGCATAGATGGAAACAATTGGGTACGGGGTCCGGCCTGCCGTCCATTCTCAGCAAAAGCTGGGTGTCATCAGCGTACTGATAACAATCCAGACCAAAGTCACGGGCCAGCTGGGCCAGGGGGCGCATGTAAATATTGAATAATAAGGGGGAGAGGATGGCCCTGGGGACCCTACAGTTAACCATTGACTGCAGCTGGCCATCCAGGCCATTGCCTCCTGTTCTGGATCGCTGCTGGACTGATCGTTTGACTGGCTGTGGATGTGGAATTCTGGATGTTGACATTGTACTTCATGGGTTTCGGCATCTTTGCATCCTGTCTTCGGCTGCTCCACCTTAAATCCCTTCTGTGCTAGATTCTGCTGCTCCGTTTTGGATTTTGGACTGACCTGACTTCGTTTGCATTCCTCCTGGCTGGATTAAAGGACCGTTTCGACTCTTCTACTCCGTCTCCATTCCTCCTGGCTTGACTAAGGACTGTTTGACGCTTCTACTCTGTTTGCATTCTGCCTGTTTGGTTGTGACCTTGAACTGGTTGAGCACACTCTCTCAGCCTTTTTCCGGTTATGAAGAAGTCAGCACTGGGCGTTTACTTTATGTTGGATTTCCCTATCAACTTGCTGTGTCTCTAGGCTCATTTGAGTCACAGTGGGGAAGTTTAGGACTCATGTAAATAAACTCTAACTGCTACCTTTACTCTGCCTGGCTTCTTAAGGTGGTCTGGATCATGACACCAGCTGTACTTAAAAATAGAAGCTGTTTCAGGATTGTTTGACGTGACTGAGCCTTCTTTATCTACAAGACAGAAGCATTGTATACAATCTGCACCCAACATAATATGTCTTCTGTAAGAATTTTCTAGGTTTCCAGGCAATTCTATAGTATGCTTTTGCTGGAAATTTCCATAGTTTCGCCTTAGAGAACCTAGCAAATTTCTACAAAGGACAGCTCTTTAGGAATTGTCTAGGTCTTCCAAGTGACTCTATGTAACTTTGGTGGAGGTTGCTCATTTTAGTAGGGTTTATTATTATTTTAATGTCCTGTTTCCACAATAAGTAAATGAATTATTTTTTGTTCCATTTGTATTATTCCATTTCTTTTGACTTATTGACTATAAGATGTAGGAATAAATATCATTCATTACAGACTAGTATTATTGCCATAATTGCTTATTTTGAATCAGTTTTTGTAACGGATTGTGTCTCAAGTCATGTTTCTGTTTTATGTTACTGATTTCTAGTGCATTAGGTTGGTAGTAGGCTTTCAAATTCTTGTTCCTATACTGTGTAAGGAAAAAGCTCTTTGGCAGCCAGCACTGTAATTTTCAGTTAGATAAGCTGACTTTAAAAACCTGCATTAAATTGAATGCCCTATGGTTAGTCTGTTCTTGTCACAGTATGCCTGGCTATATATATTTCAGATGTGCCATTCAAATATTATGTATTACTTTTCACTGTGTGCTGTTTATATAAGGAAAAAAATCTGATGGTTTCTTTGTTATGCTTCAGTGTGTGAAAAGATGCATGAGGGTTCAGAGCTGAAGCTGAATTTGTGGTTCTAAAGGATTTTTGTTGTTGTTATGGTCTGCAAATGCCTTTATGCATTTTCATGGATCTGTATACTATAAGAGTCAATGTTCATATATTTGCTAATCATGCACCATTTTGGGTGTGTGATGTGGTTGAAACATTCTGATGCGAGGCATGGGAAAAATCTACTTTGTACCTCCCCAGCCACCCATTTCAGGTAGTAGAGCCAGAGCTTTAAAGTAGTAGTCAACAAAGCAGTAATGCAGGGAGGAGGGACATGCTGCTCTGCTCTATGTATGCTGCTTTTAGTGATGAAAATACACCACACTTTCATTATTTTAGAGCGCTGCAAGTGGTTGTTTGAAAAAATATGTCCATCTGGCATGGCCCAAGTGTGCCTATTTAGATAATCTGCTAACAAGTACTGATTTTAATAAATTCTGTTTGAGGAAAAACTCTCTTTGATGTAAAGTAAGTAAAAAAATCTTTCTCTAGAGTAAGATGATGGGTAGTTCATTCACAAAACAAATTGTAATCATAGTGATGATAATGACTATTTTTTGGGATGCCTATATCTTTAAAATAAGTCTAGGTATCTTACTGATGATACAAATGCAAAAAGAGAGCAACATCTAACAAGAACACTGCACAATAAAAACCAACATCTAGATGCTGCTGTCATCTGTGAAGAAAATGCATATGTGATCGCATTGATATTTGCAGCAGTATCTGATTTCACCCAGAATAATTGCTTTCCTTTTAAAAAAAATTGTCATTTAGTATTTTGCCACGTTCATTTTCATGGTTAAATTCAAGGCAGTAATTATTGTAAAACTGAGGGAGAGGATAGGAAAGGAACTATGACTTTCCTTTTTAAAAGCTGCAGTTCATATACAGGATTGTGTCTATGTGCAAACTATTATTAACCAGTTCTAATTTAACCAATTATAAACTGTAAGTAAGGTTGGTCAACTTGTTAAATGTTGTGTTTATTGGGTTTTCAGGCCATTTGCACTACCCCATTCACCTCTTCTTCTCAGCAAGAATTACTGAGCAAGGAATAAATAGGTAGTCCTTCATAAATTTGCAGTGCAACTCATTTTATCTTCCCTTCCTCTCACAGCTCTGAAATATTGAGAACATGTTGGTGTCCCCTCTTTCCCACCCTTTCTCCCTCCCTTCCACCATTTTCTTCTCCCAGTAAAGACTTTTATAACTCTGTTACATTTCTCCCATAATTCTTATTTTAACAATTAATTGTTGCTTTGTATTGTTATTCAATTACCATATTAACAGTTTCCATGGTTTATTTGCATTTTCAAAATAATTATGTATATTGTACATAATTTTCCTTTTGACCTCATTCACAATTAAGAATTCATATTGCTGTTGAAAATTAGCCAATTCTTATTGTAATTTCCCCCTGTTTAATGTATTATTCTCTATTTTCCCATATCCTTCTTTTAGATTTAATAGCACTGAGTTGTGATCGGAGAACACTCTAGATCAGTGTTTCTCAACCGCCCTAATGGTGCAACCCCTTAATACAGTTCCTCATATTTTTGTTGCTACTTCATAACCATAATTTGCCACCGTTAGGAATCGTAATGTTGATATCTGACATGCAAGATGTATTTTCATTCACTGGATCAGATTTGGCACGAAGACCCACTATGCCCAAATTTCAGGGCTGGTGAGGTTGGGGGGATTGATTTTATCATTTGGGAGTTGTAGTTGTTGGGATATATAGTTCACCTACAATCAAAGAGCATTCTGAACTCCACCAATGATGGAATTGAACCAATCAGAACTCCCACAACCAAGAGAAAATACTGTGTTTTCTGATGCTTTTTGGTGACCCCTCTGACACTCCCTCATGACCCCCCCCCCTTTGCAGGAGTCCCGAACCCCAGGTTGAGAAATAGTGCTCTAGATAATATTACCTCTTTTGGTATTTATGACCAACCCTTTTGTTACAAAGATATAAACAATTCTGAATATCTTTGTGAGTAATGTGTTTAAATCTCTTCTTCCAAAATTGTATAACCTTCAAATATGGTAGAGCTCCCATTGTTGTAACTCTCCTATTAGCAGCCTTGGAAGTCTCCCTTCCCTTGTGCCTTTTCCCTTTTAAAATTCCTATCCAATTTTGAGCCCATTACCCCATTAAAATCTCCTGACCAGATCATTTCACTCCTTCCATATTCTGCCAAGATAACTGTTAGTTTCATATATATACATATATTTCCACTAATAAAACCTGTTTGTATTGCAGTTTCACTCTATTAATATCCGACCAGCTTGGTCTTCCAACATTTTTTTCTGGTTCTAGTGTATATGTGTATATATATATATATATATATATATATATATATACACATACTGTGTGTGTGTGTGTGTGTATATATATATATATATATATATATATATATAACAATACCCCATTAGCTTTCTTATAGTTAAAAGCTATAAATAATTGACCTAATTTTTCTTTCTTTGAGACATACATATCTTTGTCCAGTATGTGCTATTCCTGCAAACAAGCTATATATAACTTCATTTTATACAAATAATGAAAAACATTTCATTTAAATCCATTGTTCATTCCATTAACATTAAAAGACATAATTTTAGATTATTTGACATGATTCAAATTAATCTCTACCCTCTACCCTCCCTACTCCCTCAACCCCGTAAAATCAAATGACCCCATACATGATTTTCCTCTCCTCACTCAGTTACAAAGCTGGTCTTTTCTCCATATCTTCTTCCTCTTCTCCCTCTTCATCTTTCTCTTCTTCTTCCACTACCTTGTTTTTGCCTCTCTGCCATCTTGTTCCTCTTGATGTTTTTGCTTCCTTGCTATTGCCCCCTGCCCAATCTGGAATCTTCTTCCCTGTTGTTAGGTCTCCTCTGTTCCAGTTTCTTCCATAAACTCTTTATTGTAATATCCTCAAAAACTATGCCCCCCCATCCCCCCCGCAAATCTTACCCAAGAAGCCTTCTGGCAGCACAGGCCCATCCATAGAGTCCTCATGACACTTGAAAATGATGCATCAGGAAGTGTGTGTGTGTATGTTGGGGGGGGGGTCAAGTCCTTTGGTTGAACCAGGATGGCATCTAGCCCCATTCTGAGAGAAAACCTGGGATTGTGGGAGGGGGTGAGGACTGAAGCCCAGGAGGAAGCAGGGTTTTTTAAAACTTGCTTCCTCTTGGGTTTAAGTTAAGTGTAAAAGGGCCCATAGCTTGCTTGTTTTATTCCTATCTTCATAGTTTCAGTTGTCAGCTTTTCTGCCAGGAAGAAAAATAAGAACCTCTAATCATATTTACTGTTGTTGAGCTAAATTTGGTCTGTCATTTTCTTCCTATAGATTAGATTACTGCGTAGTGAGCAAGTCAGTATTGTTCATGAACAGCCCCAGGCATCTTAAGTCCACCATTGACATGTTGTTGTTTCTTCTCATGAAACTGAATGTCACAGTAATGGATACAGGGAAAACTTTTGGCAATGTAATTCTTACAAGTTCATTTTGCCTATGAATAACCACATAAAGATTCCTAGATACTTGGAAACTTTGGAGAAGATTGGAATGAATGAATTTCACCCACTGGTGAAGGGAACTTTGGCTCCATATTTCTAGTTTTGCTTTTGTTTTGTTCTTTGTATCGGTTTTGAGTTTTCACCATATAAAAATATTCAAAGAAGAAGCTGTACAATGAAATGCCTTGAGCAAGTATACTTACAAATACTGCAAAAACTAAAAGATGTGATTCAATGAAAAACAATTAAGCAATGGGTAGGAGGCAGCAGGTAGGTTAATTGGGTTTTGCTATATGTTATATGTGTGAGCATTTGGTAAAATATAATTAAGAAAACTGCCTCTGTTTTATGGATAAATGAGGATCTTAGGAAGATTGAATAAATAAAAGACCTTTGACTTACTGAAAGAACGTAACTTACAGTATGATTTAAAAAATCGTATATGCACATGTTACGCTTACAGAAACTTTATAGAAAAGACATAGTTCTCTCCAGTTTATTAGCTAATATTCTCATGTAACACATGGGCTATAAATAGAAAAAATATGCTAGTAACTTATTGGATTCTTGCCATCTTGCTTACTTATTCATAGTGTGTTCTAAAAGGCAAGAAGTTACATAATCATAAATGCCTAATTACTCAGTCTATTAGCTAAGTTTATAAAACTATAACCATTAAGGTGACAATTAATTAATCATTTTGTGAGCAAAGACCCCCGTTGTTCATCAGTATTTTAGTCTCTTTCAAGCTATGCAGTCCATTTAATTAAAAAGCAACTACAAATGCATGTTCAGGACTAAAGCATGTTGTTTTAAAATGTGGTGTTATGATGCTTTTTTAAAATAAAAAAGGTACACTGACATTGAAAGTATGAGGGATATTTACCCTTGATACTTTGAATCTGAATTCTTTTGAACTATATCACAGATAGATTAGTCCTCTGTTAGAGAACAAGTATGTATCAGTGGAGAACTACAAACTCAAAGAATAAAACTAGTTTTTAAGACATATCACCTGGCCATTTTGGGGTTTTCAGACAGCCATACCCTTTTAACAGTTGGTTACTGTATAAGTTTCTACAGATTATTTCCTCAGCATTTAAATATCTGATTTAAATATCTGCTATACAGTTAGTTGACTATTAGTAGTACTTTATGCGAATATATCTGTTTTTGGTTCTACCATTTTACCTATTGCTATAGCCATTGTGTAAGATCAATATGTAATAATTCATTTTTTGAAAAAAAAATCCTATACCTTTTGCTACTAGGATGTTATAATTTTAAGACTATTAAAGTATATTTACATGGCTTACAGTTTTTTTGAGAGTGGTGTTGGTGCTTGTATTCATTTATATTCTCATAGACACTTTCATTTCATGTTCACCTAAGCATGAGTAATATTTTTAAAAGCCCCTTTGACGTTTTATTTAAGCTTTTGTTTTGTTTCTGTGTACAGTGTAGTGGAATGTAAAGGCACAAGGTTCTATTAATGACTTTGGGTAATTTAATATCACCATAAACTCAAGGAAACTTAGGATAAAATTCAATATCACAGTCAATGTGGATTATTCAATTTTGTTAGTGTAGTATATTAGTATAGCATTATTCAATATACTTGTACTAATCCTATCTGTCTAAATTGCTACAAAGCTTATAAATAATGGAACACTCTTTGGAATGTAGTGAGCAGACATTCATGATTATAGCACACTGAGACTGGAATAAGTTGAAATTTACAAATCAGGACTTTTAACAATTCAGTAGTGTTAACATTTAATCCTTTAGAGACTGCAAACAGAATATTCAGTATTTCAAATTATATTGATTTTGGCTGCAGTTTTGCGCATTGCTTGCTTAAATCCCATTGATGTCAGTGGGATTTAAGTAGCCTAACTGTGCACCTGATTGTTGCATATGTTAATAAAGAGATTACTTCTCAAAGTCCTGAAGTTGCCTAGCCCAAATAGGAAGATATCATGTATTGGCGACTATTTATATGGCGACATTGTATAGATGACCTTACTATGTACTGCATTAACTGCGACTCTAATATATGATGAGTGTAAGAATACTTTGTATGCAAAATATTCAATATACAATTTACAGTCTTATCTACATAGTTTATTATTAACTAATAGCATGTTCAGCCAAAGCACTTCATGTTCATGGCTGCATTAGTCCATAATTCTTAACTAATATTTGTTTTATTGTGTTCTCTGTCTTCCTGTATGTATAAAAGAATTACATCCTCTTTAGTTAACTGCATTTAACAATACAATGGAATGTATATACAGATTAGATGCTTTAAATTCTAAGAGCATGTTTGTTACATGTCTTTCCTTCATCTTCAGTCACGTATTTTGTACGTTATTACTTTTCAGAAGATTTAAAACAAATACATTTCGAACCCCTATGAAATAAAAAGGCCAGACAACAAATGTATGGTATACAGGGGCCATTATTTGACCTATTTGTTTATGTGTTGAACTTCTGCAACCTACAGAAAAAGGGGGGTTAAATCAACCTAATGTGTCTAGTTGAGGAACAGGTGCCACTTTACTGACTACTTCTACAGACCACCTTTTAGCCAGCATCTCAACTCTGAAAGCGATCCAAACTATATAGGTTGCTTGCCCCTCCAGTCTTAACTGGAAGGCCCTCCAAAGGATGCACCCTCCCAAACCACAGGGGTTTACAAGAGTAAGAAACCCTCATTATATCCCCAAGCTGTGCCCCCTTACCAGTCCCCCAAGCCTGACAGTGGGGCAGCACCAGGAGCCCATCCTTCACTGGCAAAGGTGCTTACTAAATCTTATTACCGTAAATGTTTTACGAGTCAGAACAACCTATTTAAGTGACACCAACATAAGCCAATTAACACATCCAAATGAAAACTTATGGAGTAGGCAAAAATCTCAAGTGTAAATGTGAGGGGAGGGGGGATTCCCACCAGGCCCTGACATGACCAGTTTTAAACTCACAGTATCCTCAGGATGGGAGGATTGTCAAGATTAATAAAAGGAGAAGTTATGAGGAGTAGACCCAGTATATGGGCTTGTCCAGTTCTCATCACATACAGGGGAAAAGACTCAATCAGCCAATACCTTTGGACCTCCACCTGGTCTCCTTCACATGGCCTTGGGCTTCGGGTTGGGATTTCATCAGCAGTTTCTGCTGATCAACCTGGTGTGGGACAACATTGTATCGAGCCTGCTCTGCCTCATCTAACAAAGGAGAAAGTTGATTTATTTTAAACAGAAGGAAAATGGTTGAGAGTGACATGGAGAAAAGGGGAGCAGTGGCAAGGGAAATGCACATATCTGGCTTTACATTATACTCCCTTCACTTGTTCATAGCAAAAGTAAACTCTAACTTTAGAGATTTTGACATAGGTTTTTTTTGGCAAGATTTATTCAGACGCGGTTCCTAATGCCTTCCGCTAACATTTAGAGAATCAGAAGGGCACCTACTATTTTCCAAGAGTCCTAGTCCTTCGCAATGTCTACACCAAACTGACTCTCCATCCAAACCTAGATCTTAATAATGGTAATAAAAATGTTATTTATATGTAGTTGGATCTCTATTGATGCCTCCTAATAATAGTAATAACTATGTGGGTTATATGTAGTTAGAAATAAATTCAATTGCATTCAGCAAGGTTAATCACATTTAAAGCAGGTTCCAGATTATAACCTTAGTGTTTATTTCAAGAAATGGTTAGAGTTGCTAAAGTCATCTACTCATTCAGTCTACATTCCAAGTAATATATTATTATCGTTACAAGAATGACGGTGTGACACAGATTTTGAATCAAAGGGAAATTTCTGTTAGGCTTCTTAAAACTGCAGCTAATGGTCTGGTAATAGATTTGAATTGTCAGTTCGTTGTGACAAATACGTTGTCTTTGTGTGCACATGCATGCAATTTAAATTTTTTTGCTGCATATATGATTTACAATCAGATCATGTACATCCTTAGATTAAAACATCCAAATTAATAAAATGTAGGACATCAGATTGTGAACATTACACCAAATTGATGGTTCATTTGCCACACATATATTTTTTGCAGCAAAACTGTGCCACTGAAAATAATATTAGAATGTCATACTGATCTTTTACTTGCAAACAATTAAATGTTTGATATTGACCATGATGGCAAGACTGGGCATATGTGATACGTTTGTGTCATGTGTTTGATTCAATATTATTACTGTTTCTTTCCCATTAAAAGAAATTGGGAGTAGTCACCCTACTGTCTTACTTGAAAAGCTGTAGTTTCCTCCAGGGGTGTCTAGTTAGCAACACCTCTGTGTTGTTGTTTCTTTTAGCAAAAAGAATTCTCCTTTGTAACAGTTTGTCAAGGATCTTCCCCATGGATCATATATGTGGGCGGAGGTAGACAAACCTCACTTTCATAGAAATAAAAGAAAGCTCCTTGATCATCAGAATGTGGACAAGGAATTTTTTTTAGTTCAGACTCAGTTCAAAGCCTTTAAGAAGAACTATGTATTAAGCTCAGTGTGCGCGTAATGTATACCGTAAGATGTGACAAGTTTCCTAGTGGAAGTCATGACTGGTGCTGGTAAGAGATGGCAACTTGCAGCGCAGTTTCTCTTGCATGAAGGCAAGCTTTTGTTCTCCATTTATAAAGCTCTCTTTCTGCCTTTTCCCAATGGCAAACCAGATTTTATAAAAGAGTCTCTCAGAATTCACAACCCTGGCTGTTTTCATTTCATCTCTTTTTGTTTCCACTATTTTGATACTTGGAAAATATAATTTCTGGTGTAGGTCAATATTATGGATTTCTTTATATAATGAGATCAAGCTTCATTTTTTTAGGGTGGGTGGGGATGGATAGAAGGCTGAAAGAATCCGGTGTACTATGATGTATTGCTTTTAATTATTTTCAAGGAACATACAAACCTGAAAGATAAGAATAGTGAAGCTCTAGAATAAAAAACAAAAGTGGATTCATGTTGTGAATTGATACATAGTTTGTTTAACAAAGATCTATACTAGGGATGTGCGATCCATAAAAATGGTTCAAAAGTAATTACAAAACTGGAGGGTGATGCTGTTTCATTTCTGAAGTGTTTCTGAAATGAAAAATTCATTACCATAACAAGAGTAACAACATTCATTACTATTTCATTACAGTAATTGCACATATTACTATAATTGGATAAAATTCAGGGGCACATTTCTCCCTCATTTTTACAGCTACTGTGGATAAATTTGCTACAGTGTTTGGGAGCCTTTTGAGATTTACAAAACTAAAATGAAAAAGTATGGAGTAAGTTTCAATTTCTTAATTTTTGGTATGCACCGCGCATTCGCGTTGGATATTGCACCATGAGTACTGATTCGATTTATGACGCTTTCTGTGATTTTTTTTTGCACATGCCTAGTATACACAGTTAAAAAGACTCCATTCTGGACTTCTATTTTGTTTTCGCACAACCAAACCACAAAAACACTGATTTGTGAATAAACATTTATTAAAACTATAATATTCTCAAGAAATTGGTATTTATTTTGCTGTAGATTCCTATGTATTCTTTTTTAAAAACCTCATTTATGTATTTACATTTATATATTTGCCTTAGGGTCACTATATGTTGGAAATGACTTGGAGAATGCAAGAACATGAGCCTAAAGGGCTACAATGTTCACTAATAATAGTGATTAAATTAATATCCTTTCAAAGATACTGGAAAAGCTTTGTTGTGACTGAGTAACAGAAATCTGGGAAATGATGCACATGTCCAAGGCAATACAGTGCAAATGCAAATATGTTAACAAAATGAAGAACGAATATTTTTGTGTTAAAGTGGTTTGCTCTTCACTTTATCATTCTTTTTATCATTCATATTATCAACAAATAGATAAGCCACTCAGCTCCGGAGTGAAGTCAGTGAAGTGTAGAACTGCATGGCCCTGTCAAATTGATAGAGTGAAGATGTGGAATGAAATAATGGAAACTTTCTATTCAATAAGAACTGGAATACAAACATAATATTTTTAACCATTTATCAGCATTGATTGCCTTGATGCTTGAGGCTTAGATCAGAATTTATGCTGAACAGAGGAGGTCAAATAATAAATGTTATCACTTAGCGCCAAAGTACTATCTAAAATATTCACTGAAATTATTTTATGTTGTGGTATAGTAGAAGTTCAGTCTTTCTTAACCTTGAGCATAAATAATTGTCTTGGCAGCTGCATGGGTGGGGGAAAGGGGGAGCACATTTGCCACCCTTGCAGGAGGAGGCAGAGAAGGAGGGAACACCAGCATAAGCAGCAACAGCAGCATTAGCCACTTGGGCAGTGTTGAACCCAAACCCAAGGCTCTGCCATTTCCTCCTCCTCCTCCTTGTTGTCCTCGGCTCTCCATACTGTCCGTGATGGCAGCAGCTCAAACAGCAACCACAGCAGGACAGCTAGGATGAGTCAAGAGGGAGCCCCCAGAGGTCATTTAATTAGTTCATCCCCTTCAGCCAAATAGGAATTCTCAATTGATGCACCCTTGGATGGCCATCCAGATTCCATTTAAAAACCTCCGGAGAGGTTTAATCACTACAGAAGTGGAGTGCTAGTGCTGTTGAAGTGTAGATACTGTTATAACTTTTATAATTTGCACAATTTGTTGATTGAGTTGCACTAATTAGGACTACAATGAATAGATTTCAAATTTAGAAAAAAAATGAGTTGACAATGATGTTTGTGATGAACCACATGGAGTAGCTATAGAGGAAACTACACAAGAATCAACTGGACTACATAAGAAGTGTAAAGGAAAATTTCTAAATCTTGTTTATACAGTAAAGGTTACATAATTATATAATGATATATTATTAGGGGTGTGCATGGCACCATATTTCAAAACGGCATCTGGGAAATTTGGGTGATTAGGCAACTGAATGTCTGGCAATGGATTGAGTGGCGGGCTAGAATTAACTTTGCCAAAATGGACCATATGGCTGCCAATAACGGCTGCTTTTGGTTGCTTTCAGTTGCACCATGGCAGCTGTCACATGTGTGGAAGTTTTCTCCCCTAGCCTTGCATGAACCGTTTCTTTTTGCCAAGCTGGTCTATATACCAGGACAAGCTCCTCCATTTTCCTGTGGCATCCTGGCTTCTGAGAGAGAGAGAGAGAGAGAGAGAGAGAGAGAGAGAGAGAGAGAGAGAGAGAGAGACCATGTACTAGCTAGCCCCATGTTCTATCTCAGTGCTGTCACTGCTTAGGACCACTTGCTGTTGGACTTTTTGTGATCACTACTGATTATTACATAATAATAATACTAATAATACACTTTATTTATATTCCACTCTTCTCACCCCGAAGGGGAGTCAGAGCGGATTACATCACACATACAGCAGACAATCCCTGCCGGAAGACATACAGTTACAATACAACACATTCAATTTTTGAAGGATATTCTTCTGGCTGTGTCACAGGGTGCGTCATTACGTCACAAGGGGGTGCTGTTGCTTCATCCTCATGATGGAGGGCCTCTGTTCCTCTGTTCCATATTTTACCTTCCGACAGCCGATCTTTATTTATTCAGGCGTTGTAAAGTCCTTACTGAAAAGAATCCTCCCCCACTTTTGACGGTTCCCAGTTCATCTATTTACAGCTGGGTTGTTTTCGAACTGCTGGGTGAACAGTGGACAGGGCTCACAGCTGGTTGTCCAAGCCAGCTCAGGAATCGAACTTGCAACCTTCAGATTGCAAGCACAGCTGTTCTACCGCTGTGCTATCTCTCTTATACATTATGAAGTAACCAGTGGGATTGTGCAGTAATATTTACTTTGAATACAAGTTAAAGCAAGAGGAAGTTCCAGCATCAAATTGCTGCCCATTGTGAGGCCACCGTGCGTCCCCTTCAGGATGAGAAGTGTGAGGTACAAGTATCAGAAATAAATGTTTAAAAATGATGACTTTGAAGAAAGAGCTTCTCTGAAGTCTGGGTTTCCTTGCTTTGTGGGGATGGGGTATTTATTTATCTATTTACAACATTTATATGTCGCCCTTCTCACCCCGATGGGGACTCAGAGCGGCTTACAAGTCATATGTACATACAGTATATAGCTTCAACCAACATATGGATTTAATATTCTTTCATTGGGCAATAATGATACAAATTTACCCACCATCAAATATACTAAAATGCAGAAGTTCAAAATGTAAATCCAGCCTCTCTTTTTTTCATATGATGATAACAATATTACATGATTGTGAGAATCATAAAACTAACACAATATTTCTATAATCTCAATGTATTTGATATACAAATAATGGATATTTGTACCCCCTTTTTAACATGTACACAGTTCAGCTGAAATCTTCGTTATTCAGATTAAAATTGGAATAAATCCCTTTTTTGAAGCGATTTGGAAGCAATTTGGGAACCCGAAGTATCCTTGTCATTTTGAAGCCACTGTCGCCATCTTTTTCTGATCCAGGCAGTGAATCGGAAATGAATCAGCCTTTGGAGGCAAGCTGCTGCTTGCATGCTGGGATGCTTGTCTCCAGCCAATGAGGGGAAACCACCTCGGGAGGGGTGAGGTTTCAGCATGGCTGCGCATGCCTCGTGGGCTCATTTCAAGCCGGGGAAGCAAAGGCAGAGGGACTAGGGCAGGCTGCTTTGGTGGGAAAGGTGCCATGCCACCGCTTTGTAAAGGAAGGACTGTGTTGGGAACAAATAATTTCCTTGGGGAACCACACAAATACCACCAAGGAGCCCCCTTTGTGTGTTTTTGGTTACACATTGTAGTATTGGAAATTAGAAACCTACTACAATCTGTTTAATATTTCCCTTCCTGAAGCAGGGAATACAACGTTTTAGGGGTGTGACCTAGACAAATATGCAAAACAGATAGTTTTAAATTTTCCAAGAGAATCCTGGGGACAGCACATTTTTTCTTGTAATATTCCTTATTAAATTACTGAAATTACTTTTAAAATTGTCAAAACCCCAGGGATCTTCTATACACGTTGAAAGTTAGTATGCTGGCAGAAGATAATCTTTTCTACCACTGTGGCAAGTTTTGTCAGTAGCGATTTAAAACTGAGGGAAAGGGAATCCCCCAAGTTTTGTCTGTCTTTTTTGCAGGTTTCCACTCATTGCACAATCGCGCCCGCCATTAACAAAGCAATTTGGAAATTTTGGAAAATTCCAACTTTTTTCCAGAAAATTTCAGAAATTATTTTGGAATAGGATCACCAGCACCTCCTACATCCAAAACGAGTTTTGAACCATTTCCCCCCTTGATCAAACAAGCCTAGTAGACACTTATTAGAATTAAGCCTTCTGTTTCTATCATTATCTATGTAAATTTTAAAAAATGGTCATGGAAAATTTAGACTGTTCATGTGTTTGGGTAGAATGGCCCAATGTATGAGGGGCTGCTGATAAGTCTTTGGCTTTGTGTTCTTTTTTATTCTATGGTAATGAATTTTATATCATATGAAAGTCTTATATGTCTAATATACTGTATGTTTTCAAAATTTTGTGTTTGTAGCTTGTGGCAACAGTGATCTAGGCACGCGGGAAAACAAAATGGCAGAATCTAAAGTGATATTCACAGCAAATGAGAGCAGAGGAGTAATAAAATTCTTGTTTCTGCAAGGAAAGTCAGCAAGGGATATTCATGGTGATATGTCACAGACATTGGGGGGGGGGGGGGTCAATGCCCTTCATATTCTACAGTTAAGAACTGGGTTGCCAAATTTAAAACGGGCCACTTCAGCACCAATTATGAGGAACATCCTGGACGACTGAGAGTGGTTGTTGTTCTGGAGGTCGTCAATGCTGTGCACAACCGCAAACTGGAGAATCAGCAAATTTCAGCTCAAGGAATAGCAGGCATCATAAGGATTTCTCGTGAACATGTTTGTGTCATTACCCATGTACATTTGAACATGAAGAAGCTATCTGCAAAGCGGGTTCCCAAATGTTTGACATCAGATCAGAAAAGCATGCGAGTGAAAACTTCCTGGTCCATTTGTCAGCGTTCTCGGACAGATAAGAACTTCCTGGATCGACTGGTCACTATGGATGAGACCTGGATTTATTTGTATGATCCTGAAACCATCAATGCAATGTATTACATTGCACTTTTGGAGAAGAAAGGTGCCTCTGAGCCGTTGCCCAGTTCTCTGATGAATGCAAGCAGCAATAGAACTCATTGGAATACAAGCAACCAAAGTGTAGCATAGAATCTGCCATTCAGCCACAAATTTATGATCATCAAATATGCAACAGTATTGCATAATACTGTGGTTAGAATTGCAGGCATGTGTGTGTACAAAAAGAAACAGATAGAAATTAATCTATTCCAGTAAATGATTGCAACAGAACATACTTAAAATAAAAATATAGGAAGAGTCATATTGGAGCATTTTTTTCATATGCCTTTGAAAAATCCACCAGCAGAGCATGTGTGTAACTTGAGTCTCTCATTCTATAGCAAGTGATATGCAGAGGCATTCAGGCTTTGATACTGGAGGTGATACATAGACATCCTGACTTGTAGCTAGGTCCATGGATGTATCTAATACCATTTTAAAGCTCTTCAGGTTGGCAGCCATCACTGTGCTTTGTAGCATTGAACTCCACAGTTCAGTTATGCACTGTGTGAAGAAGTACTTCCTTTTATCTGACTTGGTTCTCCCGCCATTCAGTTTCAGTGGAAGACCCCAGGCTCCCATATTATGATAGAGGTGGAAAAGGTTGTCTCCACTTCTATTGTGCAGTTTTTCAGGCAGTATAATATCTCATTTTATTTGTCACATTTTCTTAAACTAGGTTCTTGTATATAGAACTACAGATTACACACACACACACATAGTGACCCAGATGTATACACCCTTTAACAACTAATACTAGTGATGCAATATACATTTACATTGAAAAATAGATTATATAATAATAATTTAATCAGAGTTACAAATTCCATCTTAAATTACATTTTATGCAAAATGTTCAAATATCTCTGACAGATATTTCCAAGTTTACTTTAAAATACTTGTAAATTATATAACCCCCAGCTGTTACTTTTAACGTTCAGTCTTATATATGTTCTTAGTACTCTCAATTACAGAATATATACTTCTAAAATCTATATCCAGTGCTCTTTTATTTCTGAACTCTTTACCTGCTTTGTTAAAGTAAAAGAAAGTATAATTCAGATACTTGTTTATCTTTAAGCACTCTTTAGTCTGATTAGTTTAAGTCACAAACTGAGCGTCAGTAAGCTTGCTTTATTTTGATATTTTAGTAGTCCATATTAGTTCATTTGGAGACTCTGTGTGCATTTGTGTCTGTTGTGATCTCTACATAAAAATACAAACTTTCTTGATTGTAGCTCTTCAGATCCTGTATGAAATTGCAGCTGAGAAAGAAAGCGGATAGATAGTTCTCAGCAGTTTTCCTACCCTTGCTCAGCCACTGCTGAAAGTGAGCCTTCGGTATAAGCAAACACTTCCCAGCATTTTGAGCCAGCTAATGAAGGGTTAACAATACCTCCTCCTCTGGAACAGGAAAGGTGTCACAAATCTCAGAGATTAGTTGTGAAAAGATGATGAAACATGCACCAACTGAAACCATACATCTAATAGCTCTGGGTGGCAGTGTTGTATTCTTGCTCTGGAACCTGACTCTTCTGTTTTCAAGAACCCATTCTGTTTAACTACTGTACTCTGAAAAATGGTATTTCTAATCCCTGGACTTCGACTTTAGCTTTGTTACCCTTGTCTTGAAACCTGACTGTTGCTCTTCTGATTATTGGCATTTCTGACTGGATTGAGACCTTGTGCGGTTCCAGATAGCACTTTATCATGAGTTTTAGTCAGGGGTAAAAAATCCCAGGACTTCAGGAGAGATCCACATACACACCTGTTGGTCCTGAGATTTCTGCCTCTGTTGTCCAAACATCATGATTTGTTCCGGGATTTAGAGGCTCCCAAGATGGCTTCAGAGGCAGGACTTCCACTGGAAACTGGCAGGATGTGGATATGCAGATATGTGGATGTTCAGATATACAGTGAACTGCAGAAGTTCCATTCTTTGCCAGAAAAACTGTTCCCTCCAGACATTTCATGAAGCATCTTCCACACTTACAAACCTCATGGGCTCAAACCGCTACTGCCCAAGTCAGCAGTACACAAACAGGAACACACATTTTAAAGCCAGGGACAGAACTTTGTCATTATCTACTATTTTTAGAGCCTGGCTGCCTGGCCATCTATCTAGACAGATTTGATTGTGTACTTGTAGCATCCAATAACAGGGTCCTGTTTCTGGGTTTTATTTGGCTTTCCATATTAGCAGATATGCGGATATCCGCATAGCCGTATCTCTGCAAAAGTTCCAATTTATGTGCAGATCAAAACAACTGTCTGCACATAAACATGTTTCATCAAGTTTTTGGCACACAAACAAAGCTTTTGGAGTAGGTCTACTTCTATCTAAGTCAGCACTACACAAAGCAGGTGCCTTTGGAACCTGCTTCCAAGCGAGATACAATCGACCCCCATCCCTCCTGGCTTTCAGGAAGAAACTAAAACTGTGGTTGTGGGACCAGGCCTTCGCTCAACAGACATAAAGCAGCACTTTGGCGGAAATGGACTGAAGGATGTTTTATTGATAATTAAGATTTTATACTGTTTTAACTGTTTTTGTATAATGTATTTCATGCATTTAATATTTTATAGTTATGTTTATGATTACTGTTTCAACTTTATGTAACAGCATCGAATTACTGCCTATGCAAGCCGCCCCGAGTCCCCCTTTTGGAGTAAAGAAGAGAAAGGGTATAAATACCAAAAATAAATAAATAAATAAATAAATTTCTATCTAAGTCAGCATTACACAATGAAGCAGGAACACACACTTTCAAGGTAGGAGCAGAACTTTGTGATTTATTTTCACATTTTACAGGCTGCCTGGCCATCTGTCCAAACAGATTTGGTTGTGTACTTGTGGCATCAAACAACCCAGAGCTGTTCCTGGGTTACACATGGCTTTTTCTATTAGCCACCTGCATGACCATGGCTCTCAGTATTTACATTCTTCTCCAGCACATCCATGCACCAACAGCCAGTAGTAAGTTTTTGCCATAAACTGTACACATGTTATCAGCATACACCCAATGAGGAACCAGCATGTATAAACCAGAAACATCATCATGTTGTTTGTCACAGACATGAACTCTCCTTCTCCAGTTAACTCTATAATGGCCTAACTACATCACACAGCTTAGAAAACAGACACATTTAACAAGAAACATTTTAAACTAATTTTGTCATACATTCTAGCACTGACAATTATGACATTCTGTTCCTGGTTTGAACGTGTCTGTTCCTGTTTCACTGTGTAGTAATTACTGAGAAAGTACTTGTTCCACCCCAGAAACCTCATTTTTCTGCCACAAACTTCATTAAACAGGGGAAGGATGAAGTTCATCTTCCCAGGACAAAGTTTTTGCCTTCTACTCGTGTCAAATTATATTTAAGGAACTGACCAATCAGGATCAAGCAGCAAAAACCCAGAAACAAACCAAAATCAAAAAATTCCATGATATCTGACTGCAGGGACATACAGACCTGTGAATATTTATTAATTTTATTTATTTATTTAAAACTTTTATTTATTTATTTAAAACTTCTTACCTCTATCGAGGGACTCAGACCGGCATAACAGCAAAAATTCAATGCTATACAATTTAAAAACAACTACAACAACATATTAAAATACATTAAAAACCCAGCATAAAACCACATCGCCATTAAAACAATTCCACTCAATCTGGAAATGTGGTCATATCTGGATATTTGGCTATCTGGATACCTGTGATATTCCTGCACCTGGAAATCTCGTGTTTTTTTGCCTTTTGTTGAAATTACTTCCGGATTTACAGGGAACGGTGTCTGGCCACCCTCCCCATTTCTGCAGGAGTTCCTGGGATAAAGATACTGTCTGGATGGGCCCCTTGGCTGTCCTAGTGATTTCTTGTCTTGAAACCTGACTCTGCTGCTTTTTTGGCTACTGACATTTCTGATCCTTGGCTTTCATTTATTCCTGACTTGACACTGTTGTTTCACTGGCTTGACTTTGGCTACATGAAATTGATATTGGCTTACACCGATCTCCTTGTGGTTTGTACTTCTGTTGTTCCAGTGTCACGCCACAAGCCCCACAAGCCCTTGCTTCCCATGAACAATACTGCAGCCATGACAGATTTAAGATCCCTTCCAGGCCAGCCTGTCTCCCTCATAAAGATCTGCCTGCCTGCTTTTCTCATGAGAGCCTAGCACCAAGAATGCGGGATGAACTGGTCAAGGTTAGCAAAGCAGGCCTGGAAGATAAGCGGAGAGGCCCAGGCCGGGATCAGGCTTGACTCCCCTTTACATCTGGAGATGCTAATGAGGTTATATTCTCGAGGAGCTAAGGTAGCTTAAACAAAAGCTGCCATCCATCATGCCCACTTTGACGTCCGACGCAGACCTACGTCACTTAGATCAAAGGGTTGAGACAGTATAACCGTGTAAAATTGGCTCGGAGCGGGATCTCGTGCCAACATCGTATTCAGGATGATGCTCTTGTGAGAGAGGCCACTGGGCCTTCCAGGAAGACTTTGCCAGTCAGCTTTGACTTATCTTGGTGAACAAGGAAGAACTATCACAGAATATCACAGTTATCTTTCTCCATTTTTAGTGGTAACAAAACAATAAAAATAAACCATTAACAATGTGAGAATTGGGTTTTAACAATGTGGGAATTGGTTTTTCTAAACTTGTAATTGGAGATATTTTATATGTAATCAGGGACACACACATCTTTGAATTATTTTGTGTACATTTATGATATGGGACGGAGTGCTAGCCAGCAACAAAAAACATGAACAAACCCTTAACATAATAAAAATGAACATGCTGAGATGGACACTTGGCTTGACATGTCTTGACCATATGTCAAATGATGACATCTGTCAGGAGTAAAAGCGATCAGCAAGAAAATGCAGGAAGCAGGATTACAGTGATATGACCATGTCATGAAAAGAGAACCAACATCAGTAGTACAAACAGCACTACATTTAGAGATTGTAAAATGATGACCACGTGGATGGCCAAAGAAAAGTTGGATGGGCACCATCAATTAAGACATGCGTGCTGCCAAACTGAGACCTGAGGATGCCCAAAACAAAGCCCGGTGGAAACATTGGCCACAACGCTAACCCCTCTATTGGGAAAATAGCTTAGAAAGAAGAAGAATATTTATGATTTGAGCAGTTAGTAAGAAACAGTGTGAAAGGCTTTACAGAGGAGTGATCTACTTAGATCAGTATTGTGTATGCTAGCAAGCTGCAGTTATGCCGAGACATCAAACATTTATAATGGAGATGAGGGGGCCTGAATCATTTAAATTTGCTAAATTTAAATTTCCAGTCAATAGGTTTCTCAGGAGGAAGCCTGCATGTTACTTAGTGATATCAATCTTTATATCAAAGATAACTAAACAGATACTATACAGTTTTGTCTTCTCCTGAGCTAGAGGTACATTTAGTTATGTTGTTAGAAAATAAAACTTAATCAAAAAGGCAAACTGTCCTGTAGCTGAGTAGCCATTTTTTTTATCAAGCTAGCCCCATCCCATTAATGACTCATTCAAAAAAGTTACTGAATTTTTCAAATGCAGCATGTAACACTGAACATCTCACAGGAAGAGTCCAGTTCATGTAGAAAACTCCATCAATAGAAAAGCCTAGCAACTCAAAGTCTTTTGGATGCACTGCTAGCAAGAAAAGTGTGTGTTTAATTTTACATTCTGTGAGTTCTGCTTCAGTTCACTTCCTGTGTATCTCACAAACCACCATGTTTAAAGGCATATAAATTCCACAGGACTGGCGTCATTAATACACACACCCCATCTCTCACTTCAATACTAGTAAAATAAGGTGGTGAATAAGTTTCTATTCACCAGATTCATCTAAGGAACTACTCCTAGCAGAGAAAACCTTGAATTAGGAACTGGAGAAGATATTTTGAACTACCCTACACTCACATTCTGCCCTACATATATTCTCCCCAACAACACTTTCTGTACCACCTACTGGAACAATGGGTTTTTTTTTTAAAAAAGGGGGGGGGCTCAGCTTCCCTGAAATGGATTCCAAAAGCCAACCATGAACTCTTCCCTTCAATAATGTGCAGCATCCTGACCAGAGTTACATTGCAAAAGATTCTACAGCCTGTCAAATTTTATTGAGCCAGAATCCTTTTTCTAGTGGAGGGTCACACCCAGAACTCCACTTACTTGGTTGTTGATCCACCAGCTTTTACCTTTTGGGCTGTTCTGAAAATGTTAGCTTCCCAAAACGGAGAGCTAGATGAAATATACAAGGTGTTGCACCCTAGACCTGAAGGATCCCTCAGTAAACCACTTTAGACCAGCCATGATTAAATGCTTTATTTAGAATAAAGGAAAAGAATAAAAGAGATAAAAAATATAGTCCATTGATGCCCCCAGCATCAGAGTATGGCAATGCAATAGCCCAAGAAGTAAAAGTTTCAATAAACGCAGAAATAGTCTTGGTGCCCCAATGGGCTAAAATCCTGGATACATCCTTGGCAACAAAGGCTTGGCAAATACTTGACCACAATGACTTGAAGGCCCAATGGCCCAGGCTTGAACTTGAGTTCCGTGGAGCTTGGCAAGGAAGCTTAACATTGGCGCGAGATGTGGAGAATCTCTGGGACCCGACTTAAATAGGCCCCCCAAGCCTTTGATCTTGAAGTAACTGACTTTGACGCAGCCCGTTCCCATGGACAGTTTGCCGGCTTGACTTTCTCATGCCTCCCGAGGAGGGAAGGTATGTCAGCTCATTAGTAGCCGCACCTGGAGACAGAGGAGGCAACAAGGCTTTGCCTTTCCAGTGCTTCTTATCGGCCTGGGAAGGAGAAAGGCTGCAGCTGCCCTTGACCGATGACTGACACAGAGGCTTCTGCAGAGGTTTGCTTTCAGGCCTATCTGAGGTCTTGGAATTAACATGGCTTTTGTCTGGCTTGGCTATGGGACCAGGCTAGGGCCTGACACAAGGGCAGTATGTGCGTGCGCCCCTAACACACGTGTGTGTGTGTGCACACACACACACACACACACACACACACACACACACACACAGAGACCTGCTGAGGGCTCATTGCTGTCTGCATCTTGGGACTTGTCCCAGCTTGAGTCTTCTGGGCAATATGACCATTGTGTAACCTGGAGTTGTTTGCTTAAGTGTCATCATCCACATCCATAATGGTAATTGCATCTCGTTCCACATGAGGGCAGAATTGATTGCCACTCTCATGTGAATGGGCTCAACATAAAGCAACCAGGCCAGTCCTGTAATGTATGCGTGTGTATACAGAGAATCAAAAGGCCCACCATGACTGTATTTTACTATCAACAACATAAATGAGAAACCATGGCAACTAGTTTTTCCAGTCCCCATAAACATGCCCCCAGAAAATCTGCCAACATAGAAAGGGAACATGCCATTATGGAAATACAAGATTCCCTCTCACCAAAGGGGAGTCCACTGTGAAAATATAATATCCTCTCTCCCCAAGGGGAAGTTCAATGGTGACAGAGTAGAATGCTGTGCCTTCTGCTTTGCCTGATCAGACCAAACCAAAGAGAGCAAAACCAAATGCTCTGCAAAGCAATCTACCATTCAGGCATCATCCAACATGCTGAACACTTATCTATTTGTTTGTATTTGTGTCCCTGTTGGCCTCTGAAGATTCAAAGATATGTATTGGGGAGTGGGCAGTCAGGGCTTATATTATTCTGCCCCATGTATAGTGTCATGATGCCTGGTTCCTGACACAATCATTCTAGTATGGAACTACTGAATACTGCCTTCCCATACATAGGTCTAGGGGAGAAAAATATCTATTGTAGTGTATATAAATATCTCCCAAAGAGTAAAGGATAACTTTTTTACAAATTAAGTGAAATGCTTTGGATATATGAAGTATTTAACATAAGAGTTTCTGTTACTTTCCTAGTCATCAAAAATTAACTCAAATTTGCTTGGATAGGAACATTGTTACATGGATTAAAATCTGGCTAAAGGAGCATAAACAGAGGGTGTCTGGAGAGATAGCAGAGATTGCTGTTACAGCCACTTTTACTTAACATCATTATTAATGATTTGGAAAGGGAAATAAACAGCATGTTAATAAAAGTGGCATATGATTTTAAAATGTGTGATGATGTGTATTCCAACAATTACAAGAAGGCAGTTAGCAGTGGCCTGAATACTAAGATATAAAATTGTATATGTTTTACACAAATCATCTACACTATTGCATGCATGCATCTAAATACCCTTAAAACACAGAACAACTGTATAGATGTAGGGAAAATTGCAGTATTATCACCACAAGTATCTTCCCTTTTCCTTGTATGTCTCATCCTGTCTGCTATCCACAGACATCGTGGAGTTTTTAATACACTGCAAAAGTGTATTACTTCTGCTGCAAAAATTGTTTTCCACCTTTCTCGGCTTTCTTGTACTAAAACTTGGATATCTAGTTTATAATGCTGAACAGTTCAGAGACAGCACCACACATAATCCAATCCCTGTGCAAAGGTCAACAGTAACATCATGAAACTTACAAGAATCCTCCCCATCTCTGAAGTCATCCAACTCCCTCTGGATAGAGGTAAAGGGATTTAGGTTGAGACTCCTGGTCAATTTCACAATGTTAGTAAAATTCTCTGGTGTGGATAAAAAGAAAGTTCTGCACTAAATTAAAGTTAGTCTACTTGTTCCTTTTCTTCAGTATTTTAATATCCTCATGGAAGATTTTTTTTTTTTACCTCAGAGGCCAGTTTGTGTCTGTCCCAATAGTTCCTGGATACCCTAGTTAGAAGTGAATATTTCCTTTCTATATCCTGTCCAGGTATTTTGAATGCTATGACCCTAAGTTAAATTACATTTTTTGTTTTGTTATTTCCGAATAATATATTACAATTTGCTTTTGTTTATATTTACTGATGGTATTAGTCATATTTTATTAACTCCACTCTATGTTTAATACATTTTTTCAATATTATTTGCATTCCTTGTAAGTTTTACTGACTAGATTGCCGTACAGATTATGAAAACAACATGACCTCATTCATTTTGTATGAGATAGGTTGCATATTCTCTTAGCTGTAAAAAATCCACCCAAAATCAGTTTTTTAATATGATTTGTGCTAAATATAAGCCTTTGATCAGGCAGTACATATGAATAAGGAATGATTTCTCTTTCAGGAATAAGGGGATATTAAGCCTAGGGCAGAGGACTATTAGGATAAAAAGTACTAAATAAAACATAAACCAGATAAACTTATTGATTCCAATGACAGAAAATACACACACACATATAAGTTTCAGTGTTATGTAAACTACACAGAGAATAAATACAACTATGTGATCTTAGTTGTATAATATTGGTGGTGCAAGCCTACAACATTTGTCCTACTATAAAGAATCGCTATCTGCAGAAAATTACATTGCTCTGATAAAAAGCTATGATCTATTTTGTCATGCATGCTATGTTTGATGCAACTTTGGTAGATATAACTTTGTACTATACTTCTCTATATACCTTTGAAATGGATCTAGGTTAATTTGGTGGCAACCTATGCCTGGTTAGGTGGAATTGGAAGTGTATGTCCCTGTTGTTTCTATTAGAGAGAGAGAAAAAGAGCTTCACATGAAGATGTGGGCATGGGTGTGAAGGTTAATGAGAGGGTGTTGGCTCATTCAAGCTCTGATGAAGATTTGTAAATAAAAGGAAGCCTGAGGTTTGAAGCACTTTGCTGTTGGCAAAGTGTTGCTGGTTCCCATGTCTTGTGCTGTGATTCATGTGGATGTGAGTTTGGATCCTACACTATCTTCATGGACTTGGTATAGTATGGGTTGGGTTTGTGGGAGGTTTTCCTTTGGGTTTTGTTTGTGCTGCTTTCCATGTATTCGCTGCTGCTGCCCTTTCCGCATTTGGCATGGTTTGCTATGCTACATTCTGATGTGAGTTTGGCTGCTACAATATCAACATGCAGTTGAGTACAGTATGGCTGGGGTTCGAGGGGGTTGGGTTCTTTTAGGGGCTACTTTGTGTATTACTTTCGATGCATTAGCTCCTGTTGCTTGCTTCGTGTATGACCCGGTTTGTTACTTCGACATCGCTGACTTCTCCCTTCAAAACCCACACTGGATTTGCTTCTGAGGCTTCACTTCTGCTGGTGCCAGAAGCTACGCCTTGGCTGCTTTCCCATGTGATGACTTCGGATGCTATTTGACGCTTCATCGCTATTCATATTCCTTTCTTTTGATGACTGTTTGTTTTTGTGTACATTTTTCCTTGTTTCATTGTGTTTTGGGAATTCTGCCAGTTTAACCCGGGTTTTCTGCTCTTTGAAGTTTTTGGACCAATTGGTCTCTATTTTTGAGATACTTTATCCATTCCACTGAAGTATTAAGTGTTTTTGGGACTTCGTTATCTTTTTGAATAAACTCTACTTTAAATACTGCTTGGTCTGGCTCTTTAAGGTGTCTGTGTTGTGACAGTAAGTAAGTAAATAAATAAATAAATTTGGATGCAGTCCTTGTTTCATTCCAAGATTGGTTGAAGGCTGAATATGTCAGGTTTGACCATGGTAGCATGAAACTTAGTTGCATGTGTCATCATGACTGAAATGGACTTTACATGGGCCTGGCTTTGAAGTGTTTTATGAAACTCCCGTTGGTACAAATAAGTACTGACAGATTTTTAGCTCTTGTTTAGTATGTCCGTGCGCCAGTGATGAAGCGAAGCCAGGTCTGAACTTAGAAAGTTCTTTTAGTGATTAAGTGAGTAAAGTAAAGCATTCTCACACAGAGCAATTCAGCAGCCTGCATTTCACAGAGGAATCAGCATGGTGACTGACTCAAAAAGCTCAGCGTCTCCCTTATCAGTATGTTTACACAGCTGAAGGTCAAAACAGTGCTGGACACCACTTGTGCTGTTTTAACCCTGTAAATGCCTGGTTACACAACACAGCATCTTATACAATGGTTGAATTGCAGAATAATTTGAAAATCACACACTGACAATCCCCCTTTTGAATTTCAAATCTTTCTGTCTATTCACAAATACTATCAATCCTAAACATACTCATTCTATGTGTGGACATCTATCACCATATAACGCATTCCTAAGCAAATGTTAAATCTTTACACATAAATCACACACATATGAAAAACCTTAGGTACATAGCAACACATGTATTCCTCAAGCACTTAAGAATCTTCCTTTTCCTCTCTAATTAATGCTCTGTTAACTATCCCTTTATTCCTCTGTGCCAAACAAGGAATCACAAGAGCCTTTCGTTCTACTCCCCCTGCAATGACTGTTTCTACTATTACTTCTTCTTCTTCTGGCTCCTGTTTCACTTTCTTAATCACTTATTTCTCCTTTGGTGTAATGGATTCTTGTTTGTCCTGTTTTATTCTCCTAATCACCTCTTTTTGTTTTGGTGTGGTGGATTCTGGTTTATCTTATTTTATTCTTCTAATCACTTCCTTTTGTTTTGGCATTGCGCCTTCCTGTCCATACTGTTTATTGGGAGTTCTAGTTTCCCCTTTCACCACCTGTTCTTGTTGACTAACGGTACTGGATGCCCCCTCATCCCTTTCACTTACATTTTCTCTAACTTTTGGAAACACAGACAATTCTCCAAAGTTAAGGTGCAAACGCTTTCAATCTTTAGGTTTTTCAAAATATGCCAATCTTGAAAATCTAATTGTGTGTGGTGTTTCTAGAAACCGGTAACCTACTCTCTGATACCCCAGTAGTATCAAACACCTGAACTTGGACTCATTTTTCTTTCTCTCTTTTGTGGGTATCAGAACGTTGGCAAATTGCCCTATGATGCCCATATGTCGGTAACCAGGCATCCTGCCATACATCTTACGGAATGGTACATCATCAAGACCCACATCCCACAACCTATTTACAATGTAGTTACACGTAGACAAAACTTCGCCCCAAAGCTTGTCACCCAATTGACCATCTTTTAAGACACAAGCTTCCATTTTTGAAGAATTCTCATTCGTGTCTGTGCGATGCCCTCTTCTCCCTTGAGTTCTTCAGTTCTCACAAATTCTATATCTCTTGAATTTAGAAGTTGTTCCAATTCTGAGGTACATGTTTCTACCCCCTCATCCACAAACAATGTGCTTATTTTCTTTTGATATACCCCCTCAACCATGTCTAACCATCTCCTGGTCTTGTCCACTTTTTCTGGTACATCTTTCAAAAAATAAATGAACCCATACCTAGTAAATCTGTCAACAAAAATCAAAGAATATTTGGAACTTCCCCAACTCTCTTCAAAAGGTCCAGCAACCTACATATGTGCTTTCTCAAACAAATCATTTGTTCTTATTTTAGTTCTCTTGTGGACTTTGATGGGTGTCCTTTTCACAGCTGCACAAACAGAGCAATCCAATTCAATGTTACAGCTCTCTAACTGAAAATTAGGATCCAAATTAAATGTTTTCTTAAGAATTTCCATATCAGCATGACCCAAAATTCTGTGTAACTGATGTATACATCTGTCATGCTGTATCTGACTACTTACACAACAAACTTCTACATTCTCATCTCTGTTTTCATTGACTTTTTCAAACATCTCATATAATTTGTTTCTTCTCACCCCCTTGCCAACCAATTTCCTTTCCGAATTATACACAAAACAGTAAATGCGTTTAAACATTACTTTGAAATCATGTTCAGTTAATGTGGCAACACTCAACAAATTGGTTTTGATCCCAGGTACAAACAGAACATCTTCCCAATTCACTTGCAAACAAGAAATATAACAAATTCCATAATTTGAAAACTCTCTCGCTGATCCATCTGCAAGGGTCGAACTCAAACCCTGGGTTGATTGAACATTTTTCAACAAACCAATATCGTTCACAATGTGGTTGGTTGCGCCTGAGTCTAAAACCCACTTTACTTTATTGTAACTACTAGTCTCTGCATCAGCAATCAGGATTCTGGGTGTGGTGTTTGTAGTCCCATCAGCACGGCCTCTCCCATGATAACTTCCAGCTCCTCTGGCGCCCCCTCCGGGCTGTTGCCTATTTACTGCTGTGCAGTCCCTTAACAGGTGCCCGACTCTGTTGTACCCGAAACACCGTTGCCGTGTTTTGACTATGTGTGCAGCAGCCAAGGTCAGCGCCTCATGGTAATCTTCCTCCTCCATCTCCTGTGGAAAACGTGCCACCTCAGGTTTGCAGCATCTGCCTTGCTCCTTCTCAAAACGCCGTCTGTCCAACTCCTCCAGAATTCTGCTAGTAATCAAATCCAACAACAAATCCTGGGGTCTCACAGACTGTAGAGAATGCAGCAGAAAATCCCAACTCGATGGCATACTAGATAACATGATGTAGGCTCGATTCTCGTCAGTGATCTCCACACCTCTCACTCGACACTCCACAAATAGTTTCTTCATCATGTCTATGTGCTGCTTAACATCTCCTCCCTCTGATAGTTTTGCACCATACAATCTTTTGCTCCAAATCATTTTGCTTAAGGTGCTCTCTCTTTGATGAACAGCCATGGCGCGTCCCAAACTTTTTTGGCTGTCTGCAATCCTTGGACATGAACCAGCTGGTCAGGAGTCAGGCAAAGGATCAAAGTAGACTTGCCTCCTAAATCCTTTCCTGCATCATCCTCCGTCCCAAGTATCATCTTCTGCAGCCCCTCCTGGGCTAGTAGATTCTCCATAAACACAGCCCATTCAGAGTAGTTAGTATCATTTAACTTTTCAATCATGCTAGTTGGGTTAATTCCAGCCATGCTGCTCTCCTTTCCTCTCTGCTCTGCCCCCTTCTTGGGTCAAACACTGGATACACAGGAACAACACAAAGTTCCAGAGGATTAATATGCACTTCCTTCTGTGTGACTCTCGGCCCCCGAGATTATGTCTAGCCACGTCTGTTTGGCTTTCTGACAGTCAGTTTCAGGATTAAATGCAGCCTCCTTTGTAAAGAACCTGGGCAGAGTTTCTGTTTGCTTTTACTCACTTTTTATTCACCATCCTCTCTCAGGCTTGCTTCAATGGTTTGCACTGGTGAGCTTTGATTCCTCCGGCCAGCTTTTCTCTGTTCCATTACGGGCAGCAGTCTGAACTCTGGCGCAGCGGAAGCGTGCTGGGCCCATAACCCTATTGTCCACGGGCCAGTGATGAAGCGAAGCCAGGTCTGAACTTAGAAAGTTCTTTTATTGATTAAGTGAGTAAAGTAAAGCATTCTCACACAGAGCAATTCAGCAGCCTGCATCTCACAGAGGAATCAGCATGGTGACTGACTCAAAAAGCTCAGCGTCTCCCTTATCAGTATGTTTACACAGCTGAAGGTCAAAACAGTGCTGGACACCACTTTTGCTGTTTTAACCCTGTAAATGCCTGGTTACACAACACAGCATCTTATACAACGGTTGAATTGCAGAATCATTTGAAAATCACACACTGACATATTACACTTACTATTTAATTCCATCGACTACACCAGTTCCACTTCTGACTAACAGATCAATTTCAGGAACAATTAAAAGTTTTCATTATGACTAATAAAGCTCTATATGCCTTAGATCAAGGCTATCTGAATGATACCATTATATTAGTTCTACTTCATTTAGAGGGACATTTTCATACAAACTAATTGTTTCAGTTTGCTAGAGACAGTTCAAAGAAATCCTGTCATTACACTTTTTCAACTGCTTTTGAAATGTCAGTTTCTCTCTGCGTCTTTAACTCCCTCCCCTTTGTCTTTATCTTATGTCAGTTGTGACAAACTGAGTTCAAAGTGTAAAAGTAGTTTGCATTCAACTAATGGTGGAAAAGAAAACAGGAGGGGGAGGAGGCTTTTCCTTCATGCTCAGGCAAATGCAAACTGTTGTAGCATCTCACAGCTTTTATGTTCTCTCTTAATAAGTTTGATCATACTCTGATGTAGCTAGTCCGATGTGCCCTGATTTCCATCTTGTAAAATGTTGGAGTGTATGCATTTTGAAGAGGAGATGGCAACTGTGGCTTCTCTTGTCAGCTCATTACATTGGGAGGGGAAAGCATGGGTGACCATCTCTAGAAGAATAGGGAATTGCCCCCCATATTGTCAGCAGTCCTGTTTTGAGTTCTGCCTGCCCATCACACTCGCATGTGGAAATTTAAGAGCAGGCAATACATTCATCTTTTACATTCATCACAAGATCAGTATTACTTTTTAAATAAATCAGGACAAACAACAATATCCAAAAACAGACAGATCCCTTGCCCTGCCCAAAGTCCCTTACATTAAAGGAGACTGAGACCAGTTTAAAACCACTTCCTTCCATGTGATCCTACTGTTTTGCAGCAAACCCCATATGATATTGGAGACATTAATCCATGTTAAAACCATTGCTTTCCATGGAATCTTATTGTTCTTTACCAAACCCCATAGGATTCAAAAGACAGTGCTCCAGGTTAAAAGCACTTCTTTCCATGAAATCCTATTGTTTTGCATCAAACCCCATAGGATACAAGAGACTGTGGATGGTTGGGCAATGAAACAGGGCAAGAAACTTTTGATGTTTGCCATCCTACCCATTCTTCAGTTGTAAACATAGGAGTAAAGTGTGATAGGAGGTAGGAGCTCTGGACACAATGGCTCAGAGTTCCCTCATTTCAGGACACTTCTTCATCTTTTCAACCACTGAGGGCTATGCATGACAGCAAGAAGTAGTTTAACTCATGTGATAAGCTCAGTGCCTCTTCAGTCTTGAAAAGAGGCTGAAGTGCCCTATGACTGGGAAATTTCTCTATGCGATAAGGTGGTTAGGTTATGGACTCTCTTCCATGTGCTGCAAATAACTTTCTGTTAAAGTAGGCCTTGGGCAAATGACTACTGGTTAAAGTATGGGATTTAAAAATTAATGTGATGGATTCTTTACTCTTCTAATTCCTATTTATTATTAGTGTGGAGTCTTAAACTGATTTAATTTAATTTGTGTTTCCATATGAATAATTTATTGTGTTTTTTACAAGTTTTCAAATTATGTTGGAAGCCGTGTTTCATCTGAGCCCCAGGAGAAAGGTGGAAATATAGCAAATAAATAAATCATATATGTGTGTGTTTAAATAAATATACTAAAAAATTGACTGTTAGGAAGCTATATCCTAAAATGAAATTTTATAATGTTTTGGGGAAACCCATGCTAGCTCTTATCAATCACAGAATTACTTTCTAAGGGTGCCCAGACTGACCATTTTAACTCTGTGTTCTATAATATTTCCTGATACTGACATTCAGCCAGCTGGTTACTAGTTTCAAAGATCCTCATTTCTGGATCCTATCTTTCTATAAGATAAGTCCCATAAGCACTTGCTGCAGGTATAGCCTTTTGCTTCATCTGGCTAGAAAACAAACCTGATATAGGTGTTGCAGGTCACAGCAAAAACTCTATTACTACCCATGATCTTTATTTTATACTAGCTTGGGGACACGGCACTGCCCGGGTTATTTGAGAAAGACATTATTTGTTTGTGCTCCAAGTTTAGTCTAGATCCAATGTTGGCTGGGTTCAGTGGGTGAACGTGAAGTATAGCTCCATGGTCCATCATCCTCCAAACCACACCAAAATATAGAATGGGTCTTGGGGGCTCAGGATGCCAAGTTAGGTCTTGATCAGTCATAGGTATGGACCGCAATGGCCTTAGGAAGTGAGTGAAGCTACTACAAGTCCCATCATCCATGATCCATTGGCCTACAAACCCCAGCTAGATGTAGAGTGGGTCACGGGAGCTCTGTGTGTCAAGTTTGCTCTTGATCAGTCATTGCTGTGGGTTGCAGTGGTCTCTGGAAGTGAGAGAAAGTATTTCAAGTTCCATCATCCATTGTCCGCCTTCCTCCAAACTGCACCAGAATGTAGAGTGGGTCATGGGGCTCTGTGTGCCAAGTTTGGTCTTGATCAGTCATTGGATGAAGGTCGCAGTGGTCTAGGGAAGTGAGTGAAGGTACTACAAATCCCATCATCCATGGTCATCCTTATCCAAACAGTACCAGAATGTAGAGTGGGTCATGGGGGCTCTGTGTACCAAGTTTGGTCTTGATCAGTCATTGGATGAGTGTCACAGCATTCTCAGGAAGTGAGTGGAGGTACTTCAAATCTCATCATCCATGGGCCACCCTTGACCAAACTGCAGTAGGATGTAGAGTGGGTCATGGGGCTCTGTGTGCCAAGTTTGGTCTTTATTGGTCTTTCTTTGGAGCTGCAGTGGTCTGTGAGAACCAAAGGGTTGGAAAGTACTACAAATTCCATCATCCTTTGTCCATCCTCATCCAAACTGCACCAGGAAGAAGGGGGGGGCATGGAGATTAAGTGTGCCAAGTTTGGTCTAGGTCCATCACCCGTGCTGGTCACAGTGGTCGGTGAAAGTGGCAGCCAATCAGAAAGCTGCCACATACATACAAACATTCACTTTTATTATATAGATGATAGATAGATAGATAGATAGATAGATAGATAGATAGATAGATGGCCAGTAGCACAGATTTCCCAGCATCCCCCTCAAAGTCCCATAAAGGCTTGTTTTCCTCTTTTTGTTTAGTGAGCTCTAGATATTGAGGCAGATGTAGAGTTAGTAGGTACATGTAATTGACTCAAAGAGAAGCCCAGCCCCCATTAAATCATGTGCCTAGGATATTACATAGTCAAAAAACAAAAACAAACCCAATATGTACACAAGCTTCCAAATAAGCTTGTGCACAAGCCAATCAACATTGACCCATTCCCAGGACAGGCATACCTTCTCCTGTTTCCTCAGGTCAGAGGTGCCTTTATGCCAATTATAAGACAACAAAGTGCTATTCATTTCCTTTAATATTCTGAGTTTATTTATAATATATTAAAACTAAAATATTATTACATTATATTTAAATGAATAACAAACCAGAAATGTTGACATCTAAATGTGGTGTGCTTTGCTCAGAGCTGGCTGTATAGCACACTTAGTGAGTTTGAAACATTTTATCCCATTCTTCAGCTACAAAGAATCTTAGAGCAGTTTCAGATCAATGGAGTGGTGGAGGGGCATTTGTATGCTATCAATATTTTTTATGCTTGACCCACCTGGAAGTTTTCAGCCTTTTTCCTTTGCAGATTATGTTGTCTGCCTTTCTATATTCTGCACAATTGGGAAGTGATAGGATGAAGCAAGATGATGCTAAAATTGTTACTGAGAGTTACCTTACCCGCAGCTGGCAGGTGAAGCCTAAGTGTTGTTGGATTCTTGAAAGCCCCCCCGAAAGAGTCCAGACTTTGTTGCGGCTTGCTATCTTCTGCTATCTTCCCGGTGAAAAGGGCAGATGGGAAAGCTATTTAAATCCGATCCGCACCATGGCACCCCCTTTAGGGGGTTAAAGGCTTACTCCCATAACGGTTCCTATAGTTTTTGGGAGACGAGGCCTGCACCACAGTTAGGGGCTACCCTTATAGCTGGATAGAGGGTTATCACTCTTGAAAAACGATGAGGTTTGGAAGGGAGCATCCTCAGGATGGCCTTCCAATGATAGCTGCCAAGAGATTCAGCCAAAGATAATTGGTTGGATTTTGGGATTTATGGTGTTTGTTTACATGTTAGTTCCCTTTAATGGAGGTTCGAAAATGTTCCTTTAGATCTGTTTTTTCCTGGTTTCTTAATCATCATCTTTATTTATATTCTGCTTTATCTCCCCAGAGGGACTTAGGGTGGATTCCAAACATAAAAAGCAAACATTCAGTGCCCGAATACAACAACAATACATCCATACTAACAAAATTTATACAACCCTACATATAAATATGAATTATAACTTAGCAAACTAAAATTAAATAAAAAGCACAGCTTGTTATAACAGACATAAGACAAAACATCAAACATCAAATGGAAGCAATAATTTCCCATTTTGTAGGAGCAAATTTTTTTGCTGTGGGAGTTCGAATGTGAGGGGTGGAATAATAATACCTTTAAAGCAGTGTTTCCCAACCTTTTTTGAGCCGCGGCACACTTTTAACATTAAAAAAATCCGGGGGCACACCACCAACCAAAATGACACTGTAACACAGTAAAGAACGGCTGGGGGATGGTGAGCTGCTGGGAGCAGCTGCTGGGAGTGCCGAAGCCAGGGGAGGAGCCAGGCCACACCATGCCCCGCCTCCTCCCCCTGGCTTCAGTTCTCCCACAGCTTCGCCAGCCTTGAGGGGGCAGTGCCAAGCCAGCATTGTGCTGGCTCTGCCACCGCTGGCTTGGCACTGCCCCCTCAAGGCTGGAGAAGCTGTGAAGGCGCTTAAGCTGGGGGAGGGGGTGGAGCCAGACCACGCCATGCCCCTCCCCTCCCCCCGGCTTCAGCTCTCTCACAGAAGAGGAGCATGAGTGGTGGACGGGCTGCAGTAGGCAGGGCTCTTCCGTGCGGTTTCAACAAGCAAGGGGCGGGAGTCATGGCGAGAGTCATGGCAGATTGGAGGCTGGTTGGGGAAACCGCCGAGAAGGCGGTGCCTTGGTCCCTTCTTCTTTTCTTTGCGGCCGCCCGTCCCTTCCTCCTCCTCCTCTCCCAAGCAGCAGGAGTTCGGCAGGAGGAGGGGGGAAGGAAGGGGGGCAGAGAGCTTTTCTCGCGGCACACCTGATGATCACTCACGGCACACTAGTGTGCCACGGCACACTGGTTGAGAAACACTGCTTTAAAGTTTTGTAGTTCTATTATCCCTTTTTATTTATAAAATGGTTACAAAATCATCAATAGGCTGAATCAAGGTATGGTTATCCAGAGGGCCTCTTTAGCTTGTGTGTTTTTGTTTGTTTATTTTTAAGAATGACTCTTGTTATTACTCTTCTGCCCCAAAACCAGTGGAAAATAAACTGTAGTTTTCCATGCATCCTTTAAAAGAGCAATGGCAGGATAGTGGTGAACAACTACATAACACAGGAGAACAGTAAACAGTGGTAAAATTGTTATCTGCAGTGAAAAGCATCTGAACTCACTTTCCGCTCTTTCAACAAGTACATAGAAGGAACCACTGAGTTGCAAACTGAGCAGTAACCACTTTGAATGAATTCAGGGTTCATCCACACAAAGTTATTAGATGAAGAATACAAAAAAGACTGATAGGAATTAATACTAAGCTATGTACACCGGACTAAACATCTTAACGTATACAAACATTGTAATATAAAGGATTGCAAAATTTAATGTTTTATTCTTCATAGGTCAGTCTCACAAGAAAACAACAATTAAAGATTGAAATAATATTACAACCAAACTAGATTTTTCAAACAGCTGAGCTCTAACGGTCCCTACTGTCCCAAAAAATAGTGATCAGGCCCTTACCGCCGATGCTTTCCAGAGTTTTTTCGCAGACAAGATACTGAGCCTCCGCTGGGACCTTCCTGCCACGGTTGATACAGTAAGGGAGCTTGAGACCCCGTGGCCCTCTGCCGGGCCCACCCTCGACCGGTTTCGGCCACTGGACGCAGATGCTGTTGATAAGATTGTGGCTGCAACCAGGCCTACCACCTGCTGCCTCGGCCCGTGCCCCTCCTGGCTTGTTAGATCTTGCCTGGAGGGGTTGCGTGGGCCTCTGTTGAACATTGTAAACAGCTCCCTTGAGCAAGGAGTCTTTCCAGAGTGCTTAAAAGAGGCGGTGGTAGCTCCATTGCTGAAAAAACTGTCATTAGACCCTGCGGTTCCCTCCAACTACCGACCAGTGTCGAATCTGTCGTACCTGGGGAAGGTAGTTGAGAGGGCAACAATGGAGCAGTTGCAGTCCTTCTTAGATGATGCAACATGGCTAGACCCCTTCCAGACCGGCTTCCATTCGGGGCAAGGGACGGAGACGGTCCTGGTCTCCATCACAGACCAACTCCGCTGCCCCTCTCGACCAAGGCGGGTCTGCGCTGCTCGTGTTATTGGACCTCACAGCAGTGTTTGACACGGCCGACCACAATCTTTTGATCCACCGCCTGGCCATGGCTGGAGTGAGGGGGCAGTCCTGAAATGGCTGACCTCCTTCCTCCACCAGCGGTCTCAGCGTGTGAGGAGGGGCAAGGTGGTCTCTGAGGGCTCCCCATTAGTTTGTGGAGTTCCGCAGGGGGCCATTCTTTCCCCTCTGTTATTCAACATCTACATGCAGCTGCTTGCAACTGGTGCGGAGTTATGGGCTTGAGTGTCACCAGTATGCGGATGACACTCAGCTCATTCTGAGGATGGAGGGCAGGCCCGTATCTGTCCCCGATAATTTCCAACACTGCCTCGAAGCTGTTACTGGATGGCTGTGAGGCAGTAGGTTGAGGGTGAATCCAGCGAAGACGAAGATCTTGTGGCTAGGCCGCCCGGGTGTTGGGGATGTCCAGCTTCCGACCCTGGACGGTGTGGCATTATGCCCATCGCCTTCCGTAAAGAGCCTGGGGGTCCATTTGGACTCCCAGCTGACCATGGAGACCCAGGTCTCTGTGGTCAGCAAGCTAGCGTTTTATCATCTTAGACAGGCAAAGAGGCTGGCCCCCTACCTATCCCGGAACGACCTGGCCACGGTGATCCAAGCCACGGTCATCTCAAGGCTGGATTACTGTAATGCGCTCTATGTTGGCCTTCCCCTGTTGGTGACCCGGAAGCTCAAGCTGGTGCAGAACACTGCCGCCCGGCTCCTGTCTGGCACGCCAGCAGGTTGCCACATAACACCTACTTTGCAGGATCTGCACTGGCTGCCAATCGAGCACCGGATCACCTTCAAGGTGTTGGTTCTTACCTTTAAGGCCTTGCACAGCCTGGGGCCAGTGTATCTGAGGGACCGTCTCTCCCCATACTGCCCTCTGAGATCACTTCGCTCCGAGGATACCAACCTTTGCCCTCCGCAAAGGCAGCCAAATTTACATCCACTCGTCGAAGGGCGTTCTCGGTGATTGCACCAACACTCTGGAACACCCTTCCTGCAGATACGCGCGCCATCCACGACCTGCTCCCCTTCAGGCGGGCGTGCAAGACCCACCTGTTCCAGCTCGCCTTCCAGGTGTAGGTCTTATTGGTACGCACCCCCCTACTGGAAGCGACTTTTATCCCAGGTCGTTTTTAACTGTCGTTGTTTATTGTGACATTTTAATGATGTTTTTATGCTCTGTTTTTATTCTGTTCCTGTTTTGCGCTGTGTTCTTTTGGCGTTGTGAGCCGCCCTGAGCCCGCCGGGAGTGGCAGCATAGAAGCCGAGCGAAATAAAAAATAATTAACATTCCTCGAAGAGTAACAAATTAACAACAGACTGGGATTCTATTTTGAACTTGTTTCTCTTCACAATAAAGTTTTTTCTTTCTTTTTGTGTGATTTCTAGTCATGGCAAGCCTAAGGTAAACCTATCATGGGGTTTCTGAGACTATGGATCTCTTTACATGGTCCAAAATTCAGCAGTGGCTATGTCTGGTTTTTATTTTTTATTTTTTTGACTTCAGCCACAGAACCTGATAGCTCGCATCACCAGTATTTCTAGGATGGTTTCATGGCTGAACGGCCACAAACATCCTGCCACCACTACCAAATTGCTATTGGCAGTTGATGGGTGGCTCTCTGTCTTTCCATTATGAAAGATGAGTTGAGCCAATTCAAGAAGGCTCCCCCTTGTGTGATGAAGCCGAGAGGGGGGGGGGGGAGCTGTGATGGTGCAGGGTGCAGGGTAACAACCTTACGTGGGTACCGCCAGGATCCATGGCAATACGCAATCATTCCGGCGGTGCGTGTTTCTCACCAAGGTCACTCAGTGGACTTCAATGGCAAGCAGGGAATCAAATTGTGGTCTCTATCTAAAGTCAATATTTAAACTACTACAGCCCACTGGCTGAAAGAAATGTGTATATCCATAGAAAGAATCAGCAAGTAAGAAATTTAAGAATGAAGGGAGGACAGAAGCCATATTGATGGTATAAGGAATGCAAATAGCAAGTTTGTAAATAGAAGTCACTCATATACTTGGCCTCATTATTTCAGGGTTGGTCATCTATGACTCTCATGGAAAAGTAGGTATCTTTTAGTAGTGCTCTTGTATTTTTAATTGCTTAATTGTTCTTCATTTTGGTAGAAAAAATAAATATATTACTATTGATATCTTAAGAAAAGAAATGTGGGCATCAGAATACTGTACAATCCTAACTTGAAAAATAACTATAAAATAGATATAATATGCTACTAAAACATATAATACATATAATTGATACAAAATATTCATAATATTAGCAGAAAGCATAAATACATAGCCTAATATTAACCACCAGGGTACATGATGTCCACAATGATACCATTATAAGCAAGGAAGAAATAGGAAATTATATAATAATCACCACCACCACATATTTAGTTCCTCTAATGGCAAGACTTGGGCAGAAGAGCAGATAGATCTTTTGATTGATTTCTGAGATCAATCAAAAGGAAATTATGCTGACAGAAGGACATTTCCGCCCAGAAGTAAGGTTTGTATCTAATTGCAATTTGAAACAGATGGTGCAACTTTGGTTTAGGATTGCATTTTTAAGGAGATAACAAGTAATCATGAATCACTAGGACCATACTGTGGCTGAAAACTATAAGGAACAGACTTCATATGATGTACTCTTACTCATTAAAGTATTTCAAGATGATACTGAATAATGCTATTACAATGAATTTACTATTGCTGATTGGGGGGGGGGGGGGAGATGAAAAAGCAGGCAGAGACATCTTGCGTTTCTATTATTTTTGGTACACAAGCTGCCAGTGCCTGGTTATTCATGATAGATTTGCATCCCACTTGTTCAATGCTATTAATAAGCCTAAACATCTGCTAAGTTGTATGTTGAACTATAAAAATGCAGCCCAAGTGAAAACAGAAAGAATGAAAAGTACAAGATTTGCGTTAGGAAGGAAGACTAGAGCAATTCTATTTATGTAGATTGCCAGGAGATCCTATTCAGGAATAAAATTACAATGATTTCTTTGGTGGCCTTCATGGCTAAAGAACTGTTAAAATTAAAGGAAAGAAGATGAAGGATGCTGTCATGGTTTCTTTAAAATCATAAAAAAGGGGGACATGAAGAGTTTAATGAGCAAAGAAAGAAAGTACAGTGGGCCATTGATCTCCACCGAGTTTTGATTCTAGAATTTCCTCCCTCTTTCTAGGATACAAAAATGTGCACATGTTCAACTCACATTGTATAATAACACTGTATCTCTAATCTAAAATGGCAAAAATATTTTTTTCAAATAATGGATGGTGGTCAGGGTTGGCTTGACAGGCTACTTGATCTGGAGGGATTTGACCTACGATTTGGGTTCCATGGATACTTGCATTATAATAAACTCAAGGTCGACGCCAACTTCAAAAACCACAGTATAAGACACACCCTGATAAAGACCTGGGTAAAGTATAAAAAAAACTTTGGGGCAAGAACTCCATTGTGGTCGTCCCCGCTAGAAGCTTTTAAGATCCGTCAGCTTGACAATAGGAAATGGTTGACATACAATTATATCCTAAGATGGAATGGTATTAGATATGAATTAAGACCAAAATCACAGATAAATATGGATAAAGAAATAGATTGGTTCCCCTACCTTCAATTAAGGGAAAAATTCAAAAAGGATGTAGAAAGGGGATTTGAAGATTCAAAAAACGAGTTCGAAGAGATTATCTTCGACGATAAACCAAAAAAAAAGGTGGGTAGAATCTATAAAGTATTACTAAATTGGAGTAACGAAGAAAAAGGGGAAGAAAATTACAAAAAACAATGGTCACGGAATATAGGATATAAAATCAGCGAGGCAACTTGGAGTGAAATTTGGAAGAAGAATGTCAACATTTCCTGTTATAGTTACAAAGAAAATTGGACGAAACTGATCTATAGGTGGTACCTAACTCCAAATAAATTATCAAAAATATATAAAAATTCCAATCCAGATTGCTGGAATTGTAAAAAAAGAATGGGGTACTTACTTCCATCTTTGGTGGTTGTGCCCAAAGGCAGATAGATTTTGGAGCGGGGTACACAGAGAATTGGAAAGCTGCTCAAAAAGGATTTGGTGAGAAGTCCAGAATTATTCCTGCTAGGAATTGTGGACCCCTCCTGGGACACTAAAGACAGGAGAACATTTATCTTGGCAGCTACAGCAGCCAAGTTGGTTTATGCCAAATATTGGAAGTCCCAGGAGGGAGCCCACCATAGAAGAATGGCAGCTGAAAGTAATGGATACAGTCCAAATGGAAGTCTGGCGGAGGCCCTGAGAGAGGAGGGGAAAAAGGGAGGGGAGAGTACAAAATGGGACTGGTCAGGGATAGTTGAATATTTTAAAAAAGCAAAGAATATAGATCTAAGGGTGAAGGGGATCTAGATTATGATGCTGAGGAATTAAGTAAGTATAGCAATTAATATAAGACGAGAGTAACCACTATGGGGAAAGGAGGCACGGCCCTCCACGGGAAATTACTATCACCTTGTTATGCTCGGACAGTCTTAATGCTCAAGTTTGTCTTCCTTAAAACTTAGGCTGCATCGGCCAAAAGGACTTAAATATGGTGGAACCAAAGAATGGGCAACCAACCGCAAAAGTCAAGATGGACAATCCAACAATACCGTCTAACCTTCGGTTCACTCGCAAACAGTCACTAACTTTACTGCACTCTTTCACACTATCTCTTTTCTCCAAATGGTTTCTATTTCTTTTCTTTGTACCCAGAGACAACAGTTCTGGGGAGCGCACGCGGACTGACTTGGAGGAAACCTCCCTTGGTTTTCTGTATTTTTGACTTTCTTTTTAACTACTGTATAACCCTCAATAAAAACCTTATTTTAAAAAAAAGGGTTGGCTTGATGCGCCTTCCACTTGGCATGTTTCTCCCTGCTGATCACAGCTGCCCTCCAGTTCGAGCACTCAAGGGCCAGAGCTCCCACAGTTTTTATGGTTGGCTTTAAACCGATATTTAAATCTTTTTGGTCCTGTCCACCAATATTGCATTTCCCATTCTTCAATTGGGAGTATAGAACTGCTTTGGGAGAAAGTGATCGGGCATTCGGACAACGTGGCCAGTCCAGCCAAGTTGATGGTGGAGGAGCATCACTTCAATGCTGGTGGTCTTTTCTTCTTCCAGCACACTGATATTTGTCCGCCTTTCTTCCTAAGAGATTTGCTGGATTTTTGGGAGGCAGCGCTGATGGAATCGTTCCAGGAGTTGCGTGTGACGTCTGTAGATAGGCCACCTTTTGCATGCATATAGCAGGCTTGGGAGGAAAGTAGCGTTATGAACAAGCACCTTGGTCTCTATAAGGATGTCCTGGTCCTCAAACACTCTGTGCTTCATTCGGAAAAATGCTGCACTCACAGAGCTCAGGCAGTGTTGTATTTCAGTATCAATGTTGACTTTTGTGGAGAGGTGGCTGCCATGGTAGCGGAAATGGTGAACATTTCTAATGTTACACCATTAACCTGTATTTCTTTTTTTAAAAAAATAATTTTTAAATAACCTGTATTTCTTGCATTGCAAACCTATTGGTTGGTGCCTGCTAGAAGAGTACTTTGGTTTTCTCAATATTCAATGAGAGGTCGAGCTTCTCGTATGCTTCTGAAAAGGTGTTAAATGTGGCTTGTAGGTTTTCTTCTGAATGCGCACAGACAACGTTGTCATCAGCATAGATGTATAACAGATATTGTTGTGACCTTGGTTTTGGCTTTCAGTCTACTGAGATTAAATAGATAGCCATATATCTGATAGATGATTTCAACCCTGGTGGGGAGCTTCCCATCAATAAGATGAAATATCATAGTGATCAAGATTGAAAATGAGGTTGTGGCAATAACACAACCCTCTTTGACACCTGATTCCACCTTAAATGGGTCACTTTGGGACAATGACATGACATGACGGCAACAGTCTTGCACAGCAATGGCGGCAGACCATGCCATAAGTGTCCATTTTATGCAGATAACAAATGATTGGTGACTATATGCATAGCACCTCACAGTAACACACTTTAGAAAGTGTACATTTGGGGAACTTTGGAGCCTATTCTGGCAATTTTGCTTTCTACTCTTACCTGTCTCTGCCTTTTGTAACTAGCTATGGAGTAAAATCTCCTTTGATATTCAGTGGGCTCTTGGTATCCACCGGGGTTTGGTCACAGGACTCCACATGAACCAAAATCTGTGGATGATCAAGACCCATTATATACAGTGGTGTAGTAGAATGGTGTCCCTATCATAAAATGGCAACATTTATGATTCTTTTAGAAATCTTTACAATTTTTTTCAAGCTGTGTACAGTGGAATCTATAGATATAGAGAATCGACTGTAGAAGGGAATAATATAAATGTGAAACTACTGAAAATAAGGGCAGTGACAGGCAAACATCTACTGTACTCTGGAAAGTGGAAGGAACTTAAAAAAGAAAAAGATGAAATTAAAATACTTTTCACCAGTAGTACTTTTTTCACTTGGGGTTAGTCTGACATGTTTGCAGTCACAATAGTTTGAAGATATTTTAAAATAAAGATATTTGGAAAGTAGTATTGTGTTGTGGTTTTTAATGTATGTTCATTAGATTTGCATAGATGTCAGCTGTCCTAATTTAGAATGTATATTCTGATAATATTTCGCATATTTCAAAAAGGCAGTTATGTTATGCAGATCTTTCAAGCAGCAAAGAGATGGAACTTTGCTTACTCAGAGAGATTATGGCACATTATAACTAACTGTCTGTTTCAATGGAACAGGAGTAGTTATAATTTATTGCTATTTCTGTCTTCCCATTTGTGTGTGTGTTTTTCTTTCTCTTTGCATTTGGAACTGTCACTTTGTGTAATAGCAACATAGAAATAATACCTTTATTCCACTCGCATAGGTAATGCGCAGTATTGCTTTTGATTAGCCAAACAAATAACCAATGGCAGTTTGAAGAAACATTTTTTCGGTGCTGGCCAATGGAAACAAAGTGGTGTCTATGCTTCTCTTCTATGAAACTCTGTTTTATGTGAATTCTAGGCACTATAGTCTGTAATACAATGTGTAAAAATAATTTCCTATAGAGATTATGAATTTGGTGGTTTTTCTAAATAGAACATAATTGAAATCCAAACAAATTTTCTCCTAATTACTCTACATTCTGTTTCATACAAAACTAAACAGTCTGAATATGAGTACTGTGCACTTTGTCTGCCTTTGATCAATAAATCATGGAGATATAAATGTTTATATCAGAGTATTGTTTTAAGGCATTGTTATTCTCACGGACCAAACTAAACAATAGTCTGGTATAAATATTTCTGACAGAGAGTGGCAATGTTTTGCATGGGGGAAAGGTACATTTTAGTAATATTTAGTATAATAATATTTAGTATAACAATAATGGTTTGTGTTCTTTGAAGAGGGGATCATGGAAATATACATTTGTACAAACAGAAGCCAGGATGATGTGGTGGACTAGGGCAAGTTTACTAAGGAGCAGGTCTCACAGTTTTCAGTAATGATTACAACTTCAATGAAATTTAGTATTTATCTTAATCCATCAGGATGCAGTAGCAGGAATGAAGAGGGATAGTGTTAGAAGAAGTCAGGAAATAAACTTTGGAGCAGCCCAGCACACTGGGGCAATGTGGACAGCTGGGTTGACTCTATTTCAAACTGGTCCACTGTCCATATGGCCAGCTATCACTGTTCCCCTTTCTCTGTGATCCATGGTGCAAGCAAAAGTAGACAGATTGGGCTCCACTACCCTTTCACCATGGCAAGAGCTCCAGGCCATTGCTGGGAGCCTTTGATGACATCAACAAAGGCATCCCTGAGAACAGGGAGAAGGGGCAACCATTGTGCTACTTATTTTGCTGATATGCGCAAAGGAGTCTGGCAACTGCTGAGATTTCTCTGGAGCTCTGTGCTGCCTGCATCAGAGACAAGAACAACAATCCAAGCAAAGGGTGACTATCCAGTGTGGCCAAACTGAACTGGAGCCATTTTCCCAGAGATTGTAGATGATCTGAGAGTGAAGGAGGGGGAGAGAGAGGGAGAGATACTTCCTTACTCCTATGGTAAATCTGACATACAGTGCCCTTAACTGATCTGTAGTAGAACTGATTTTTGTAAGATGCTCTGGGCACCTTTTTTTGTCTCTAATTCAGGATCAGAAAAATCTTTAAGTTAAACAATAGCAAATAATTCAAATCCAATAGCATAGTGAAGATGGAGAGATCCAGTGGGCACAAGGGAATTCTTTGTCAATTACGATCCCCCCCGTTAGATGAAGCAGTTACGTATGCTTCAAAATGCAAAGCATTTGAAATTAATGAAGAATCATAAATACAGAGACCCAAAGAGTGCCCTCAGAGTTTTGAAAAGATTGCTTATTGGGTTTTTTTCTTGTTTATATTAGTTCCTTGAAGTCCGCCCAACAGACAACTAAATGTTAATAAGCCTTTTTTTTACTAAGAAAGAAGGGATTTCTGACTACAGCAGTTTAAAAATGAGATGTATTTACCCCAGTTAAGGATTAATTAGAGTTCTGTACCTATTAGGAGTCAGAGAAGTTCTAAGTCTTGAAAAGGTTCTTTTCATTATATTTTCAACATTTTGATGTTTCTATGGTGACAGAAAAAGATTCTTGGTATTCTTGTGTGGAATTATCAGGGCCCGAATATCTTGCTATACATACTTCTTATACACACTTTTCCCCCATGGAAAAATGCTAGTAGTATACTAGGCAAAATTGGTTAAAGGTGTCAGGATATATAGGTATCAGTAAGACCAGGTTTCACCCATCTTCTAAGCTAAATGTAGGCAACTATGGAATGCTGAGGGGATGCATTAAATCCACCAGGAGACATTAAAGGATCATATTTCTACAGACATAGTCTGCAAAAAATTTTTCCCCTGACTGCTGAAGAGTCAGGGGGACTTCCTAGAGTTCATTTAGGAGCAATACTTTGATCCTTGGTTCAATTAAGATGGCCCTCTAGAACTCAAGTGGCCTATGGGCTGAACTTTGCCCACTTCTTCTCTGAGCTGATGATCTGTTCCTATAAACACTCAGGTTGGGGAAAATACTGCAGTTTCAGTATTACGTACTTCACAATACTTTAAACAATTATATAGATTCAATATAAAATGGTGTTGCTATATGTTTCTTACATGTCTAGAATGGATTATTATTGTTGTTATAGTTATTTATACCCTACTGTCCTCTCTTAAGCAAGACCCAAAGCAGCTAAGATCAAACTTACAGCATCAAATACTTTCTGTATACTTCAGAAAGAGTGAAACTATGTCTATGTCATTATACATTAATTTATCCATATACATCAAAAGTGTTTGCTATTTCTTAAAACTTAAAATTCCCTTGAGCCTCTGAAATTCATATAGTAATATTAGTATAGTTCATATATTATTTTCTGTTATCCATAATATTTCTATGAAATCAGTCATCTGAAAAAAAATTGTGTGAATATAATTATTCCAATCTACTTAAAGGTTGTTACTTCAACTACAAAACTCAAACTTTACAAAAGAGTTTGTAAACTCAGCCCTAATCAGAGTCTATTTAGTTACATTTTAATGTTATATATTGGTCCCAGGTAATTGTTTGTTTGAGAGCAATTAAAGCCATAACATTATGAACATAATGTAAACTGAAATTAATGGGTAGCTATTTGGAGATCTATTGCATTTAGCCTATTCTGTCATTATTTTTCATCTATTGGCCGTAGTAGATGGTGTATTGATTTATTTTGTGTTTAGCTTGCTAAACAATAACTATTAATTGTCACGACCTCTTTTCTTGATGGTAATTTAGATAATGATCAGTGAAGCATGGGGGACATTCGTTCTGCTTTTAGTAGGAGCAAAATTTTCATCACTTTTCTGATACAATAATGCATTTAAAATATAGTGTAATTAAAATCCAAATATTTGTGTGATAAAGTGCATTCAAGTACTACAAACACTTAATAGTCTTCACATAAAACATAAAATTGTGTAGAAAATGTTAAGTTTATGAATTTCCAGGCATTAGCTTGTTACACAAAGAAAAAACAAGTAAGAGTTAATACGGGAATTCACAATACATAATATGCTGTGTCTATTTCAATTTTATCAGAGTTTTCATCAGCCTGGAAATACATGGTCAACCCTTTACATTTGTGGATTTGACTTTTGCAATTTTGAGTATTCATAGATTTGATTAAATGTTGTATCTAGAAATCTCTAGGTCCTCCAGTGGGATTCTATGATCAGCAGCCAGCAGAAATTGCACATTGAGTCATGCAGGAGGACCTAGAAATTATAGGGAGGTGTTATCTCAGGGGAGGGGGGAATCAGCATTTTTAATTTTTGCTTAACCAATTCCACAGACATCCTGTGCCCCAAACCCCAGCAAATGGGGGGGGGGGGCGACGACTCAGTATATATTCCTAGCACTGCTACTATCATACTTTTTTAAAAATTGCACTAGACTTTGAACTGTAATATTTTTTGTTTTAAGTATAATTTCTGGTTATTCAAGTGATGGTATCTATGTTACTTATATGACTGAAGTAGTATTGTTATAGGATATTTAATGCTATATTGTATACCCATCCATAGGTTATTACATATTTTTCAGATACAGAAAGAAAACATTTGAAATAAGCTGTACATACAGCATAGTATTTGACACCACTTTCACTAATATGCCTCAGTGCTGGGGGCAGTACGAAATGCTGGTGCTTCGCCAAGTGACAACTTCCAGGATTATATAGTACTGGGCCATGACAATTAAAAGTGGTGTCAAGCTGCATTAATTCTGCAATATAGATGCATCCTAGGAGGGCTACACTGAAGTCCTTGACGTTAGACTCCTAATCTACTTAATATGTTAAAATGTATGTACTGTACTGTACTGTACTGTGATAAATGTCACATGTTTATATGTTATATATGTTGAACTGCAGTGATTGTCTGCAAGTATGTGTACTGTTATCTGCTCTGAGTCCCCTTTGGGGTGAGAAGAGCGGAATATAAATAAAGTAAATAAATAAAGTGGCCAAAGGGAAGCACAAACAAATCTTTTAAAAATTGCCCTGAATTATTAGACATAGTTATGGGAACTAAGTACTCCAAACGGGATCAAACAAAAAAATAGGATTTGGAACAGGCATCCTCAAACTGTGGTCCTACAGCTGATTGGACATCCAATTTCCAGAATTCCTGACCATTGAACAAGTTGGCTAGGGCTTCTGGGAGTTGGAGGACCAAACAGCTGGAGGGCCGCAGTTTGAGGAAGTCTGATTTAGAGTCTCCACCCAGTTCCAATCCTGAAGAATACTGGAATTTGTAGTTTAGGAAGGGGCTTTTGCCCTTCTCAGCTACAGAAGTCCTGGAGCTTACTCAACTACAAGCCCCAGAATTCTGCAATGGTTTTTAAAATGGGATGATGATCAGTGTGACAAAGAAAATTCAAATTAAACTAAGCAGGGTCAGTGCTAGTTAATATTTGAAAGGGAGACCATTTGGTATAACTTGTATTTCAGCTGAAGGAATTGGAAAAAAAAACCCTTCTTTGTAAGGCTGAGCATGGCAGAGTCTGCTCCCTCTCCCCTCTCCTCCTTCCTGGTCCAGGCTTCTATCTCACCCCTCAAGTCCTCTCTTTGGCTTTCATAGAAGTCTAACCTTGTGGCAGGGAGACATAGAGCAAGTAGCTTCCTCCTCTGTGTCTTTTCCTTCTCTGTTCCATAGGGCGATTCCGTGTTGCAAATACTTCAAAAGTAATCCTTTGGCAACTAATTACTGTAATACTCAAAAGTAATGTGCAACCTAATTTTAGCAACAAAAAAAAGAAAAAAGAAGATGTGCATTTGACTTGAGTAAATATCGGAGTTGCTCTTAATAATTCCCAATTTTAGAAGAATAGAACTTGAGACAAATATGCATATTAAATGTATTTTATTTATTTATTTTACTTATTTATTTATTTACTATATTTTTATACTGCCCCTCTCAGCCTGAAGGCGACTTGAGGCGGTGCACACATGGCAATGAATGTCCACAGATAAAATACATAACAATTAGTAAAAACAACCATATGAAATCAAAAATTAGCAGTTAAAAATAAAATATAAAAAGCTCAGCATCTCATTATTAGGATTGGTTTCCGTTGCATCATCATCGTTTCATAGGTCTCAATTAAATAATTCCATTTCATCTGCAAAAGCCTACTCAAACAGCCGGGTCTTGACTTTCTTCCAAAATGTTAGGAGGGAGGGGGCTGATCTAATGTCCCTAGGGAGGGTGTTCCATAGCCGAGGGGCCACTGCTGAGAAGGCCCTGTCTCTCGTCCCCACCAATCGAGTCTGCGAAGAAGGTGGGACTGAGAGCAGGGTCTCTCCAGTTGATCTTAAACACCTGGATGGTTCATAGGGAGAGATGCATTTGGACAGATAAGCTGGACCAGAACCACTTAGGGCTTTAAAGGCTAAGGCCAACACTTTGAATTGTGCCCAGTAGCAAACTGGCAGCCAGTTGGAGCTGGAGCAACAGAGGGGTTGTATGCTCCCTGATTGCTGCTCCTATTATCAACCTAGCTGCTGTCCGTTGGACCAATTGAAGCTTCCGAATAGTCTTCAAAGGCAGCCCCTCATAAAGCGCATTGCAGTAGTATATACTGGGTGTAACCAGAGTGTGGACTACTATGGCCAAGTCAGACTTCCCAAGGTACGGGTACAGCTGGTGCACAAATTTTAACTTTGCAAATGCTCCCCTGGTCACCGCCAAAACCTGGGGCTCCAGACTCAGCGATGAATCCAGGATCACACCCAGACTGCGAACCTGCGTCTTCAGGGGGAGTTTAACCCCGTCCAACATAGGCTGTAACCCTATGCCCTGTTCGGCCTTGCGACTCACCAGGAGTGCCTGTGTCTTGTCTGGATTCAATTTCAATTTGTTCGCCCCCATTCAGTCTGACACAGTGGCTAAGCACCGGTTCAGAATCTGAACATCCTCCTTAGTAGTAGGTGGGAAGGAGAGACAGAGTTGGATGTCATCTACGTACAGCTGACACTGCATCCCGAAACTCCGGATGACCTCCCCCAGTGGCTTCATGTAGTTAAAATTTCTTTAAAATATACATATTAAAACATATTTCTATAAGACATGATAAGCCAACTATAACTAAAGCCATTCCATGTTAACTGTGGCCAATTCAAAATAGAGACTGGGCCTGCTAGGTGCTGTTGAGCTGCAATATTCTTCTCTACTGACCATGGTGGTTACACACGTGGAGAGTTGCAGTCTGGGAATAACAGGAGACATACTTCAATTGACCCACCCCAATTTATCCAGTGATTGCTGAAACCTCTTGCTCCAGAAGTCACAAGCAAATTAATTGGGAGCAAAAGGTGCCTTATGTTGATTTGAAGAAATGCAACCTCAAACAATATATTATGAAGCTTCTGCAAAAAACAGTAGGTATTGTTAACAACATGGATGTTCTACTCAATTTAAAGCAAGTGGACAGAAACCATCAGTATACATTATTTGTATTCTATTCTAATCTCTTTACCTGTGTTGCCTGAACAAACAGAACCATTATTGTGATAAGAGGAAAGGTGTCATTATGTATTTATACCAATTAAAGAGCAGAAAAGGAGAGCAGGAATAAATGGGCAATTGCCATAATGGAATGGTAATACATGGAATTTCTGTTATTTAGATGGGATGAACAATAAAATGGCCATATTTTTAGATTACATCAAATTATTCGGCATGGTTCAAACAAAAGAACGGCAGTGGAGAAAATGATAAATGTTGATTAATGTAGCCTAGTGTAAAATGAAAAATCCTAATTATATGGATGCTGGTAGAATACTTTGAAGAAGATGTCAATCAAGTATCCAGTTGTTTTGCTAAAGACCAATTTCATTTTAGACATAATTTAGAAAGCAACTATAATACATGCTTTAATTGCACAATGTATTTGTATAGCGACTGCACCCAGAATAACATGTATCGTTTTGGTCACTCTATATGAGATGTTTGTAAGCAGAAAGAGATGCAAAAAAAGACTAATCCAACTGAAGGTCCTGGAATGTTTATGAGGAAAGATTACAGTAGTTTCGATTCATCATTAGCTTGCAAAAAAGGTGAAGAGGACAGGAAGTGACAGATATATGAAGTTATGTATGATGTAGCCAAAGTGAAAGGGGAACATTTTTTTTCTGTATCATAATGAGAGAACTTGTGGTCCTCCAATGAAATGTATTGGAGGTTTTAGAACAGACAAAAGAGCACATCTCTTCATAGAGAAGATAATGTGGGGTCTACTATTAAAATATGATGACCACCAAAGGATGCAAAGGAGTTAGACAGATTAATAGGCATTAGACAGATTAACAGAGAAGGCTGCAAATGACTTCTAATCACAATCTCTCTCTCTCTCTCTCTCTCTCTCTCTCTCTCTCTCTCTCTCTCTCTCTCTCTCTCTCTCTCTCTCTGTGGGTGTGGGGGGGGAATAGATAGATAGATAGATCAATTGATAGATGGATAGATAGATGTAGGGGATTAAAATCTGTTGCATAGACATGCCTCTGTTCCCCACCAGTGGAAGTAAAACATTGTGTGAGAATGTGGGATATCCTTCTTCCCTATGATAATGAAGTTAATGGATACCCTCTGCACAAATTTGTTTTCATTCTGGCACCAACTAGTTTTTTCCTAAAACTTTTGGGGATCTAATGATTTCATCCTAATTCGATAGAGTTTTGTTGAGCCGGAATTGAGCATACCCTCATGAAGCCGGATAAAGCTGGAATGTTAAATGACCTCTGTGTCTGTCTATATATGTTGTATGTCTAATTGGCATTGAATGTTTGTCATGTATATGTGCATTGTAATTTGCCCTGAGTCCCCTGCAGAGTGAGAAGGGCAGAATATAAATACTGCAAATAAATAAATAAATGTTTATTTATATACTGTTTTTTTATACCGCTCCTCTCAACCCGAAGGCGACTCAAGGCGATGTACACACGGCAACAATGCCACAATATAAAATACAACAAACAATTAATACACAGTTATATAAAAACAATACAATTAACAGTTAAATTATAAAATTGTTTAAACATCCCCCCCCCCCCCAATCTCTGCGTCTCATCAATAGAGTCGATTTCCGTTGCAACGTCATATTCATTCCATAGGTCTCAGTTAAATTATTATAATTCGTCTGTAAATGCCTGCACAAATAGCCAGGTCTTCAGTTTCTTCCGAAATGTTAGGAGGGAGGGGGCCGATCTAATTTCCCTAGGATGGGCATTCCATAGCCGAGGGGCCACTACTGAGAAGGCCTTGTCTCTTGTCCCCGCCAATCGGGTCAGCGAAGTAGGCGGGACTGAGAGCAGGGTCTCTCCGGATGATCTTAAACACCTGGATGATACATAGGGAGAGATGCATTCGGACAGATAAGTTGGACCAGAACCATTTAGGGATTTAAAGGCTAGAGCCAGCACTTTGAATTGTGCCCGGTAGCAATCTGACAGCCAGTGGAGCTGGCACAACAGAGGGGTTGTGCGCTCTCTGAGTGTCGCTCCAGTTATCAACCTAGCTGCTGTCCGTTGGACTTGTTGAAGCTTCCGAACAGTCTTCAAAGACAGCCCCACGTAGAGAGCGTTGCAGTAATCTATATGGGATGTAACAAGAGCATGGGCTACCGTGGCCAATGTTTTCAAACTGTTCTGATGTTTTAAATTTTAAAGTTTTAAGCTGTGTAATGTTTTAAGAATGTTTGTAATATTTTATGGAAAGTTGTAGCATTAGCTAACAACTTGTTAGTTGGTCATTCACTGCACTCCTTCAATTTCTAATATTTCTGCTTCATTTCTCTCCTTCATGGTACGCCAGTAACGCTGATGATGCAGCCCAAGACAGTCATTTCTGTAATAGTTTCAGGCTTGGAATGGCTGATTTGTTCTCATGGTTGTGGGTAATTGTTGTGAGCTTCATTCCCCAAGTGGGTGCACCTTAGAGGTTCCTAGAACAAGCGTACTGAAAGTGCTAACCCCCTTTTACTCGATGCTGGGAGCTTTATTCTGTTTGTTTCCTAACACTTACTCCATATAGATTTTGATTTATGTAGTGACATAGAAAAGATCAACAGTGTAGTAAGTAGATCTTGTATACAGAATCTGCTGACATACTGGCTGGGGGAGGGGTTTACAAAGTAACTCCATAAATTGGCAGAGTCATAACAATCTAAAGCTCCAGAAATATACAAATGGGCTAGGGATGATATGTTTACAATGGATCAATTTAAAGTAATAAAAGTTATATACTAATTTGAGTTCAGTTGATCCACCCTCCATATTATTGCCTGGACCCAGTCATATGCATAGAAGGATACATTGGTATTTGTGTAGGACAAACTTGTGCTGGAATTCATGAAACTTTGAAGAAAAGCCAAGTGTTGAACAAGCTTCCATTTCAAGCTATTGTGTTTTAGAGTGAAATAAACATATTTGAGGATCTGCTAATATGTATCTATAAGCATACAATTCAGTGTTACATTTCCTAATGTGGAAATAGCATGTAATAGTATATTTTAAGATTAGTACCACTCTCATGTGGTAGCACAACTCTCTAAACTTTTTTTTAAAAAAATATAAACCACAGCAGAGATTAGTAGGTTTAGCCAGAGAATAATGTGTTAATTTCTTTAAAAATAAATAATTTCCATGCCTTCAATTTTAGAGAAGAATTCTTTTCACCAATTTTGTTCTACCGATAGCCTTGTAGGTACCAATTATTTAGCATATGCCTTTTGAAAGCTACTTGATCTCTTTTGTTTTGTTTTTTTAGAAGTTAGTCTTACATGCCATTACTCATGTAACAGCTATTGAAATCATTGGGGGCTCAGCAGTTTAAACAGGCATCTGCAAACTGCAGCCCTCCAGCTGTTTGGGCCTTCAACTCCTAGAATTCCTGACAATTGAACAAGCTCTTTGGGGCTTCTGGGAGTTGGAGGATTAAACAGTTGGAGGGCCGCAGATTGAGGATGTCTGGTTTAAACCATGTACAGGTTTTGAAACATTGACATTCTTCCTGTTAATTTCAGTTACTGTACAACAAAATGTTGTGTGTGTGTGTGTGTGTGTTGTGTGTGTTTTCAGACACACTTTCTAATTGTCTGTCAGCTCATAGCAACCCATGAGTTTCATAAGCCTTTCTTAGGCAAGAAATAGTCAGAGGTGGTTTCTTATCACCTTCCTCTGAAATATAGTCTATAAGAGCTTATATTCCCTAGAAGTATTCCATCAAAGTATTAATTAGACTTGATCCTGCTTAGCTTCCAAAACAAGATGGGATCTTTTGACTTCAGAGGATTTAGACTGACAAACCAATGTTTACTGTTGATCAAAAAGTCAAAAGAATGTACGTCTTTGCTTCATATTTGCTGTATTCCAATGCCTGCATCAGACATTCTCAGGAGACAACAAGAAGTCATTTTTAGACTTTAGAGATGTTCTTCCTTCAAATACTTATGAGACTATCCATCTGAAGTAATATCCCAGCTTCCAAATTTGTTATGCTAGCACGTGCCAGGATACCTTGAGACTCCTCTTTATTCCTGACTTAACATAAGATACAAAATTATGCTGTGCTACTTAAGATTGTATTTGGGATTATTTTACTGTTTTGCTCCCTTGGCATCTTGGGCTTCTGTGCCAGGTCTATGTTAGAACTCCACAGCCATCACAGCATTGTGGGTTCTGTCATTATTGTATCTCTCTGAGCAATTTCAGGGCCCACATATTTAACTGCATGTACTTTGGACTCTCTTGATTTATTTATTTACTATATTTATACCCCACCCTTCTCACCCCAAAGGGGACTCAAAGTGGCTCACATATATAGGCACAATTCGATGCCACACATTTATAAGTTTTTGGCATATGAGTTAGTTTCAATGTTATGGCTGGTCCTTCCCAGGTGAATAATTCTAAAAGTTACTGCCAGGGCACGTTGTCATGATAGATACATTTAAGTATAGCCAACTAGATGGTCTTTGATACTGTTCCTGGGAAAAAATGTTTACATGAAAGCCATTCTTCAAATTCAAGAGAGGAACGGTAATATACTATACACTGCTTCTTGTCTTTATAATTTCTTTAGAACAAGGATGATAGTCATTGTTGTTGTTTCCTAGGGCTTCCTGGGATAGTCTTTTTAAAGAAAAAAATCAGGAAGTTAGTAACTTCTCAATTATTTAAAATATACAAACATACGGTTAAAATGTTTCCTGCCTCAAGAGGGTTTCAAGGATACACGGGGACAAACAAAATTGTATTTTGGTGCTCCTGGATCTCTTGGTGGGTCACTGAAGAGGCTCATCTTATCTTTTCTCCCTGCAAGGTAAAGAGAGACTAACTGAAGAAGGAAGGATGAGCAGAACCACGAGACTCCAAGGAGTGATAGTGACTCATCTGCTCTAAAATGTGCAGGTGTCTGTCAGTTCCAACTTCAAATCACTGAGACCTAGCTTGGGAGGTGGGATAAGAACTGGTTTGTTTTTTTTTGGTCCCATATATAAAAGTCAACAATTCTGACAACAATTTTATCAGGAAGAAAGGTTTTAGACGAAGTCACATTATGAAACATTTAGAGTAGTTATGCTATACGTGTATTCTGAAGTGGTATGCTTGGCGAGGTGAAAAGCAGTAGAAGAGGAAGACCATATTGTGGGAGGATAGATTCAGTCAAGGAAGCCATGGTCCTGAATCTGCAAGACATGAGTGGAGCTCTTAATGATAAGGCGACCTGGAGGTCTCTCAGGCCCCTTCTGCACTGCCATATAAAATCCAGATTATTTGCTTGAACTAGATTATATATAATATAACACAAGGAAGGAGCAAGGGAAAAATATGTATACTCTCTAAGTATATATGATATATTGTAATAATCAAATGCACAGGGTTGATATCAGTGTCAATTTTTACATGTGGTAATAAC